>CP129446.1:43996477-44176477 GCA_030445155.1 Quercus variabilis | reverse complement strand
TGCGCTCATCTAACCCCCTGGCCGCATTAATGGGGATGTAACCCCTTGACAGGGTAACATTGATCATTGTGAGCCACTCGAGTACGGATAAGGCCTCTGATGGGACGGACGGTCAGAGGGAAGGCAAATGGATGATCAACAGAAAGAAGAATGAGATAAGAGGAGGGGAACTATATAAGGGGGGTGAGTAAAGCATTGAGGGGGCGGGGGAGGAGAGGAAGGAACCTCCTCAGACGAGTGCCGAGGAGCTACCCTTAGTTGTAAATTGGGTTCACTCCCCTTTAATGGTGAAAAGCGGCATGTGTTCCGTTGCTAGTCTGTTAGGGCCTAACCTTTTGCCCCACTCTCTAGAAATGTATTATTAGGGAACCTTTCTAAACTGAGTCCCTACAATTGGCGCCGTCTGTGGGAAGGATTAGTGCACTGACAGGCGCAACGGGCGATCGTTCCTAAGTAGTTATTTTATGGAAGGTTGGTAGCGACGCATCAAAAAAAAAAAAAAAAAAAAACAAACAAACAAACAAACATTGCGGAAAAGTAGAAGATTCAACAGAAAAGAAAAGGAACTTCATATTATTTTATTAAACGGAAAATACAAGATACAAACAGAGGCTCAGGCAGGCATGTTTTAAAACTAATTTTACAAGCTAATTCTACAAACAGAGGCCCAGGTGGACCTGTTCTAAAACTAGCTAGAGGGAATGGGGCTGAGGCTAGCATGCTCCAAGGCCACCAACAACTCCTTGTCCGGTGCGGCGGAGCTGGAACAAAGAGAGGAGCCGACACAAGGGCACCGGAACGCCCTTCCTCATGATGTTCCCTTGATTCTCTCCAATCCTCATGAGCGTTGGCTATTGGAGACGGCAACACTCGGGCACCAGCCATGACGTGATTTTGCGCGTCTCCTCCGGTAGGGGTGCGCCCCGGGGAGGAGTGTTAGGTACTTCAGGGACATCCCTCCTGGCCACCACGCATGGCACTATCAGGGTTACGCCTAAACTCTGCCGCGCCGGAAGCCTGGTGGGGGCTGCGGTCACAACGGCTCTTGGCCGGGGCGGTAGGGCCTTTGGCCTGTGTGTCCTCACACCAACCCAGGGCAGCCCCATATCTCCCAAATCGGGTCATAATCCTGGCAGGGTTATTAAAGGGGCTTGGGGAGCTGAGGGGATGTGTTTCTAGTTGCGTTGGGAAGTTCATGGAGTGTGGAGAAACATTTACCCCAAAAAGCCTTATATAGAGGATGAAGACTGGTGGGAATTAATCCACACACAGTTCGAAAAGAGAATTATCAACGGTACTAATCACGAGGATACCAAATCCCAAGGAGACTGTAAACCGCTGGATTTGTATCAATTCACGAGAATATTAATGAAGGCGTGTCTTGCGCATCAAAGCGTCAAGCGCGGAGCGCGAACGGCCAAGCGGCGCCTCGTAAATGAAGAATATAGGAACTTGAACTGAAGGCGAGGTCAATGCCACATGTAAGATCAGAGTCCGAACCACCCCTGCCCAAAGCACCGTAGAGTTAATAGTCCGACCCGAGGAGGAACTGTCTCTAGAAAAGCGGTCTGAGGACAAACCCCTTCATACAGAAGAATGGAAGTGTTAGACAGAACCAAGGCATTGCATGGTCCTCGGACTCAAGCTTATGGGGAAACTAACCACTCGGCTATACCTGGGTACTAGACAGAACCAAGGTACTGCATGGTCCTCGGACTCAAACCTATAGGGAAACTAGATACTGACAGAAGAATGGAAGTGTTAGACAGAACCAAGGCATTGCATAGTCCTCGAACTCAAGCCTATGGGGAAACTAACCACTCGGCTATACTTGGGTACTAGACAGAACCAAGATATTGCATGGTCCTTGAACTCAAACCTATGAGGAAACTAGATACTTACAGAAGAATGGAAGTGTTAGACAGAACCAAGGCATTGCATAGTTCTCGGACTCAAGCCTATGGGGAAACTAACCACTCGGCTATACCTGGGTACTAGACAGAACCAAGGTATTACATGGTCCTCGGACTCAAACATATGGGGAAACTAGATATTTACAGAAGAATGGAAGTGTTAGACAGAACCAAGGCATTGCATGGTCCTCGGACTCAAGCCTATAGGGAAACTAACCACTCGGCTATACCTGGGTACTAGACAGAACCAAGGTATTGCATGGTCCCCGGACTCAAACCTATGGGGAAATTAGATACTTACAGAAGAATGGAAGTGTTAGACAGAACCAAGGTATTGCATGGTCCTCGGACTCAAGCCTATGGGGAAACTAACCACTCGGCTATACCTGGGTACTAGACAGAAGGTATTGCATGGTCCTCGGACTCAAACCTATGGGGAAACTAGATACTTATAGAAGAATGGAAGTACTAGACAGAACCAAGGTATTGCATGGTCCTCGGACTCAAACCTATGGGAAAACTAGATACTTACAGAAGAATAGAAGTGTTAGACAGAACCAAGGCATTGCATGGTCCTCAAACTCAAGCCTATGGGAAAACTAACCACTTGGCTATACCTGGGTACTAGACAGAACCAAGGTATTGCATGGTCCTCGGACTCAAATCTATGGAGAAACTAGATACTTACAGAAGAATGGAAGTGTTAGACAGAACCAAGGCACTGCATGATCCTCGGACTCAAGCCTATGGGGAAACTAACCACTCGGCTATACCTGGGTACTAGACAGAACCAAGGTATTGCATGGTCCAAGGACTCAAACTCATGAGAAAACTAGCTACTCACAGAAGAACTGAAGGGTTAAACTAACTATTTTCAGAGGAACCGAAGCGTCAGCTAGAGCCGAATTGTGATGCGATCCTCGGATTCATGCCTGAAGGATAGCTAATGGTCTCATGAGACCAAATCCAGAACGGAACCAAGGTATTGAGCAAAATATTAAAGTATGGTAAGAAAAAGGAAGCATCAATAATTAGAAGCAAAATAGTAAATACTCATTTCAAATAGAAAGTATATAGTTTTGTTACAATGCCCCTGAGGCAAGAAGCAAAATGGAATGAAAAATAAAGGAAATAACAGCGTCCTATGCCATATGCCATCTCCCTCTAACTCAGTAAGTAAATTATCTTAAGGAGGCTTGTCAAAAGGCTTCTACTAACACCTAGGGACCTTGTCTCGGAGGGGCTACTTCAGAAGGCCCTTCCACGGTAGGGATAATCGGAGGAATCGTGAGTGTGGCTAGGGAGCTAGCCGGAAGCCTTACCACCTCTTGGGGCACTTCTTGACCCTCGGTTCTAGCCCCCTCCAACGCTCTATGGGGCTTGGCCCCCTTAAAAGGTCTGTCAGTTGCAGATGTGTCCTTAGCAGCCCCGTTATGACTTTCACTTATCGCTGGTAATACAGACCCCTCCTCGGAAGCAACAGGAACAACCTCGCAAATTGCGGAAGGGTAAAATACTCTCTCTACCCTCCTAAGGTCAGACGAGACATCAACCCCTGCTTGGTTGAGGGCTTCATGCCAGGTCTCATAACAGACGGGCCCGCACACTACAGGAATTTGAGCTTTGAGGGTGGCTTCAGTCTTGGCCACCCCTTCGGCAAAAGCCTCCTTTTCTGCCTGTCCTGCGGAGCGCTCAGCGTCTATTCTCACAAACACCGCCTCGTCTTTGGCCCTCACAGCCTCGTCCCCGGCATACTCAGCAATATCCCTTGCACTGACTGCCTCGGCCAACTTTTTCTTCAGGTCGGCGATGTCCTTTTTGGCAGTTCGTAGGTGGCCCTCGACATCCTGCCACCCCATGGTCTGATCCTCGGCCCGCTTCATAGCCGTGGTTAGGTCAGGGGCCGCATTACCTCTGGCCCACTCTTGCTCCCAAGTTCAACCATGTTGGTGGGAAAGAGAAGAGACTTCTCCAGGGCGTCAGCCACGAGGACCCATAGGAATAAAAACCCTCCTCCCCGTTCGAGGGAATGGGCAGCAGGATTTTGAGGGGTTATTGTGGGGCCCGTAGACCTAGTAGACTGGGCCCATCTTGCATTTGGCCCAAGGCCCATGTCGAGAAGGGATGAGCGTCTAAGGCTGGTGTATGAAGACTTATGCTTTTTTGGATCCCGCCGAGGACATCCCTGTCCTCGGCGTACCGAGGCTAATTTCAGGTGGGGGACAGGCCTAGAGCAAGTTGTCACCTCTACCCTAAATGCGCTCATCTAACCCCCTTGGTCGCATTAATGGGGATGTAACCCCTTGACAAGGTAACATTGATCATTGTGAGCCACTCGAGTACGGATAAGGCCTCTAATGGGACGGATGGTCAGAGGAAAGGCAAATGAATGATCAACAGAAGGAAGAATGAGATAGGAGGAGGGGAACTATATAAGGGGGGAGAGCAAAGCATTGGGGGGGGGGGGGAGGAGAGGAAGGAACCTCCTCAGACGAGTGCCGAGGAGCTACCCTTAGTTGTAAATTAGGTTCACTCCCCTTCAATGGTGAAAAGCGGCATGTGTTCCGTTGCTAGTCTGTTAGGGCCTAACCCTTCGCCCCACTCTCTAGAAATGTATTGTTAGGGAACCTTTCTAAACTGAGTCCTTACAATATATATATATATATCCAGTCTCCATCATGGATTGTAGATCTGAAACCTATAATTTGCAGTAATAACTTATAAATAAACTAATCTGATTTGTCCATTTCTGATATGTAGCAATGTATCTTTGGTTTTTATTTTGACTTGTACATTGCGACAAGTTTGATTATATGCAGTATGTTTAAACGTTTTAGTTTATCATATTCAAAAGTATTAAAGATATCGAAGTCCAATCTCAATTAAGACCCAAGTCCAATCTTATTTGGTAGGCAAGCAAAGAAATCACAATTCCTACTTATATTGGAAATGCATGTTGTAACCCTAATTTAATACATGTTTAGTCTAGAGTTAGATATACTATAGATATCCATCAAGGATTCATTGTAATACATCATTAAAAAATAATAATAGTGAAAGTTTGCAGTAGGGCCTAATTTAGTAAGATCTAATCAACAAGGCCTAAGCAACAAGGCAGTAGTGAAAGTCAGGAGAACACACCCAGGTACCGTACAAACTGGGAGTTAAAAAGGGAAATTAGAAGTTGATTGGCTACCTAGCAAAAGGGCTATTAAGCTTACAAAAGTGAGCTTGGGTTTGCTTAAAATAGCTCATCAACCCACCAGCAAGATTAACTTAGCCCAACAGAAAAATACCAATAATTGCAGCCCCATCCGCATAAAGAAGATGAAAGATTGGCTAGGGAACATTCTTATTTGCAAACTTGTAACTCTCCACAACAGGTAAGCACTGAAAGTTTTTGTAAGGTTGAATTTAATCAACCATCTTGTTGGCTTTATTTCGTGCTAATTTGCTTATATTTTAGCACTTAGAAACCCTGTATTTAGGTGGGATTCATGTAAGGGTAGTGAGTGAGAGAGTGTGAAGAAATGCTCAAGAAAGTGCAAGAAAGCAAGGGTTTTGCAGCTAGGACTCACGGGTGACTCGCGACTAGTAAGTCGCTAAATTCAACACGCGAGTGAAGCATGCGAGAAGGGTTTAGTCATACCAGCTAGAGCACTACAAGACAAAAAGTCCAGTATGGCCGTTCTGTTAGCTGGCGGCTTGAACTCATGACTCAGCCAAGTCGCAAGGCCAAGCCGCTAACCAACTCTGTTTTGAAAAACCTGATGTTTCATATTCCTATCTCACCCTAGTATAAATAACCCTCATTCCCACGAAATGAAGAGAGTTTCTAGAGAGAATTTTGAGAAAGAAACCCTAGAAAAAAACAAGATTGATTTATCCACAATCTTCACCTAAGAGACTCTTCAAATTCCTCTACTCTCTTCCTCTCCATTGATACATTTTTGAGATATTTTTGACCAAATCCTTTTCTCACCATACCCACGTCTGTGAGAAGGTTTTTTTGGTGCTAAGGGAAGCAATTTGGAATGAACCAATAGTTATTGGTTGATGCTATGGGCTATAGTGGAATCCGGTAAGTTAGAGAAGAAAAAGGTTCGACGCAACCTCGTTGGAGCAAGAAGCCTGGAGGGCTTAGGTACCTGGGTAGATTAGACTTGGAGGGTCTATTGCTGTTCATGTATCCCAACTACATTTTCTAGTGGATTATTGACTGCTTAGAGGGTGACGAAGAGGTTTTACGCCAAGGGCTTCAGTTTCCTCTTCGAATAACACATCACCGTGTTGTCTTTGTGTTTGCATCTCTCTTCCCTTAATCTTTACCATTTAATTTCTGCTGTGAATGCGATTTTATATTGGTTTATATTGTTTATCAATTCTGTCATTAGCTTATATTCATATTTCACACATTTATTGTTTGATAATAAGCTTAAATTGATAATTTGTTTTTGAGGGGTCTAAACGTTCATAGTGTTTTCAACGTTATTTGAACTTTCAGTTTTCAATCTCCCTTCAATGATCCTTCCCTTACATCCAAAAAGGTTGAGTAGGCAAGCTTTACTACAACAAAATGTATTTTCAGTGACGAAAAAATTTGTCACTAAAAAGAATAGTTTTTTGTCACTAAGGACCTTTAGTGATGAAATTGGACTTTTAGTGACAAAAATCATTTCGTCAATGTAGCCTCGTCACTAAAAGTCTTGGTGACGAAAAATTTCGTCACTAAAAGTCTGATTTGATTTAAAAAAAAAAAAAACTTTTAGTGACGAAAACATTTCATCACTAAATGTTTTCCTCACTAAAAACACTATTCAATGACGAAAATATTTCGTCACTCAAAACACTTTAGTTTACTAAATCATTTTTATTGACGAATAATTTCATCACTAAAACTATGTTTGAGTACATATAGTGACGAAAAAATTCGTCACTAAAACTATTTTTAAAGGTATTCCAGGCACATACAGTGACAAAAATTTTCATCACTAAAATCATTTCTTAAAAAATTTTGCTATATTTAGTGATGAAATTTTCGTCACTAAAACAATTTTTTGTTGCTATAATTGTGACGAAAAAATTCGTTACTAAAACTTTTTTTATTTTTTTATTTTTTTCATGACTTTAATATTAGCCTGTAACCTGTCATTACATTATTAAAACCTTACATTTGAATAATACATTTATTTCAACAACACATTTATATAAAAAAAAAGAAAAAAAAGAAAAAAGAAGATCCATACATTCCACGAGTAAAAAATAAAACAAGTATCCAATTCAAACTCCTTCTATACAATAATTGTTTGCAATACATGATAACTCTACCTAAACCCTATTTTAGAACTAACGGAAGATGTTCTCATATGTCATCAAGTAATGCCAAAAGTAAATCCCCTAAAAGCCACCAATAAGAAATCTGCACAAATATAAAAACAATGCTTCGTTAATGTATTCTAACATTTAAGTCTATAAACTACTTAGATAAAGTTCTATCCCATTCATGAATGCACAAGTCTATATTAATACTTAAACAAATATACATTGCACACTCAAACACTCCTAATATGAATTTAAACCAACTTATAATACCATACAAGCCACCCGCTTGCTCCAACATAACAACCCACCACAAAATCAATTTCCAACATTACAAATATAGAGTTTTACAAGTATTTAAATACAATAAAATACTATTCATCACATTTAATCAACAATACTCATTCACATTTGCAAGGATTGAAAAATACTCTCAATATGTATTTAAACCATCTTATAACATCATGCAAGCCACCCGCTTGCTCCAACACAACAAACCACCACAAAACAAATTTCTAATATCACAAGTATATATAGAGTTTTATAAGTTTTTAAATCAAATAAATACTATTCATCACATCTAATCAATAATACTCATTCACATTTGCAAGAATTGAAAAACACTCCCAATATGTATTTAAACCACCTTATAACACCATGCAAGCCACCCGCTTGTTCCAACACAACAACTCACCACAAAACCAATTTCCAATATCACAAGTATATATAGAGTTTTATAAGTTTTTAACTAGACTTTACTTACTTTGCTCAAGCTAAGTTTACAACTTTCAGAAAAAATCCAAAGTTAACTTGTGTTCTTCACCTTGATCCTCACAATTTCTTCAGCCACAACAAAGAAAGAGAGCTGGAGATAAAAGAAAGATAACTTTTAGTTAGCTTTAGCCCAGATACAAAAGAAAAAATGAAAAAGAAAAGAAAAGAAAGATTAAACAAAAGGAGTTTGCATCCAACTCAAGTAGCACTAGTGTAGAATTCATGATTCGTGCAGCAAGGACCGCATTACAAATCTAATAACATCCAAAAGAGTACACATTAATTTACATGATTAAATAAACACCCTCATATTAATGCTAAATTCATTTAGCATACATAAAATGGAATATTAAATTTCTAGCTTGGCAATAAAAATTTAGTAGCCTCACTAATCATCTAAAAAGGCATTTAGTTCACTTTTTTTGTTTGACACCAAAAAAAAAAAAAAAAAAAAGAGCTATTATATTTGTTCCAATACAAGAAAATTATAAGGATCCAATAGTAGGGAAAAGGATACCAATCGCACTACGTTGCTGGTTCAGACCACCATTACAGCGAACACATAGATGGCCATTACTCTCACTAGGAGTTGGAGGAGCTACCACAATGTACAAAAATTCAAAATCTGAAGCCTAAAAAAGTTTAGCACCAAAAAAAAAAAAACCAAAAAACATAAAATTGAGGCGGAATATTGTTTGAGAAAATGAAAAGTAAGTACGAGGCCAATCAGAACATGGAGCAAAAGATGGCCTCCAACCACCAAAATCAGCGCTTCTCCAAAGTTGTTCTATATTAATCTGATTGAAATAGGAATAAAAAAAGAGCAAATTCTTAACAAGTCATAATCAACTATTAGAGTTATCAATCTTTCCTACTTTTCACTAATCTGATACATAAAATTTTCTATTTAAAGGTTTTTAAGGCAGTTTAATTCACTGAAGAATCCTATAAAATATCACTTAAGCTTGTTTTGTGATCTTCCTTCATAATCCATCTAGTTTGTCAAAATGATGCAAAAGCAAAGGAAATTAGCTCTTGAACTTTAAATTTTCACCATTTTTTACTCTTCAAAGTTTGACCGTATTCCTATTAAAATTATGAAATCAACAGCTCCTTGGTTGTAGGTGAAAACACATTTTTTCTTTAATTATTTATTTCTTTTCTCTTTTGTTATAAAGTTTCTTTTCTTTTTCTTTTCTTTTTTCCTTATAAATTGATTTTCAGAGAACACAAGCAAATAGATGTTTAAGTATAACATAAGCTAGGTCCTTATTTTGTTTTATTAAAAAGAACCCATTTGGTTTGGTGAAAAAAAAAAAAAAAAAAACAAACAAACAAACCAATCATACACTAAACAAAAACAAGAAACAATGATGAACATATTCGAATGTGGGATTAAATTCTAAAACCTATAAAGATCACAACCCCAGAATTTTAGTACAGACATGCATGCAACAAAAGACAGAGAAAAAATAAATAATTAAAATACTAACTACAAGAAATTAAAAAAAAAAAAATCATCACGCTGCAAAATGGAAAATTTAATTCTTCAATCCATTCTTATAATCATGCTGCAACCAAAATGGAAGCGCACTGATTTTAGTATATGCCAACCACCCTTCTCTCCTTTGAAGGGCTCAACTACAACCAAATGGTTCATAGCTATTGTATTCCACTTAGAATAAATATTTTCTAGTTAAAAGGCATTGCGCCACTCAAAAACTTGTTGGAGAGCTTGCACTACCAGCAACTACTTATTATGTTTGAATCATTGAGCAAAGAAGCTGCAACAAGTCTACAACAACCAACCTACATCGCTAACTCACAACACCAAATTAATATGATGATTTATAAACAAAGTACACACTAATATAATTTATAAAGCAAAAGTATGCACAATGAATTGCACAATCGGAGGAATCAAAGTACACCCACACAAATATGGTTTATAAACTATAAAACAAAGTACACACTCCAATTCCATCTATACACACAGATACAAAAATGAAGCTCCATATTGGGTGAATCAAAACCTCAAACAAATGGTATGCAATGTTATCTTCCATGTTATAAAGATGTAACACCGTAAAAGCACTTATCGTGTTCTCAACCTTGCGATCTTAACCTCAAATTCCTGAGCTTCAGTGTTCAAAAAGTACTCAATGAGCTCATTAGGAGTATCTGAAATAACCCCAGACTAAAACAAACAACAAAAACAACCATCTCAAAAATACAATATTTACATAATTTACAAAACCCAGTTCCTCAAAATCAACAACCTAGTTAATTTAACTAAGTTACCGGGAAGGTGAAGGGTCGCTGATTCGAAGGAGGCGAACAGTCGTCAGGGAGGCGAAGGGTCGCTGATTCGAAGGAAGGCGAATGGTCAATGGGAAGAAGGAATGCGACGGGTCGCCTATTCAAAGGAGGCGAATGGTCACCAGGAAGGCGAAGGGTCGCCAATTCGAAGGAAGGTGAACGGTCGCCGAGAAGTCGAAGGGTTGCCGGTTCGAAGGAATGCGATTTGGAGTGGGTATCGGTGTGGGTTGCAATGGCGAGCTGAAGCGTTGCCGTTGAGCTTAATCGGCGACTGTTGGTTCTTAACAGAGCTTCATCGGCGACAGTTTGAGCTTCATCGACAATGGCTGAGCTTAATCGGCGATGGTGGGAGGTCCGGGTTTTTTTGGCTGAGCTTAATCGACTCTTTTTTTTTTTTTTGACTGAAATGGCTTGAAATGTGTATTGAAATGTTTGTGTATTGAAATGGCTCTTTGGGTATTGAAATTAGGCTTTTTAAGTCTTTTGGTGACGAATTCTAGTTTCGTCACTAAAGATCGGGCTTTGGTAAGATTTTTAGAGACGAAATTCATATTTCGTCACTAAATCATACTTTTAGTGATGAATTGTGATTTCGTCACTAAAAACATATAAGTGCAAAACTATTATTATTTTTAGTGACAAATATTTTTCGTCGCTAATTCTTCCTTATAGTGATGAAAGGATTTTTGTCACTAATACTATCCATAGTAATACCTACAGTGACGAAATATTTCTTCACTAAAAATTTCAACTTTAGCAACAAAATATTTCGTCACTATAGATTAATTAAATTCGCGCCAAAGTTTCCCTCCATTGGCGCCCATTTTTCAGATCGCAATAGTGATGAAATTTATTTTTTGTCACTAAATGTTATAATTTTTTTTTTTATTATTATTAGTGATGAAATTCATATCTCATCACTAAAGCTGTATTTTTAGTGATGAAAAATATTTCCTCCCTAATTTTCGTCACTAAAAATACATTTTGTTGTAGTGCTTTACCATGCCCGCAACCCAGTCATGATTGTCCTATCCTAGAATTGCAGTGGCTTGGTTCGGGTTGTAGCAACGAGAGCTTTAATAACAGATATCAGTCCAGATGTAGTATTTTTATTAGAAACTAAGATTCCCATAGATAGAGTAAGGAAGTTCTTGTGATCCTTGGGATTTTATAACTTGGATGTTGTTAATCCTAGAGGAAAGAAAGGTGGGCTTATAGTTAGGTGAAAAATTGGAGTTGATCTAGAAATCACTTCAAAGTGCATTAACATGATTTATGGCTTGGTTTTCTCTAATCCAGTAAATGAACCATGGATGATATCATTGGTGTATGGCCCGCCTAATAGAAATAATAGAGGGTCATTTTGGGATGATGTGGAAAAGGTAGGAAAGCCTTTAATGGGGGATGGCTGTGTCTTGGGGATTTTAATCATGTTTTTTCTCGAGTAGATAAAAAGGGAGACATGCCGGTTGCAACTTCATCCAATGGAGGTCCCAATGCTGTAATTGATAAAAATGGTCTTATTGATCTTTATTTTTGGGAAATCCTTATACTTGGTCTAATAAGAAGGAGGGCTTAGCAAATATCAAGGAAAGACTAGATTGTGGGTTTGCAACTGAGAGATGGATATTTAGTTCAACATGTTCCAGCCTCATCATCAGACCATTCCTAGCAGTCCTTTGGTGGGGGAAGCTAGAGCAACATGAAGTATGATTAGGCTTGTTGCTAGTGAAGTCTATGAGAATATTATACTAGAGGGATATGCTTAGAATGTCATTAAGTCACTTTGTAATGCAAATGTTGATCCCCATTGGAGTATTAAAACTTTATGTGATGATATTTTGTGTTTTGTATAGCTTTTTACCAATGTAAAATTTTCCTTTGTTTGTAGGGAGGCAAATGTCTCTGCTCATTTTTAGGTACAATGGACAACTCTTGTAAGCTTGACTGGGCCAGTTTCCATCTCAAATTTGCCTTGTTTTATTTTTTAGGTTTTGGATAGAGATGAAATTTGGCTCAATTATTTTGTTTCTCCCTTGTTTTTGGTTGAGCAATAAAGTATTTATTCAGCATAATAATAATAATAAATTAATAATAATAATAAGAGCCATCAAAATTGCTTTTTATTATGGATGTAGGCAATCAAATTGAATCATGTTCCCTCTCTTTAATTATCTTGCTTTTGCTCATTTTCATCATATTATTTTATTTTCTTACTTTTAATTTTATTATCGTATCAAATTAAGCTAGCTACTATATTTTATCTTTTCTAACTTTGAGTGAAAAGGGAAAAGTTAAATTGTAATCTCTAATAAAAAGAATTCGGTTCAAAATGAAATGTGAAGTTAAAAATGAAAATTAATTCTATAGTAGGTGGATGGAAAAAAGAAAGGGATAATTTTTACCTGAGGTTTGATCCAATGCGAGTTGAAGATCATCGCTGCCCACAATAGCTACCTCATTATTTCTCCAGTTGATGTACATGCTCTGGACAATATTGGCATCGACTACATTAATCTTATCAAATACAATAGCAGAGCCAGAGATGAAGAAAGCAATTAGAAAAGCTTGTGATAATGCCATCTCAAACCCCAATGAAACAATCGCTTCTTTGTTATGCATTTGCATACCTTATAATTAAGGCTTTATTATAGATAAACTTATGCCACCAAATATGCACTCATAAGATGAACTTGGATTTGATTATTATTATTATTTTAAAATTTTTAAGCGCATATTTACTAGTATTTTATTTTCCAAACTCAACTCTTAATTATTATAACTAATTAAGGCATTTTCAATTTCCGGCACAAGCGAATTCTATGCCGAAGCACACAAATGGCATTTTGCTAGTGGATTGTATATTTTGTTTCTTGTAGTTCACTAGCAAAATACCCATCTCCATAGTCAATCTAAATTTAGAATAGGAATAGATACCTAAAAAAAATTAGGGAAAAAAAAGAAGAAGAAAGTTCATAATGATTTTTTAGCATACATCATGAGTTCATGACCAAGCAACATATTTCTAGACTGATGTCAAAGACAACACCACCCAACAACTACATGCAGATACTTAATCAAAACATATTCACAAAACTCTAAGGGATTTAGCCACTTCTAAAAGGCAAATTGTAGATGACTAAATTTCTTGGTTCGAAATAAATCAAACAAGTAAAATAGTTGTACAAATGCGAATTTGTATTGAATATGTGTGGTACAATTCCCTGCAATTACAAAAGAGTGATCATCTGATTCGATCTCCTTACAAGACTTATTGATTTGGATTTGTGGTAATGTGATTGTGACTTGAACACAAAATATCCTTCAATTTGGTTGAGGGATGGATCAAAGATTGCTGAAACGGAATTACAATGAATCTCCGGCTATGAGCTTGTTAGAAATCCTTTGTTCTTCACGTTCTTCATCTTCTTCGTGTGTTCTTCATCTTTGAAGGTTTATGGTGGAAGTTCTTCGGGCTTTAGGAGCTTGGATCCATAGAGCTTCACTGATTTGTGATTTGTTGATGTTTTCGAACACTTTAGGCTTGATTCCCACAAACTTTTGGATATAGGCAGATGATTAGGATGATTTCTCTTCGAATGTTCTTTGTATTGAAAGTTAAAGTTCTTGAAGTTCTTGGAGGCTTTAGAGCTTGGTTCCGGCAGAGCTTCTAGACTTCTGAGTGCTTAAAATGGCTTGATGTCCTCTTAAATGTCTCAAGAAGGCTTCTATTTTATAGGAGTTTTGGGGTGGATGAGCGACACGTGGTGGAGTCTGATTGGTGACACATGTCACAGTTTGATTGGTCCGCTTATGTCATCGCTTACACGTGTGAGGTTGCTTAGGTCATCGCTTACTCGTGCGAGGCTGCTTATGTTATCGCTTACACGTGCGAGACTGCTTATGTCATTGCTTACACGAGCTGATGCATGATTGGTTCTTACATGACACTTGACAAGTTTCTGTTGGCTTCTGAATAATGATGGTAAGACCTAGCAGCAGTATGTGGCGCTTTGTAATTGGCTGTATTTTGTGGACTTAGTAGTGTGACGTGTCAGCTTTTGATGGGTCGGGAATTTTCCCTCTCTACAAATGCCCCCTCGAGACTCGTTCACACACACAGTTTCAGAGTGTGGTGTGAGAATGAGTTTCAAAAACAAACTTTTACTCTTGGCTCTTCAAATGAAGTAATGAAGGTGGTGGAGCTTTCAGCAGGATGAGATAATTTTCGAGGAGTAAACCCACCCATATGAAAAGTTTTGATGAGACCGAAAAGAGGTCTGCAAGTATTTGAATGTACTTGCGTGACCGAGCTTTCTCAGCAGAGGTTAAGTTGAAGTAACTTCAAAAGAGTGTTTTTGGATCATTGGCGGTGATCACAGGGTGTAGAAGATGGGGAAGATGCGAGGATGGTGGCTGGGTACAGCATGCAGAGTCATGGGGCTAGCCTCGTGTTTTTAAGAATCGCTGGTGAAGTTATCTCAAAAAAGTATACTTCGGATTACGGCGAGGTCATGTGGGAAAATGATTGAGTGTGCATGTGTCATCTTTTTACTCAAGTTAAGTTGAGGTAATTTCAGAAGCTTATCGATTTTGGAGATGATGATGTTGGTGGTGAAGAAGACGGGGATGAAGCAAAGCGAATGGGTGAAACATACGCCACCATAGTACTGGTCCTGTATGTCGGGGACCCTCTGGGTCCAACACCGATGAGGACATGGAATATGGCTTTGGCAACCATTTACCAGCCCCAAAGGCTGAACTCTGATGAGCTGGTGCCTTGGAGGTTGTTTCAAGTGTTGGATGAAAGAGACTTTGTAGGACACCTCAACACTTTTTACCATCTTCACTTACTGCTACTTGTTGGAAAAGCACAGAAAAATGAAAGATGGAGCTAACTTGTGATTTTGGTCCTAAAAACCAGCCAAGTTGCTGTTTGCTCTGAACCGTTGCTTTTGTTGGAAGGCCAAACAATTGGAAAGAGACTACAGGAGACCTGAGATTAGGAACCGATGTCTCTATTGGACTTGGATTTCCTGGCCAACCAAATCCACAGAAGCATGGAAGGACGATGCAGACTTTGTTATGAATAATTTTATGGACAAAAGTGGTCGTTAAGTGGAAAAACAAAATTTGTTTGGATCTCAAAACTACAATGATGTTGTGAAGAGGGTTTCTACCGAACCATGAGAGGGTAGATTTCAAACTGATTATGAAGCAATATTGGTTGCTAAGTGTTGAGAATGATGAAACCATAGTGAGAAATGGCTATAAGAAGGAGGACTTGAAAATTTGAAATAAGCAAATCTTTATTTCATGACTCAGTGTGTTTTTTCTTGATGAGTTATTGATGAATTCGGCCCTTCTATTTATAGCGGAGAGATGAAAAATGGTAGATGGAGTAGTTGAGAATGGCGGATGGAAATTTTTGGTGAGAATGGTAGATTCCTGACTGGTAGGTGCTGAATGGTAGGTGGAAATGTTTGGCACCGAAAGGAGAATGGTAGGTGGAAGACTGGTAGGCGCCGAACGGGAATGATAGGTCGGACGGGTGACCTGATGTAATTTCAAATTTAAGACACACTTGTGAGAGTTCATTTGTACTTTAAAAGGGAAGCCTTGATGGAATTTGGAAAATAACCTTGAGGGGATCCAAACTAAATGGATGAATCTCAAATCTTGATCTTGGGAGCTTAAGTTTTGGACATTGTCAGTACTTTAGAGATGTGGGTTAGATTGGTGATTTCCAAGTTGCAAAAAAAAAAAAAAAAAAACTATGCAAGACAAGTCTAGCTTGCAAATCTTGACTTTGGGTTGATTTCAACACAAAAGACAACTATCTTGGAATTGGGTTATTTGTGCAATTTTTGAGTCTCAAATGATGGAACAGACTCCAAAATTGGAATGCACGCAAAAAATTGAGCAAGGTAGGTCCATCTTAAAAATTTTGACTTTTGGTCAATATTTACATAAAAGTCAACATTTTGGAAATTGATAGTTTGCACAATTTTCGAGCTTCAAATGAAGAAATGGATCCCAAAATCAGAATGTACTTGAAAAATTGAGTGAGACATGTCCATTTTGAAAATTTTGACTTTTTGGCTCAAGGTCAAAGGTTAAACTTGGTCAAAGCTTTTTTCTTTCTCTTTTTTTTTTTTTTTTTTTTAGCTGTTCAAATCGGATCAGGATGAACGGGTCAAACCGGGCCGGTTTGGTCAAACGGATTAGATTTACGGGTCGGATCAAATCAGGTGAGATGACGTCATGCATGTTGTTTTGGTGGTGGCTAGGTGGTTGGGTGTTTTTTTCTTTTTTTTTTTTTTTTTTTTTTTTTTTTTATGGTGGTGGTGGTGGGCTATGGGGATGGTGTTGAGTGTTTTATTTTATTTTATTTTATGGTAAAATGGATTTGATTTTGGGATGGGTATTGATTGTGATGATGGTGGGTGGTGGTGGCAATTTTTTTTTCTTTTTTTGGTAATTTTGGTGGTGAAGAATTGGTGTTTGTGGTTGAGTTTTGGTGGAATTTTGGGTGTGTGGGTTTGCCGGGGAAACAGAGAAAAAGTAAAGAGAGAGAGAGAGAGAGAGAGAGAGAAGAGAAGAGAGAGAATTGAATTGTTTATATTATTTTAATAAGTTGTATCTAAAAATAGAAACTAAGATATTGGATGACTTATAAAATGAGATGGTAAAATAGATAAAATATATTTTTAGGGTATAAAATAGAACCTTTTTGCATCTTTGAATGCTAATGCTCTTACCTGATGGATCCCTGCTTCTAACGCAAACTCAACTACTCTCTCTGCAAAGATAAGGATGCTATTATGTAATTCACATCTTGGAACTTTAGTCAATCTCATAATTTCTCCTTCAAAAAGAGAAAAAAGGAAAACGAAAGAAAGACGAGCATCTACTTTGTGTGTCATGTAGGCCTAATGTAGGCCACCGGATTTTATGTTAATTATTATATATTTTGTTAAGATTTTTAAGTCTTGGCTAATTTCATGACAAAGTTATTGTAATTTTTGGGTTTTGATATTACAATGTAAACAGTGGTAATGAAGGTTGAAACCTGAAAGGTTGAAGCTTCTGTTCATTGTGCAAGAAGACAAACTCGGTTGTGTGAAATTGAAGGCACGATCTTGCAAGATCAAACAAAAACTCCTAATCAATTGAACTATATTACGAAAATTTCGAAATTTTCTTCAAGAGTTAGTTGTGTAATCACCTCTACCCAAATCCTACCTATATAAAACCCTTACTTCAACCCTAATTTCATAAGAGGAAGACCACTGTTGAAAACATAATTTTTTAAATATGACCGGATTAGACAATTTGGTTTGATTGCATTAAATAGGAACTAATAATCGGGTTGGTTTTAAAATCTTGAAATGAGAATTCTAAATATTGTGAATCGTCAGTTGAACCTTTGAACCTCTAAACTATTTGTAGTTAGACAAAGTTAGGGAAATGTTTTTTTATGGCAAAAATCCAAACTGATCCTCTAATTTTCAGCTTTTTTTCATTTCAGTCCTCTAACTTTCAGTTTTGTCATTTCAGTCCTCTAACTTTCAGTTTTGTCATTTCAGTTCTTTAACTTTCAATTTTGTCATTTCAGTCCTCTAACTTTCAATTGTTGTCAATTCGGTACTCCGTTAAACCCCAATTATGTCCTGCCGTTAATTGAGCCAAAACGACGTCGTTTTGACTCCTTAAAAAAAAATTTCAGAATTAAAAGAAAATTAAAAAAAAAAAAAAAAAAAACTAATGAGTGGACGATGATGTAGCTGAAGGGTAGCAACTAGTGAGTGGACGATGTTGTTATTGTTGTTGCTGATTTGTTGTTATCAATGGAGCTCTTCTGCTCGCAAGACCCAACCTCCAAGATAATACCTTTACCAAATCATCACACTCGTACCTGCATATTCCCTCGGATTAATCCAAGAGTGACTGGACTTGGTGGTCGATGGCGTAGCAGCCGCTGTAGTGGATGGTTGGTGAGAGCAGAGGTAGCGGCGCTGTGATGACATCGATGGAGTAGATTGGAGGTAAGATGGTAGTGGAGCTAGTTAGAGCTTTCTGAAAGTTCAAATAGCGTGTAAAATACCTATGAATGTTTAGACCCTCCAAATCACAAATTACCAACACAAGTTTATAATCAAATAATGTATGTCCGGAATATGAAAATAAGCTAAAGCAGAATTGGTAAAACAATCTAAATTGAAATTAATCACAATCACAGCAATAATTAAAAGGCAAAGATTAAGGGAAGAGAAATACAAACACAAAGATAACATGGTGATGTGTTATCGAAGAGGAAATCGAAGTCCTCAGCGAAAAACCTTGCCGCCACCCTCCAAGCGGTCAATAATCCACTTGAGAATAAAGTTGGGATACATGAATAGCAAAAAACACTCCAAGCCTAATCTACCTAGTGCACCTAAGCCTTCCAAGCTTTTTGCTCTAACAAGGTTATGCTAAACCTTGTCTTCTCTAGCTTACCAGATCCCGCAATAAGCTCCATGTTGTATCCGCCATCCTTGGCATCTTCCAATGCTTCCCAAGCTCCAAAAACACTCAACACTTTAAATGGGTGTGGGTAATATTTGGGTACAAATCTCTTCTCAATAGGTATAACAATGGGAGAGGGAATGAGAAGAGACTACAAAAATTTCTCTTTAAGAATGAGTAGCTCCCTCTCAAATAAGGTGGGTGTGTTGTAGAAACCTCTCTTAGGGTTTTTCTCTCTAAATAGCCACCCTACATTTCGTGGGAATAAGCGTATTTATAGTAGGGTATGAGATAGAATGTGAAAAGTCAGTTTTCATCCAAATAGGGCATTCTGGCAACTTGGCCTCGCAACTGGAATGAGTCACGAGTTTGAGTCGTGAAATAACTTTCAGGCTAGACTATACTTTTTGTCCTGTAATACTCCAGCTATCATGACCCTTTAGTTCCCTGCACGATTCACATGTGTGGCGACTTGCCAGTCACAAGTCAGTGGCGAGATCCAGTTGCAAGACTCCTCTTTAATGCACACAACTTGAGTTTCTTCACACTCTCTCACATTCGATCCTTACATTATTCCCACCTAAATACAGAGTTTTTACATGCTAAATTACGAGCAAATTTGGCACGGAATAAAGCCAATACATAGTTGATTAAATTCAACCTTACACTTTCAATGAGCTAATGGAGAGGACAAAGAAAGTACAGTCGAGTAGCTCCTCTAACATACTGTTCAAGTCTTTCAAGCTCTCTCTCCCAATCTTCCACACCTTGCCTCTCGCTCCTGATGTTCGCTCTTCTCTCTCTAAGGCTCTGTGTTTAGCTTTTCTTCTAGCTGACCTTCAGGTACAGTTGCCCATTTTTGCCCATTTAGCTCTTCTCCTAGATGTGTTTTTTTTTTTTTTTTTTTTTTTAATATCAGTTTTTTTTTAATTTTCTTTTAATTTTGAAATTTATTAAAAAAAAAAGAGAGCCAAAACGATGTCATTTTCACTCAATTAATGACAGGACATAACTAGGGTTTAATGGAGTACCAAATTGACAACAATTGAAAGTTAGAGGACTAAAATGACAAAACTAAAAGTTAGAAGATTGAAATGACAAAAGCTGAAAGTTAGAAAGTCATTTTTGGATTTTTTCCTTTTTTTTTTTATTGGAAATTTTTTTAAAAAGGGGCATGCAAGGGATGAAAACCTAAACCTCTAGCCCCCAAAGTCTTATTGGAGATTTTTAAACAATTTGGATATATTTTACGGCCTTTTAACATGTCATATTTAAAACACTTAATATATCTTTGATTTCTAAGGGTTATTGGACATATATATATATAATTAGCAATATTCTCTGAACGGAACAATGTTAGCATACACAACACATTAATGTTCCCTTCTAGTAGGCTTAAAGAAATGGTCCCCTAAACATTACTTAAAACAATGGTATTTTGCCCATGCTTCTGAATAAGCTTGTATTTCTGTCAAAAGGTTACTCAAGTCAGATCATAGGTCAGAAGAAATCATTTTCAAAAATACTATTTACAAGCAATATATTTTTCTCATCAAATTCTTCTTCTTTTTTATTTATTTATTTTTGAGATGAAACGATAGTAGACTTTATATATACAAAAACATGCTATACAATGGGGAAAAGAAAAATGAGGTATTCTTCTAATTAAACAATGACATCTTTTTCTATTTTGCAACACTAGTCAAAGTTAGAGCAGCATGATTATATTGTAAAGGTATACTATTAAAAAAAGAAATAAATAAAATCAAAACTATCTCTAATCAGTGTGATGTATTCAAAGATCCAAGCAATCTCAAGAGAGCAAAGTCTATTAGAATTCAAAAGATTAATAAGTTCAGCAAAATTACTTTCCACTGTAACTTTAGAGAAGCAGGTACTTTGACAGAATAGCAAAGCTCTCCTCATTACTGAAGCAGCTGTGCAAAGAGGGTTCAATTTCTTCTCTTCACGAACGCGTGAGGTAGCTAACACTTTTCCTCAATGATTCCGAATGAGCAAACCAAAACCCACAGTTGAAGATTTCTTTGACTGTGTAATCTTTAGACGTAACCTTCTTATTTTTATTCTTTGCTTACTAATATTAAAGGATTTCTAGAATTATTAATTATTAAATAATTATATTATTTATTAGAGCAAATCACACCAACCTCTTTTAAGGTTTCATAAAATGCCACTTCTTTCAAATGTTTCAAAAAATGACACTCACATGCTTGTGATTTTATAAATGCAATAGATAAGTCGATCCCCTCTTTTATATACGCTCTTATCTAATGGAATATATTTTGTTAAGAAATTAATGATTTGAGAGGGGATAGATTTATGTATTTCACTAATATAATTTTGAGGATTAGAGAGTGTCATTTCTTGAAACGTTTATGGAGTATCATTTCATAAAATCTGAACAGAGATAGATGTAATTTGCCCTGTTTATGGACTATCTATCATAAAAAGAAGTTGGACAGTGATTGTTTAACATCCAACAATGTCCATATTTCACTGTCTACCAAAACATTTTGTGAAATTATCCTAATTTATAAAATATTAGTTGTTATTGTAATGACAATTGCTAGGCTTTGGTACCCTCTCTTTATTGTCTTCCAAATTGAAGCCTATATACGTTGTGTCTTAATAATATATAGAGACATAAGGCGATGGCTCACATATGCTCCTTTGAAAACCATTTTGGCAAAAGTAGCTGTTAATTTTGCTATTCCAAGCTCTTGGAGCTTGCTTTAGGCCATACAATGCCTTTTGTAGTCGATAGACTTTGTCTTCTTTGCCTTTCTTCATGTATCCCTTCAGTTGCTCTACGTACACTTCTTCTTCTAAGTCACTATTTAAAAATGCTGACTTAACATCAAGTTGAAATACTTTAAGCTTCATTTGTGCAACAAGAGCTAAGAAAGTTCTAATGGTTTCCATGCGAACAACAGGTGCAAATGTTTCATGGAAATCTACTCCAGGCTGTTGTGAATAGCCTTTTGCGACCAAACGTGCCTTATGCTTTTGAATTGAGCCATCTTCATTGTACTTAGTTTTGTAAATCCATTTTAAGCCAATCACATCTCTTCCATTAGGCAGGTCCACAAGCTCCCATGTCTGATTCTTCTCAATGCTAGCAATTTCTTCATCCATGGCTTTTGCCCACACATTCTCCTTTGCAGCATCTTCAAAGGTTTGCGGCTCACTAGCAAATAATGCAAATTCACAAGACTGATATATATCTGACAATGAGCGAAACTTACTTGGAGGGCTGTCTAAATCATAAGAATCTGAATTTGGCAAGACAGTGCTTGAAGATCTAGTTGGAGATGATGTTGCTCTTGGGGCTTCTTCAGAATTCATGCTTGGAAGTGAATTAGACTTGTCTTGAAAATCAAGAGAAGCAGGAACTTCCAAGGTTTTGCTTTCTTGGACATTTTACTCCCATTGCCATGCTGCCAACTCATCAAAAATAACATCTCTAGAAATCACCAGCTTGTTTGTCTTGGGATTCAAAAGGTGAAACCCCTTAGACTCATCACTATAGCCAATGAAGATATACTTTTCCCCATTTTCATCAAACTTCTCTCTTTCTTGTGAGGGAATATGAGCATATGCTATGTAGCCAAAGACTTTAAGATGTTTCACCATAGGTTTCTGCTTATCCCAGGCTTCAAATGGAGTCTTGTCTCTAATCGCTTTTGTTGGAGAGCGATTGAGAATATATACTGCTGTGTTGACAGCTTCTGCCCATAGCATGTTGGGTAATCCCTTGCCTTTGAGCATGCTTTTGGCCATTTCTTCAATTGTTCGATTCTTCCGTTCAGCTACTCCGTTTTGTTGAGGAGTTCTTCGAACAGTGAGTTGCCTTTGAATGCCATTTTCTTTACAATATTGCATAAATGGCTTATAGATAAACTCCCCACCACGGTCAGTTCTCAAGATCTTCATTTGATGAACACTTTGCCTTTCAACAAGAGCTTTAAACTGAAGATAAAAAGAGAATGCTTCTGACTTTTGATCAAGAAAATAAATCCACATCATCCTTGTATAATCATCAACAAACAAAAGAAAATATCTTTTGTTGCTTAATGATGGAGTTCTAGTTGGCCCACATATGTCTGCATGCACAAGCTCTAAAGGAGCATGAGCTCTCCAGGCTGTCTTTGGAAATGGAAGATGATGCATCTTGCCATATATACAACCTTCACAAACGTTGTCATTTTTCTGAATTGAAGGAAGACCAACCACCATATTTTTTTATTTCAGCAATTGAAGGCCTTGATAGTTCAAATGGCCATATCTTAGATGCCAAAGATGAGACTCATCAACACCCTCACTTTTAAAAGCAATTTTCTCATGTAATGGCATGCTAAGAGGGAAAACATTATTTTGTGACATTCCAACCTTTGCCACTGTCAATTTGTTTTTCTTATCATATATAGTACACACACCATCATCTAAGTATAAAGAATAACCTTTTCTAAGCAACTGACCAACACTAAGAAGGTTTTGTGATAAGCTTGGCACATAAAGAACATCATGAATAAATTTTAGGTTACCTTCTTCAGTGTGGACAGCAATGGTTCCTTTTCCTTCAACTTTCTTTAGCTTCCCATCTCCAAGCTTTACTATAGAAGTATAGCTCTGATCAAGTTCCACAAAAGACTTGGAATTCATTGTCATATGACTGCTGCATCCACTATCCAGAAACCACATGTGTTTCATGTTGAGCATTCAAGCAAGAATAAAATAACTGATTTTCTTGACTGTCTTTTACAAAATTTGCATCATTTTTCTCTTGTTTGTCTTGGTACCAGCAATCTCTTTTAGAGTGATTAGGAATTTTGCATCTAGTGCATCTGAAACGACATTCCCTTGACTCATGACCAGGTTTCTTGCAAATAAAACATTGACCACTAGAGGTACCTGGTTTTTGCTGGTATTTTTGTCCAATCTTTCCTCGTCCTCTGTTCTGCCCTTCTTTGAAGTTGCCTCGGCCTTTTCCATACTGACCCTTCTTTTGGTAATTGCCTCCTCTTTTCCCTTGTTCTTCTTTGAAAAAATCATTATGAGAAACATTCAGCTTTGATTGAAATGCTTGCTCCAATGGCTGGCTTGAAAATCTGCTCATCCTTCCTTCATGTGCTTCAAGAGACCCCATCAATTTATACATGGTAAGAACTGATAGATCTTTGGATTCTTCTATTGTTGCTACTACATGATCAAATTTTTGAGGCAAACTCCGGAGTATCTTCTCAACAAGTTTCTGCTCTTGAATAGTATCTCCATAGCTCTTGATTTGATTAACAATCTCAGCAACTCTTGAATTGAAATCTCTGACAGATTCAGTTTCTTTCATTGTCAAATTATCAAAGTCTCTCCACAAATTTTGAAGCTTAACGGAGATGGCTTTATTTGATCCTTGAAACTCCTTTTGCAGAATCTCCCATGCATCTTTTGCCTTTTTCACACCAAAAATTCTAGGATAGATAGACTTGCTTACCCCATGATGAATGATCCTCAAGGCAGTAGCATTTTTCTTCAATTTCTCCTTGTACTCCTTTTGATTTTCATCAGTCCAGGAAGAATTCCCGGTTGCAGGTGGGTCTTGGAAACCATCTTCAATCAAATCCCATAGATCTTGGGAAATGAAAATGGTCATCAATTGAGAGCTCCAGTAGTCATAGTGTTCTCCATTGAAAATAGGAGCCTGGTTTGTTGAATAAGAAAACAAGACATCTCCAGATTTGGCATCCATGGAGATTAACTAAAGAGAGTTTTAAAAATGGGTGAACAATGAAAAATCAAGTTCTGTATAGGTGCTATATAGGCTGAATAGGCTGGCTCTGATACCAAAAATTGTTGGCATATGCGGTATTTTTATTGATAAATAGCAATGGATTACAAGGCTTATTTTTTGTGATGCAGAGCTGCTGCTCCTGCACAATGCTAGGCAGATTTTTCTGATCTGCATAAACCAGTACAATAGCACTTATTTATACTTGAAAGAGCCTTCTAGACTTCTAGATACAAGTAACTGACCCTTAGGAACATAGAACACCAACAGACCTAAAATACTAACAGCCATTATCTAGAAATTTCTTTATTAAAATTACAAATTACTTCTAACAAATAGTAGACTTTATATATACAAAAACATGCTATACAATGGGGAAGAGAAAAAAGAGGTATTCTTTTAATCAAACGATGACATCTCTTTCTATTTTGCAACACTAGTCAAAGTTAGAGTAGCATGATTACATCGTAAAGGTATACTATTAAAAAAAGAAATAAATAAAATCAAAACTATCTCTAATCAGTGTGATGTATTCAAAGATCCAAGCAATCTCAAGAGAGCAAAGTCTATTAGAATTCAAAAGATTAATAAGTTCAGCAAAATTACTTTCCACTGTAACTTTAGAGAAGCAGGTACTTTGACAGAATAGCAAAGCTCTCCTCATTACTGAAGCAGCTGTGCAAAGAGGGTTCAATTTCTTCTCTTCACGAACGCGTGAGGTAGCTAACACTTCTCCTCAATGATTCCGAATGAGCAAACCAAAACCCACAGTTGAAGATTTCTTTGACTGTGTAATCTTTAGACGTAACCTTCTTATTTTTATTCTTTGCTTACTAATATTAAAGGATTTCTAGAATTATTAATTATTAAATAATTATATTATTTATTAGAGCAAATCACACCAACCTCTTTTAAGGTTTCATAAAATGACACTCCTTCCAAATGTTTCAAAAAATGACACTCACATGCTTGTGATTTTATAAATGCAATAGATAAGTCGATCCCCTCTTTTATATACGCTCTTATCTAATGGAATATATTTCGTTAAGAAATTAATGATTTGAGAGGGGATAGATTTATGTATTTCACTAATATAATTTTGAGGATTAGAGAGTGTCATTTCTTGAAACGTTTATGGAGTATCATTTCATAAAATCTGAACAGAGATAGATGTAATTTGCCCTGTTTATGGACTATCTATCATAAAAAGAAGTTGGACAGTGATTGTTTAACATCCAACAATGTCCATATTTCACTGTCTACCAAAACATTTTGTGAAATTATCCTAATTTATAAAATATTAGTTATTATTGTAATGACAATTGCTAGGCTTTGGTACCCTCTCTTTATCGTCTTCCAAATTGAAGCCTATATACGTTGTCTCTTAATAATATATAGATTTGTAAGAATCATCCTTATTTTGTTGTGGTGAAGGAAAGGGTTCGATCTTGTAATCTTAAGGTGAGGGTGTTTCAAAAAAAAAAAAAACCAAAAACAAAAACAAAAAGTGTGAGGGTTCTGAGAATATATTCTTTATCATTACAAGTCCTTCATGAAATCAAACCTTATGATTGACCAATTAAAAAATTGGACAAATTCTATGATGTTGAGAATTAAGAAACCAATCACCGTATGCCACTATTGTACACGGTGTGACTATTGGAAAACGATTCTACTTAATTCAGTATCTCTGTATTTCACTGTTTCATTACAAAATCAAGGAATATCGTACAAAACTCCATAGTACAGTTCAATGAATTGAAGGTGTATATATATATATATATATATATTCAGGGGAAGAAAAAAAAGGTTCCTCGACTTGGCACATACCATGTTCGACCACGTAGATAGATCAGATGATATCGCCAGGAGCAAATTATAACCATATCAAACTCAAAAGAAATTAACAAGAAAAAGCACAAGACAAAAAAGAAAAGAAAAGAAAAAAAAAAAGGAACCAGAATCAGATTCCCCCCGTGTCTCTTTCTCTCTCTCTCTCTCTACTTGATTTGCACCCACATTGCCTTACTAGGAACCCCACGATAAACCACAAAGATCAGATAGTACCCAGCAGGAGCAACCTCACGTGTAGGCGGTGCCACTACGTTAACTTGATAAACAGTAGGGAAAACCTTACGCACTTCAACTTTACCAAGTAAAAGCAGTCTTTGATTCATAGAGTACCCGTGCGTTGTAAATGGTGGTGCATACATGCTCACCTTCACATCTCTCTTATCCACGAATAACTCACCAAGCCTAAACTGCACCATGAAGTTTTTTTCGTAAGTTAGAGTGGTCTCCGATGCCTCCTCTATGATTATTGGCCTGTGTATAGCCAATGCTGGGTCCAAATAAGGCGGTGAAAACTTCTCTATTCTCATCTCTGTAGGATACTTGGCCGTGAAGTTATACCCTGGATTAGGGTTACTACCTCCTACTAAAACTTTCCCATCAGGAAGTAATGCAACCGCAGAATGATACATACGTGGAATTATAGTGGGATTAAGCACCTTAAACCTTTGGTTCATAGGCTTATAAGGACTATAAAGTATCGGATTCAAGTTCGGGTCTTCGGCCGAGTACCATGCTGATGTACCTTGCTTGGCACCGTTGAGAATCAAGAGGTCTCCATTCGGAAGATTCAGCATATCCCCCATGACACGCGGTGTAGGCATCGTTTCCTTCTTCCATTGAGCGTTAGGTTTTGTGATTTGAAGCCTGTTGCAATCTTGTAATGCCGGTATGAAGATTGAGTTTTGGGCTAAAGTATAGGCCTGTGGCTTCGCCCCACCGCAAATAATGACCTCAACTGCGATGGTCGCGGCATTCTTGACGTAGAGTTTTATAGGAAGGAGAGCCGACATCGCTGATGCTGGGTAGTTGCGGGAGCCGCCTTCCAAGATTGGGAACTCTTTGATGATCTTGTTGGTCTTAGGGTTGAGGAGAACTGAGCGGTTGTTTGCGAAGATGAAGACGTTGCCATCGGAGGAGAGGTGGACGAAAGGGTACAAGTTGTTCTCTTCTATATCAGTGGTTTGGTAGAGGAATGGAAACTTGATGGATTCGGCATTGGATTTGCCTTCTGGTGGAACGTATTCGTAGCTGAACGACTTGCGGCCACCCACCAAAAAGAAACCACCATCGGCTAGGGTTATTTGTGTTGCATACCTTAATTAGGGGACAAGGTACCAAAGAATAGATGAGTAATAAATAGAAGAGTTTGATTCTAATAAAATAAAATATTATATTATTTTAGTTTTAAGAAGCGAAATGTTAGGATATTTTAAGAATATATATAGGAGAGTTCAAATTTCCCCCTCCTCTCCTTGTTGTAATAATTTAATTGGAAAAATGTTAAAGATACAAAAATTTTTATTAAAATTTTTACAAATTGTTAATTTGTTAATTTGGTGAGTATTATTATAAATAAGAAAATGATGTTAATAGTAGATTTATATGAAAACTAATAAGAAATTGATCATATTAACAATTTGTAAAAATATTGTAAAATAATTTGTGCCTGTAACATTACTTATTTAGGGTTCGTTTGGGAATAATTTAGTTGAAATTGAAAACTTTTTGTTGAAAATATTATAGATAAAGCTAAAAGGTAGTTGAAATAATACGGTGAGACTCATGAATAATACTAAAAAAATGTAATGAGACCCATAAATAGTATAAAAAATAAGCTAAAATAGTAAAAAAAAAAAAAAAAAAAGTTAGCTTTCTAAGCCAATACCAAACACACGATTGTAAATTTATTTTTTCTAAAGTTAGATTTATTTTCACTAAGGATAGTTAAAGAGGGTATTTGCAAAAGGCATTCTTATATATATTTATATCCTAATTTGGATCAAGAACTGAAGAAAGCACATGCACATACATACCATCTTGCGTCTGCCAGTGTATATTGGAATTCTTTCCAATCGCAGTCATCACATGTATCCATGTATCTAACAGTTCTTGTTCCGTCTTTCCATCCACCAGTGCTAATCAAGATACCATCGGCAGTGAGGCCTCCTGATGAGCACCATGGGTCAAACACCATCTGCACGAAGTTAAGTAAATCTCATCAGACCATAATTAAGAAAATTAAGGACCAAGATTATAAGAAAAGTTAATTAATTCACATTTCATGAAAATATGAACCTTGAGTGGTCTCTTATAGCCTGTGTTATAATCAAATTCCACACCGTGAGACCAACAATCCTCTTTGTCCCTTTTCTTGTCATCCTTGTAGGGAATGCATTCTCCGTTGGGCAATTTAAGAGTTGACATGCGAAATGCTGTGGCATCGAACATTATGATCTTGTTGTTAGGAAGTAAATTAACGTGCATGGCATTGGCGCCAGAGTCCGCGGACAGCAGCATCCACAACCCTTTATAGTCTGTCTCAAAAGTAGGATTTGCCCCCTGATCAGCTTCATCAGTATCACCACCAATGCCAATGGATCCAAGTATAGGGATTGTGATGCCAGGAAGCTTAAGCCCTGCATTTTTATCTTGGTCATCATTAGATCCCCTAAACGGATTTGGGAGCCAAAATTGTGAATGCACGGTAACTAGCAAGAGAGGGAAAACAATGAGAGTTCTAAGCAAGGCCGCCATTGAAGAAATGCCTTCAATGGGTGCCTCACGGTGTTTAAAAACACAATGTTTTTTTCCTTTTTCTTTTGCTTCTCTTTGTTTTCGATCCCTTCTTTCCCTCTCCATCTCTCTTTGGAATTTAAGGTTGCAATGAGTCAGTTATAGTTTACTAAAATAGTTTTTGGTTGCTCCTTGTTTAGAGGAAACTTTCGGAATGGTTTGTTAGAATTTAATATGAGCCAGGGAATGATAGAATTTCAGTTTCCATATGCGGAACTAAAACTGTAGAACCAATACATTAACAAAAACCCCCGTCTCCCGATCTCTTAACCATATAAAATTTTTTATCATTTGCTTCATATATAATCTACTAGATTTGGACCTATGGTGACCACTCTATAATACTATTTTTTGTCAAGTCAAAATGCCAACAAATTTCTTTGATGTTGGTGGTTTTCGATTTCATTTCTTTTATTTGACAACAACATAATTAACAGATTATGTTTATAACCACTGTAATGATATGTTATGATTGATGCACAATAAAACATATGTCAATAGTAAGACTAGGTAAAAGTATTGTTAACTTAATACCTCAGCAAGTTAGAAACTTTTTCTACGTTTCTTTTTTAGATGTTTTAAACATATTTAATCTTAGAATGTAACCCAATAATAGCAACAAACGCAAAAAAATTTCACTACATTTTAACAACATAGCTAGCTGTCCTACCACCTCACACACTTGAACCCACGCCACAGCTAAAAAGAAAAAAAAGAAAAGAAACAAACGAAGAAGAGGAAAACAAATAGCCACGCAAGGTAGAGAGAAGAAAAGTCACATGCAACTAAAACGCTAGTCAAAGTTGTTCAATGGAAATGGCAAACACCCTTGTAAAAGCATTGGCACTGGGCTTGGCAAATGCTAAATGTAAGGAAAATTTGGCATTTCAAGCCCAAAAGAGCTCAGCATCTGAATTGCCAAATGGGAACAATTGAAAATTTTTTTAAAATGTTGCTACAATGCCATTCTACATGTAGAATGACACTGTAGTACTATTGTATACATTTTTTAATCACTTTTATTCTCTCTCTCCTTTGTCTTTTCTTTCTCTGGGGCTGAGACGCCTTCTTTCTTTCTCAATTCTCTCTTTTTGTTTTCTCATCTACCCTCTCTCACTCTCTTCCTCTCTCACCACCGTTGCCTTACAAGTTGCTGATCTCACCGCTGCCGACCTTACATGCCGCCAACTCGCCATTGATCTCGCCCCTGATGTCTAGATCTTGATCATCATCCTCCTCTCTCTGAAACAAACATGCAACCTGTCTGCCACAGCCATCGCTGTCTCGCAGTCTCGCCCTTCACCGATCTAAGTTTCTAGGTTGTGGGTTTATGGTGTGGGTCTTTGGTTGATTTTGTATTGTGGGTTGTGGATGGTGTTGTGATGGTGTTGATGGTGAGTTTTAGGTGGTGATGCTGTTGTGTTTTTTCTTTGTTCCTTCGTGGTGATGGGTTTGTGTAATTTTCATTGGTATTTTAGATGGATTTTTGTTGCAAATTTGGTTGGATTTAGGTTGTGGTCATGGTGGCCGTTGGTTATGGTGGCTGGTGATTATGAGTGGATTTGGGATATATTATTTGTGAGTTGTTGTGCTGGTGTTAATGGTGGCCGATGGTGATGGTGGCCGGTGATGGTGGTTTTAGTAAATTTGTGGTTGTTCTTGAACAGAAAGAATGAGAGAGAAAGAATAAATAATGTGTTGTATTGTAAATGATGGTGATTTTGGAATATATTATTTTATTGTGAAAAAATATTATTTTAATGAGTAGAATAGGAAAATAAAAGTTGGGATGTTGGGAGTGTTGAAAAATGATATGGTATAAATGATGAAGTGAGTTTTGAGATGGTAAAATAGAATTTTTTGTAAAATCCGGATGCAAATGCTTTAAATAGGGTTCACAGCAGTGATGCTAAAAATTTTAGATTTAGCAACTAAAAAATTCACTTTATCTATTTAACCACTTCACTTAACCATACATTTAGCATTAAAAATTCTATTTTAACATACAACACATTAAAATAATATAAATAATTTCTACCACAAACACCATTCCATAGCCTTAAAACACCCACAAATAGCCATACCCACGGCCAAACACTTCCCCACAACCACAGAACACCCACATAACACCCATAACCATAGCCAAACAACCATATTTCTCAGCAAGCCACCAACCACAACTCTTCCCATAAAATTACTTTTGAAAACCCAAAAAAGTTCTTAGCAAAATACAATTTCCATACACCCTTTCATCTTAAACCACTGTAAGTTTCTTTAAAAATACCTTCTCTTCTCTCACCGTGTGTGTGTGTTAAAAATATGTAGCGCCATTACGTGAAAAAATTCTTTTAAGAAAAAAACAAGAAAAAAAAGAAAAAAAAAAAAGAAAAGAAAAAAGAGCAAACATGTAGTGCTGGTAAAAGGGTCAAGTACATAGCATCCTAAAACCTAGGCACAAAGCACAAGCACACCTTATCAAAGTATAGGGCACATTTTTCCAATATTAGGAGTAATCCTCTAATATATAGAAAGATTCAAATATGCAATGAATAAAATCAATTTAATATAAACTCAAAATAGAAAAATATTTTTCTTATTAACTCAAATTGATAGCTAACCATGCTTTGAAAATGTTATGATCATTTCTTCTATCCGTAACTCTACCATAAGCCCAATAGCCTATTGTTCTATCAATGAAGTATAATATACCATCGCTATACTTTGTACTTTATAGTATTGTACTTATGTATTTTTGTATTATTGTGTATGCTTATATAAACGTAGCCATTGTACAATTTTACGCATAATTCAATATACAGACATCCAGTTATTTCATGGATGTATTATTGTGTATGCTTATATCAATGATGTATTATTGTGTATGCTTATATAAGCATACTTTTATATAAACCTATAGTAATTGAAAAATACATTGCTTGTTGGTTTTAGATACAATTTAAGAAGAGTACACGCATTTGATTCCTAGTTTCAATAAAAAAAAAAATTGAAAATTACAAGGAAAAACATAATTTATTTACACTTGATCTATGTTCGGAGGCTAGGCTATAAGATGGAAAAGTGTTAAGCACCCATCCTGCACGGTTTTACCAGTCTTCTAAACTTTGGTGGCCAATGATCATATATCACATCATTCAAAAAATTTATATCATACAATAACATGTGATAAAAGATTGAAACAAGCATTCAATAGCATGGTGAAAAGCCCTAATCTAGGCATGTGAGCATGGATTGAAAGTAGGGGTGTCAAATGAGTAGGTTTGGGTATAAATGGAATGGGTACATAAAAAGTATGAATATATATAGTTTCTAAAAGTAAAATCAATGAATATATATAACAAAAGTACCCCTCAAACCTATAAAATAACCAAAATACCCTTAAATCTAAAAAGTGACCAAAATACCTCTAAAACTTGAAAATAAATCAATTAATATATATAGCAAAAGTATCCTTAAAACCTATAAAATGACCAAAATACCCTTAAGTCTAAAAAAGGACAAAAATATCCCTAAAATTTGAAAAATGACCAAAATACCCCTAAAATCCTAAAAGATGACTAAAATACCCAAAAACCTTTAAAATGACCAAAATCCCTCCTAAAACTTAAAATGACCGACATACTCCTAAAAACCTCAAATATTACAAAAATATGACCAAAACCTCTAATTTGACCAAAATACCCTTGAAACTACAAAATAACCTAAAACCTAGAAACTTACCAAACTACCCTTAAAACCCCCTAAAACCTCCAAAATGACAAAATTAAATACCCCAAAACCTCTAAAATAACCAAAATAGCTGGAAACCTATAAAATGACCAAAAACATCTAGAAATACAAAAAATACCCTGAAATCCCAAAAATTACTAAAATACCTTGAAACCTCTAAAATGACCTAAATAACACCAAAACATCCAAAAAACCTCTAAAATGATCAAAATACAATAAAATCTCTAAAATGACCCAAAATACCAATGAAACCTCTAAAATGACCAAAATAACCCTGAAACCTCAAAACAATCAACCCCCCCCCCCCCACACGAAACCTCTAAAATGATTAAAATACCTTAAAATCTCTCAAATTTGAAGTTCATAGTATTTCTAGAGTGCTTTGAACTTTTGGTGATTGGGGGTATTTATATTAGATGTTGAGGAGCTAGGGTTAAGAGTTTGGGCAATGTATGACTTAGGAAAATTAGGTTTTTTAAAGAAAAACACATAGGTATCAAGGTCAAATTGAGTGAGGAGCAAGCCAAAGCAAAAAAAAAAAAAAAAAAGAAAAAAAAAGAAAAAAGAAAAAAAAAAGGATGGTAATCTAGGGTTCTGGTCAAAGTATTGATCAGCATTTTGTTATAGACCCTCATGAATCTTTTCTTTTTTTGTTTTATCAGTTTTCATTTCAGTTTTGATTTAATTTCTTTCAAATTTTGGATCTATGACTATATTATGTTAACTGTTTGTATGATTTCCTTTACTGATTTTCTTAGTCCTCAAGGTTAGCAAATTAATTCCAAAAAAGTTCAATTAATTAATTAATTAATCAATTTCTACTAATTCTGTCAAGAATTAATAAATGCTTTGCTTGAGGATTTAATTGGGTGCATGCAACCTTACCGTAAACCCTATCCTCTATGACACCTCATTAAATTTAAATTGGACTAAAAATAAACCTATTAGAATTAAGAGATCATAATCACGTATGGTCGGGACCTGAGTTATGTAAGTGTATTTTACCCTTAAAACTTATTTTCTTCATATCTTTTAATTCGATTGTTCAATTAAAGCTCATGAGCTGTCACTTTGATTGTTATGACCTCAAGATTTATTTCATGGAATGTCTTTGGAGATCAAATGGTCAAAATTACAAAATTTCCCTTGTGATGTGATATAGTGATGAATACAATGCAATGCAAGTGAGATGCAATAAATGCAAATGCAATTAAATGGGAGTTGTAAAATGGGGTGTCTAAACTAACCCACTTCAAAAGCTCATAGATTTTTGCAGAGAGCTCCAAATGACTCACGATAGGAACCATTGGAAAGTAAGCTGCGAGAACTTTTCGAAAAAAATAAAGAATGTCAAAAAGGGAGTCCATTAGGGCCTCTAACTAAAGGGGCAAAGTTGGTACCCTGAAGTTAGAAACAATTATGGACTAGGAAAGTTAGGAAATTGGAAAGTCGTGTCCCATACTAAATAATAAATACTAGCCTGGAATCTGTGCCCACACTAAATATGGGCCCAAGGGTAGGGGGAATTTCCTATAAATTGGACCATTCCCTCTTCTTCCATCATGAAAAAAAAAAAAAAAAAAAAAAAGTTTATCCGAGCTCCAAAAATCCATTAAAAACTTCTCAAATTATCTAGAATCTCCCCCCACGTCCAATATAAAAATGCTTCAAAGGTGATTTTCTAGTCTTTTTCTTGCCCTTTTCTTTGGTTTTCATGCTCTCTGGTTGGAATGAAAGTGTTATCTACTTGAATTTCCAAGATGTATACATACTTTGTATATCATTTTGTTAAATGAATAGAGTTATTTTGGATTTCCATGGTTATGATGTTTGTTTTAATTCGTAGAAATGCATATATATAAATTATGAAATATGGGAATATGAGGGACAAAATTGGCAAATGCCCTTTTTGGGCAAAATAAGCAGCATTTTACACTCTTTTCTAAACTAATTAGAAAAATGCCATTCTTTTGAAACTCGATTTTCTCAAAATTGAGTTAAGCCCTATAATAGCGTTTTAAGGAGCCTATAGTGACGTTTTAAGAACCTATAGTGGCGTTTTGGAACTCGAGCTCCATGAACTCGAGTTATAGGTATAAAAAAAAAAAAAAAAAAAAAAATTACCTATAACTTGAGTTCATGGAGCTCGAGTTTCAAAACGCCACTATAGGTCCTTAAAACGTCACTATAAGCTCCTTAAAATGCCACTATAGGGTTCCAGAATTTTTTTTTTTTTTTTTAACTTGATTTTGAGAAAATCGAGTTTTAAAAGACGAGAATTTTCCTAATTAGTTTGGAATCTCAAATAGAGTTTCAAAAGAGGGGAATTTCTCTAATTAATTTGGAAAAGGGGGCAAAATGCTACTTATTTTGTCCGAAAAGGGCATGTGCCAATTTTGTCCAGAATATGAGTCTATATACTCTTATTTTGTTGGCTTGTTTTCTTTTGGATCCAAAATGGGTATGGATTATACATGGATACGTATGTATGTCTATGGATTAATTTTCATGCTTAGAATTCAATTTCTCTTATGCTTGGTTAAGAACATCATGATGGGAGTGTTAATTTTGCTTGGATTATTCCAACTCTTACCCATGGGACTGATGTTCTTATTTTTTTCTTATCTTTTCTATGTGCTTGAATGCTTGAATTATTGTTGAAAGGTTACTTTGTTTAAATAAATTAATAAACGACATGCTTACTTTGTTGAAGATAATTATATACATGTGAATATGCCTTGATTTTAAGTTTAGTGCCATATTGCTCTATTCTTGTATATTTTTGCTTCTTCTCTAAACATTTTCATTTACTAAGTGGTTATTGCCTTTCCTTTTCGTGTAAGGATTTTTGCATGGTAGCTTTCTTGCTTCCATTGCAAATCCAAATACACCACAATAAAGGCTTGACCTCATTCTCTCTTTAGTGAGTTTTCTAAAGAATAATTTTGTTAAAATTGATTTTACATTGTTCTTAAACTTGATTTCTTAAAGGGTTTTCTCATCAATTATTTTCTACAAAATATGTGTTTTTAAAAGGAAGTTTTATATGGAAACTTGAACGGTTTTAGACCCCTTAAAACACAACCAGATTGGTTAGCCTAGATTAATTAGCCAAGTTGTTACTTAGTCAAATTATGCAATTCTAGGTTAAAGCAATCAAATAATCATATCAAGATATAAAGCAGCGGAAAATAAATGAACACAAGATATGATGACCCAGGAAACCACACGGTAAAAACCTGGGGAGGATTTGACTTAGCTATCCTCAAGGTAAACCTGAATCCACTATGCGAAAGAATCGAAGTTCATACAGAAGGACTACAAGCTCCTCGCTTGACTTCCTAATGCTACCCACCAGTAGAACTTATTGACACGACCACGTGCAAGCTCCGAATCCACAGACTCCTTTCTTGGATTCTTCAATCAGCTACAAGCACCCCCGCTTGATATTCTTTAAGCTTCAATGGCAGCAACCAAGTTGATCATCAAGATGTAGATAATATCTCCAACTTGAAAACCCTAAGCTTTGTGTAAAGGAAAGCTCCTCAAAGATCTCACAAGAGATTTACACAAAACAGCAATGTATGAGCAACAATACAATTGGAGCAACCTTCAAAAACGTGGCTAGGGTTTAGTTTATATACCTAGGGTAAAAACATAAAACCCTAAACGTTTAATGAAGTAGGGCTGAGTTGGAAATTCTGCAGAAAAATCAACCTATGCGATTTTCGATCGATCGAGTCTATTCTTCGATCGATCGAGCCAGGCCGAAAGTCCCAAGTACTTCTGCAGCCACTCGATTCCAACTTTACAATAATAAATCAACTTTGAGCAAGCCTAAACAAGACTAAATACATTGTTTTGATCATGGTTTGCCAACATTACAAATTAGAGTTCTAAATACATAAAATCCTAAGACCTTAGAACCTAACAAACTCCCCCTTTGGCAATCCGTGACAAAATCCTAATTAAAAGCTCAAAGTTTTACAAGTAAAAAGCCCTTTACAAAGAAATGCTCATAAACTTCAAATTCAGCCTAACTACTATCCATCGGTTGCAAGTGTAGACAGTAGCTTTGTTGAATCAACCTGTATATTCCTGAAATACTCAACAAACGCATAAACGCATGTGTGACAGAAAATAGTAAAACAACAGGTATAACATTCTTGTAAGATTCACACAACACAAAATAAAGACATATATAAATGATCAACTCATAAATATAAATCAATAAGCAGTGAATCACAAATCAACAAGAATCAATAAAAACATATATATCAATCAATGTTACTCCCCCTAACATAAATATCTCCAAAAATGATATACAAAGTGAAGCACCTAGATACAATCTAAAAACTCTACAAGCTCCTCTCAACAAGTAACAAAAATCTCCCCCTAACAACAAAAATCTACTACAAGTAAGCCAAAACTCCACTCCCCCTTTTTGTGACGGAATGCCAAAAAGCAATCATGAGTCGCCATCAAAAGGAGGTGATGAGGGTGAATGAAGACGCGCCAAATCAGCTCGGAGAGCACGAATCTCATCTAGTAAATCCACCAAAATCTGACCATGAGCCGCCTGAACGGTCACGACAGTCTCCAGAGTACGACGAACATCAAAGTCGGTCGAAGGAGGTGGAGGAACATCAGCAGCAGCAGCATCATCACCAACTGGATCAGGAACATCCTCACCAGTAATACCTGTAGAAGAAGAAGGAGGAGGTGCGCTACTAGACGGCTCAAACCTAGGGTGTTTAGAACCAGCTCGAAGATGAGCGGCCCTCTGTCTAAGAAACAACGCACCTATGGGAGCTATCACATGAACGGGCTCAGAGGAAGGGAAGTCACTAAGGTCAAGATGGAGCAAAATCCTATGAATGAAAATAGGATGAACAAGGGCATGAGAAAAAGATGAACTCCTATAAACATCGTTCAAAGAACGAAGAAAGAGATGGGGAAAACTAATAGGAGCATCAGTAACCAGAGTGTACAAAATACACACCTCTTAAGAGGAATGGTGTGAACATGAGAAATGGGCCAGATGGAATGACACGCTATCCTAAAGAACAGATAGTGCAACCCGGAGAGCTCAGCAGAAGTGATCCTAGGATCAGAACCCCACTGGACAGAAGTCCCAGTGATGAAAGACAAAACGTCGCTCAGCTCAGGAGACTCGTCATATGGATAGACAGGATCCCTAACCAGCGGTACCCTTAGAGCATCAGCCACTACCTGAGGAGTAATGGTGTACCCTACACCTCGTATCCAACTCTTTACCAAAGTGTTGGAATTATAGACGTGGATAGAGAGGTTCAAATAGAACTCTCTAATCAAGGCAGACAGTGGAGGAGGATCAGAAATGTCCAACAAGGGTAACCAGCCCCGACGCTTAAAGTTTGCCCTAATGGCAGGATCTAGCTCATCTAACAGAACAGAACGCTCAGCCCAAATCTTCCTCTTAAGGTTAAGTTTCTCAAAAAGCTCTTGGTTTTTCTCACTCGAAAACTTCTCCCGATCAAAGGAAGGAGGAGATGGAGAGGAAGAGGGAATGGACCTACGGGCTCTAGTCTTCCTAGGAATGATGCTAAGGAAAGGACAGAGACACAAAAGAGAAAACCAAAAGAAAACACAAGAAAACAAAACCAAGGACAGACTACAAGTTAGCAACAAAAATAATAGAAGGAAAATCTATATGATGCATGAACAGATACAATGCCATGATGCATGTACTAATGCAGTGTGCAAGTAAGTTTAATTGAGTTTAAATTGACAAAATTGGCTTGAGTAGGGAATTTCTAATAATAAAAAAACTCAAAAATTGAAAACCACTTGAAAATTTTTAAACAAATTGATGAATTGAGCATTACAAAACTTATCACATAGATTATAATGCTTAATTACATCCACACAACAAGCCAATTTCATCAAATTCTACCTAATTTAACAAAAACCCCAAATTGGATCAATTAGAAACCCTAAAATTTTCAATTTTTCACCAAACTCAAAATTGATCAAATTAACCACCAAGGATCATGTTTATGATGTGTCCCCACAAAAACCCAATGATCAATTGCATAAAATATAGCTTGAATCAAATAAAAATCCCAAAATTGCAAAGTGCGAAAATCGCCCCTAAATGCATGAATATATGCATGAAATGATGAAAATAAAATCAAAAGGAAGGGCAAAAGTGTCTTATCGGCTTAAGGAGAGAGAGATTTTGCAAAAACTACGGAGGAAAACGACAAAAATCTCTCTATGGAGCCTTGCCAACTCGGAGAGAGAGAAGAAAAAGTTTGAAAAGTTTGAATAGTGATTTTGAAAAAGTCAGACCTGAACTTTTAAAAATATTTTTCACGATATTCGATCGATTGAAAATTACATTCGATCGATCGAATGAAATAGTCATTTAGAACAAACGAAAGCACTTTTTCGATCGATCGAAAAACAGACTGGATCGATCGAAATAGGCAGAAGCTCACTAAATTTTTGAAAAAAAAATCCAGTTTTGAAAGACACAAACCTAATATTGAAAAACAACTCCTCAAAGCATTAAACAAGAAAAGCAAAATGCATGAGTATGAGATGGAATGCTTTTTCAAAAACCCAAATTTTTAAACCCAAATTATGTCAAAAACAAGTTTCAATCATTCTTCCATTGAATTTTCTCAAGCAACAAAAATGTTGTGCACAAATCTCAAGATATTTTCAAACTTGGTTGGTCAGACCAAAAACACACACACTAGCATGTACAGTGTTTAACAAAGAGTAACTTGTGTAGTGTGTGATACTAGTAAAAACTTGAGATACATGTGAGGTGATATGTGAATAGCAATCAAACACAAAGTCTACACAATTCATCACATAGAATTTAAAAGAGACTATCATCTAAAGAGTTACATCCTATAACTCCCACATCTCCTAGAACAAAAGCTTGTAATCATGTAAGTTTCTTGCATTTTTTCCTCTTATTTGTCTGAGATGGCATTCAGCCTAATAGTACACACCGGTTTGAATTAAGTGAATTGGCATCAAGCCTAATAGTACACACCAGTTTGAATTAAGTGAATTGACATCAAGCCTAATAGTACACACCAGTTTTAATTTAATTTGAGGCTGCACCTTATGTTCTTTTTGTGCATGTGCTACACTTTCTCGAGCACAGAATCTTATGATATGCACCAAGGTGTTCATGATTGGCTAGTGAACAGTGGTGAGATGGTTATTTATGCCTTTCTCAAAAGAGTCAAGCCTGACAGTCAAATAACATATGACTTCATGATTAAGATAGAATGATTAAGAACCATACACATCTTTCCCACACAACATGCACTACAAAGTTTCAACTAGTCAAGTGCAATGAATAAGTTCACCAAAGTTAAACAAGGTACACAAGACATGACATGTGTAAAAAGATAGACCAACCTTGTTTTTCAAAAATCAAGAAAAATAGTGTCAAACATAATTTTTGCTTTCTCCTTTTCTCCTTTTTTTTTTTTTTTAAGAGAAAACAAATAAATCCTAGAATGAAATGCATGAATGTAATGCAATGCAAATCCTAGAAAAAAACCAAAGAAAACACAAAAACCGAAGAACAATGGTCACAGAGGAATGAGCGATGAAGCACAAGGACCAAAAAAGCCAAAAGAGACTAAGGACACCGAAGAACACCAATCACTTGACGAAGTGTTTCAAACTTACTTCCATCAAGCGGTTTGGTAAAGATGTCAGCATTTTGACGATCAGTAAGGATATACTCAAGAACAACAATCTTCTTTTCTACCAAATCCCTAATGAAGTGATATCTAAGTTCAATGTGTTTGGTCTTAGAATGCTGAACAGGATTCTTAGATATATCTATAGCACTGGAATTATCACAATAGACAATAATTGTGTTGAGGTATCCCATAATCACTCAACAATTTTTTCATCCAAAGGAGCTGAGAACAACAACTCCCAGCAGCAATATATTCTGCCTCAGTAGTGGATAAAGAAACAGAATTTTGCTTCTTACTCATTCAAGCCACAAGATTGGTCCCAACATAAAAACACCCCCCCGTGGTGCTTTTTCTGTCATTAGCATTCCCAGCCCAATCAGAATCAGAAAACCCAGCAAGAGACAAATTAGACTCCTTACTATAAAAGAGTCTATAGTCACAGGTTCCACTCACATATTTTATAATTCTCTTAACAGCATTTAAATGAGAAACCTTAGGGTTGGACTGAAATCTAGAGCAAACACCAACACTAAAAGATATATCAAGCCTACTAGCAGTCAAATATAACAGACATTCAATCATGCTTCTATACAAAGTAATATCAACAAACTTACCTGATGGATCAATTGTTAATTTTGCATTAGCAGCCATTGGTGTTCTAGCATGAGCAGCCTTGTCCAAGCCAAATCTCTTGACCAAATTTCTTGCATATTTAGCTTGATTGATGTAGATTCCTGACTCGGTTTGCTTCACTTGCAATCCCAAAAAATAAGTCAATTCACCAACCATGCTCATTCAAACATTGCCTTTATTTCATCTGCAAAAGAATGAGCAAGAGAATCATTAGTAGCACCAAAAACAATGTCATCAACATAAATTTGAGCTACAACAAAAGCAGTCTTATCCTTTCTTATGAAGAGAGTTGTATCTGCAGATCCCCTTTTGAATCCATGTTCAGTGAGATATGCAGTTAATCTGTCATACCAAGCCCTAGGAGCTTGCTTCAAACCATAGAGAGCTCTCTTCAATTTGTAGACATCATCAGGTCTGTGAGGATCAACAAAGCCTTTAGGTTGCTCAACATAGACTTCTTCTTGTAGCATTCCATTCAAGAAAGCACTCTTGACATCCATCTGATATAGATTGAAGTTTAGATGACTTGCTATGGCTAACAATATCCGGATGGACTCTAACCTAGCCACTGGTGCAAAGGTCTCATCAAAATCAACTCCCTCCACTTGTGTGTACCCTTGTGCAACAAGTCTTGATTTATTTCTGATCACAGTGCCATGTTCATCTGACTTGTTTTTAAAGATCCATTTAGTTCCAATCACATTTACATTTTTCGGTCTAGGAACTAGTTCCCACACATCATTCCAAACGAATTGATGAAGTTCTTCATGCATGGAATTTACCCAATAAGCATCCTGAAGTGCTTCATCTACCTTCTTCGGTTCAAATTAGGACAGATAACATGAGTGCGTGATCACATTCAAGGCTTTTGATCTCAACCTCATGTTATCATTCAGATTGCCCAATATATTTGTGGAAGGATGATTCAATCTCACTCTAGAGGATGGATGTTTGATAAGAGATATTGTGATTTCTTTCTGTTCAGATGAAGGACTGAGCTCACTTTGTATCTGTCGAGTGTCACGAACTGGAGTGGATGATTCTGAACTTGATGGTACTGAGACTATATCATTCAACACCAACAGCTCTTCCTCACTATGTTTCCCAATATACTCAGTAGGAAAAGAGTCATTAACTTCTAGGAGCTTATCTTAAGCAGGAACAATGCTTTCTGAAGATCCTTCATCATTTATCACAATATTGGAAGATTCCATGACTGTTTTGGTTCTCAGATTGTACACTCTATAAGCTCTACTGGTGGAAGAGTATCCTAGAAAGTATCCTTTGTCACTCTTTGCATCAAATTTTTCTAGGTTCTCTCTATCACGCAGAATGTAATAGTCACTGCAAAATATCCTGAAATATTTGACCACAGGTTTCTTCCCTTTCTAGAGTTTATAGGGAGTCTTCTTGGAGTCAGGTCTAAAATACACCCGGTTGAATGTATGGCAAGCAGTGTTAACTGCTTCTCCCCAGAAGGATTTTGGTAAATTTTTGTTATGTAGCATTACTCGAGCCATCTCCTGCACAACCCGGTTTTTCCTTTCCACAATCCCATTCTGTTTAGGTGTCTTAGGTGATGAGAACTCTTGGTGAGTGCCTTGATCATTGCAGAAAGTAGCCAGCTTGGTATTCTCAAATTCTCTTCCATGATCACTTCTGATTCTGGCTATCAGAGTATCTTTCTCAACCTGCAATTTCTTGCATAGATGTATCATCTTCTCAGGAGCCTCAGCTTTATCCTTCAAAAGCACAACCCAAGTATATCTAGTAAAGTCATCCACAACAACTAGAATATACTTCTTTCCACCCAAACTTTGAACTCTGGCAGGACCCATGAGATCAATGTGTAATAACTCTAAAGGTCTTGAAGTTTAAACACTAGTCACAGAAGGATGCTTGGATTTTACTTGTTTACCTATCTGACATGGTCCACAAATGCACTTATCAATCTTCTCAAATTTAGATAAACCGATAACTGCCTCACACTTGGAAATCTTCTCTAACTGCTTATGACTGGCATGCCCCAACCGTTGATGCCACAAATCAACTTGATCAATCTTTGCACTAAAGCACTTGTTGTTTACACTTGGTGTTATGCCATAACAATTGTCAGCTGTCCTTACACCAACACATACAGTCACCTCCTCCATCAAGTATCTCACATTCATACTTGGTGAAAAGAACATTCAGTCCATTGTCGCAAATCTGACTTATGCTGAGTAAATTGGCCTTCAATCCATCAACATACCAAACATCTTCAAACACTGGCAATCCTGGAATGTCCACAGTACCAATGCCTCTGATCACAGATTTACTTCCATCTCCAAAAGTGACTATCACAATCTTTCCTTTGAAGAGTGTTTTAAATAGGCCTTTATTTCCTGTCATATGCCTGGAACAACCCTATCCAAATACCAAAGACAAGAATCATGTGCCTTTAAGGCGGTTAAAGCAGTATAACATACATAATTCTTATCACATGTGATTGTACCAAGATACTTAAGGAAAGATTTACCAATAACAACAAAAGGCAAAGACAGCAAGTAGACAAGTTGACAATTAAGCACAAAGATTTTCCAAGAATCCATGGCAACAGGGGTCAAGGATCAGCTCAGAGATCAAGAAATCTCCAACAAAAGAGCAACCTGCTCTGATACCACTTGAACGGTTTTAGACCCCTTAAAACACAACCAGATTAGTTAGCCTAGATTAATTAGCCAAGTTGTTACTTAGTCAAATTATGCAATTCTAGGTTAAAGTAATCAAATAATCATATCAAGATATAAAGCAGTGGAAAATAAATGAACACAAGATATGATGACCCAAGAAACCACACGGTAAAAACCTAGGGAGGATTTGATCTAACTATCCTCAAGGTAAACCTGAATCCACTATGCGAAAGAATCGAAGTTCATACAGAAGGACTACAAGCTCCTCGCTTTACTTCCTAATGCTACCCACCAGTAGAACTTACTGACACGACCACGTGCAAGCTCCGAATTCACGGACTCCTTCTTTCTTGAATTCTTCAATCAGCTACAAGCACTCCCGCTTGATATTCTTTAAGCTTCAATGGCAGCAACCAAGTTGATCATCAAGATGTAGATAATATCTCCAACTTGAAAACCCTAAACTTTGTGTAAAGGAAAGCTCCTCAAAGATCTCACAAGAGATTTACACAAAACAGCAATGTATGAGCAACAATACAATTGAAGCAACCTTCAAAAACGTGGCTAGGGTTTAGTTTATATACCTAGGGTAAAAACATAAAACCCTAAATGTTTAATAAAGTAGGGCTGAGTTGGAAATTCTGTAGAAAAATCAACTTGTACGATTTTCGATCGTCGAGTCTATTCTTCGATCGATCAAGCTAGGCAAAAAGTCCCAAGTACTTCTGCAGCCACTCGATTTCAATTTTACAATAATAAATCAACTTTGAGCAAGCCTAAACAAGACTAAATACATTGTTTTGATCATGGTTTGCCAACATTACAAATTAGAGTTCTAAATACATAAAATCCTAAGACCTTAGAACCTAACAAAACTCTTTTCCAAATCCCCTTTCTTGAAAATCAAAGAGGTTGCATACTTTTTTTTTTTTTAATTATTTTATAAAAATCTCTTCTTGAAAAATTAAAGAGGTTGCAGCATTATTCATAAGATTTCCCCTCTCTTGAAATTCAAGAGGTTGCATCATTTTTTCTATAAATATTTTTTTCTCAAAAACAAATGAGAAGTTGCATCCCTTTCATAAAATCTGATTCTCTAAAAAATCTCATGAGATATTCTAGATAGTTTTCAAATAAAATACCTTTCAAAAAATATAAAGGTGAATATTCCTTTTTGCAACAAATAAATAATGAAAAGCTTTTAAAATGTCTTCCAAAATATCCAGGAGTATTTCCTTCTTTCCAAATTAAAATAATAATAATAATAATAATAATGTTTTCTCAAAGTGAGAAATTATCCTTAACTTCAAGCAATTGAATTAGTGGATACTCAAGGCAAATCAAGCCTACATTCCTCCCTTCCCTCGGAAAATAACCATTTTACCTTTGTCTCTTATGCATGTAATTTATATAAATAAATTGCTCTAAAAGGTGGCATTACAAGAAATCTGTACTATTACAGTGAGTTTTTTTGTGGCAGGTGCAAAAACTGCCGCTATATGTCACATATTATGGCATTTTTTGGGACCACCGCAGTAGTCATAGTCTGTTGAGGCATCCTATAGCAACGCTACATAAAACCACCGCAATATATATGTTTTAGCGGTGTTAACTTATATATAGTGGTGCTTCAAATTCCCGCCACAATATGTAAATTATAGCGGTGTCAAGATGACTGCCGCAATTGGTTCTAATTTTTGTGGCCCTTCTTCTTAGATATAACAGCGAGTTGGATCGCTGCTATAGACCTTTAAATTTTCAGCACCAAAATTTCCCTCTGATTTTTTTTTTTTTTTTTTTTTTTTTTTTTATTTTTTTTTTTTTTTGTCTTCCATCTTATTAGGTTTTCACATTTCCCACTTATTCACTTTCACTCTCTCCAAACTCTCACTCTCTCCAAAACCCTCACTTCATCTCCATCTCCACCGGCGTCACTTCATCTCCACCGTTGCCTCCGTCACTTCATCTTCACACTCACCGCTGAGGCTTTCAATCCGAGCTTACCCACTTGTGAGAGACTAACCCACCTGCCAGTTTCACTCATTTCTGGTAAGTTTCATTCTTTGCATTTTAACTTTCCTTCATTAGATCGATCTACTTTTTTTAATTTTTTAATTTTTGATCGGTGCTTCTCAGTACAAGGAATATTTTGCTCGAATCATCATGAGCTCTCTCTCTCTCTCTCTCTCTCTCTCTCTCTCTCATTTCTTTTTATGTAAATTTAGAAACCAAATAACTTTTTTTTTTTTTGGAATGAAAATTTGGGGGTTTTGAAGCATAATGCTTGGAATCTACAAGAAGATACAAACGCACTTCAATTTCTTCAAGTGTCTCTCTTCCACTCTCATTTTACTTTGAAAAATGTATTTATTTCTTTCTACAGTCTGCTTTTTATTTATTTTTTATTTTTTATTTTTTATATTGCTAAAATAAAACCGACGTAAAAACATCATTTGTTAAATTGTTGGTTTGTATTCTGCATCTGAGAAATGTCAGTTGGATTATATGTTCTTAGAAGTAGATTGAGTACAAGTAGTCTCCTTTTTAAGTTTATAACCAATATCTTGATGTTTCATTTGAATTTTGGCATGAGGAGCTTGTTCTTTAACAATTTGAGAGGCTTGATGCCCAATCAGGTAGTTGAAATTGCCAACCATATTTTCCTGTTTCATCAACATCCAAGATTTATAAAAAAATACAATATTTTTTGGGGCTGCTCCATATATAATAAAAGCATTGAATAAACAGATATTTTGTAACTCATTATGCATGTTTTATATTGGTATTCTCTCTTTCTAGTCTCTTTGGATTATTATAATATATAGGGTTGGTATGGTTGTAGATATTTTTTTCCCCATGCAGTTGTTGACCTATTTGTTTTTACAAATGAGTTTAGAGATTGGGGATGGATGGGGGAATTTGATAAAAGTCATTGATGAGTGTGTAAAATATTTGTCATTGTGCAACGAGGATTTGGCAAAGAAATAGGGATGGAGATGGATGGAAAGGAATGGAGGTTGGTGTGGGGGCTCCTTTTTGATCAAAAATAATTCATGACCTTCCTTGTCACCATTCTCTTAGATATGAGAAGTGCTTTTTAATGATGATGATGTAGAATCTTAAAAATGTTTTTATTCCTTTCTCTTTCCATTTGCTTTGTTAAATGGACGAAGACTATGAAAAGATGTTCCTTTTATAGTGTTGTGGGTTTTTAAAGGAGCAAGCATGTTCTAATTTGCCAGGAATGTGATGAAAAAGAAAGCAATCCCCACACTCTCTTTTTACAACTCTTTTAACATGACGGACAATGGCCAAGAAGGCATCTCTTTGCACAAAGAGTAACATGTTGAGCTAATTTGCCCAACTTATATAAATATGTGAAAGCTTGACCTATTGAAAATACCTCTTATCACTGTCTCATTAATGCAATTAAAGCAACACAGTCCAATGCAAAGCCTTACTTGAACCACTGTTTGAGCAGCAACTTATGTAAATTAAAGACATTCCTATAATTTTATTTTTATATCAAATTACATTCTATACTTTATATGTTACTTATTTCAAACCCCACACTTGGAAATTATAATAGTTGAGATTGAGATTAATAAAAATATGAGGTTCAAAGTGGTAATGAGTATATATGTTGATAATGACTATATATGTGCAGAGTAGCAATATAGATACAACTAATTGCTGGCAAAGTAAGTGAAGTTGGTGAAATAATTAAGGTTCTCTCTCTCTCTCTCTCTCTCTCTCTCTCTCTCTCTCTCTCTCTCTCTCTCTCTCTCTCTCTCTCTCTCTCTATGTGTGGTTGTGGTGGGTCATTGAATTGGGGCAAGCAGGTGGCTTGCATGAAGTAATAAGGTGGTTATAACTGATATTGGGAGTGTTGACTGTTTTATGTAATATTGGATGATTCTTGTTGACTTGTTTTTATTTGATTAATTCATTTTAGGCTATAGCTCGTAATCATGTTATGGTTACCAAATGTATTGATAACTTCTCTATGCATTTAAATTCATTGTTTTGTTAGGACATAGCTAAAAGTGAATGACTAAAGATGATTTGTTTCTCAAATTAAAGTGAAATTGTGTAAATAAAATGTGTGTTAACTCTTGCTTTGTGCTTTCATGAAATCACATTATAGGTATTTCTTGTAAACCACTTTATAGCAATGGATAGGAGTTGGATGAAAATTACGAATAGAAGGTCACAAGAATATTTAGATGGAGTCTAATAGTTTCTGAATTTTGCATCTAACCATGCACACTTGGATGGAACAATTTCATGTCCGTCTAAAAAATGTGTACATACAAATTCATGGCCTATAGATGTTGTATAGACTCACTTAGTGTCAAAAGGGATTTGTAGGGGTTATAACCCTTGGGTTTTTAATGGGGAATCATCATCTAAATAGAATTCTTCTGAATTCCAAATAGTCATGTCCAAGAACACTCGATAGAGTATGCCAATCTTTGTGACATGTTGCATGACATGTTCCCCATACAAGATATGGCATCTGGGCTAATGGAAGAAGTCTCTATTGTGCAACAACTCACAGAAGGTCCTGCAGAAGGTCCTAATGAAGATGCACTTTAATTTATGAAATTGCTTAAAGATACTAATCAACCTTGTTATGAAGGTTGTTATTGTGCATTTGTACCACATGAAGTGTTTTAATGGTTGAACCAACAAATCATTTACCATGTTGCTGCAATTTTTGCTTGATTTTCTTCTTTCAAATGTTAGGTTGCCAAAAGATTGTTATGAGGCTAAGAAGATTCTTAAGGATTTGGGCTTGAGCTATGAGAAGATTCATGCTTGTCCTAAAGATTGTATTTTATATTGGAAGGAGAATGCCAACCTTGAAGCTTGTCAAAACTTTAATCGTTCAAGATGAGAAAGTAATGAGTCTAATGGTCAACAAAGTACTAATTATTCCTCCAAGAAAAGAAAGAAGAAGGCTGCAAAGATCCTACGGTGGTCCCCTTAAAGCCAAGATTGCAATGATTATTTATGTCTTCTGAAACAGCCAATCATACGAAGTGGCACTCCAACGGTCAAGTGAATGATGGGTTACTGAGGCATCCTGCTGATTATGAAGCTTGGAAATCATTTGACTCTAAGTACATAGAGTTCTCAATCGAGCCTCATAATGTGAGGTTTGGATTAGTAGCCAATGGATTCAACTTGTATGGAAATATGAGTAGTACATATAGTACATGGCCTGTCATTTTAATCCCGTACAATCTCCCTCCATGGATGTGCATGAAAATGTCTTCTTTCATGCTATCATTATTGATTCCCGGTCCAACCTCGCCCAGGAACAATATAGATGTGTACTTACAACCCCTAGTAGAAGAACTGAAAGAGTTATGGGATGTTGGAGTAAAAAAGTTTGATGTGTCTTCCAAAAAATCATTCCAAATTCATGCTTCATTCTTATGGACCATAAATGATTTTCTTGCATATGGTGATATCTTAGGTTGGAGTGCCAAATGTGCTATTGCATGTCCCCCTTGTAACTAAGATAGTCAATCTCATATGTTAAGATATGGAAGGAAATTTAGTTACATTGGATATAGGCAATTCTTAGATAGTGATCATAAATTCTAAAAGCAAAAACAATCATTACATGGGCATGTTGATATGAGATCAGCTCCGATTATGGTATCCGGAGGGGAAATTATGTTACAAATGGATGCTATAGCCGATCATGTGTTTGGGAAGAAAACCATTAATTTTTCCAATAAGAGAAAAGGAGAGGAGGAAGCCTTAACTGTGTGGAAGAAGAGAAATATATTTTTCACCTTGCCTTATTGGAAGGATAATGTGTTACGTTACAATCTTGACGTGATGCATATTGAAAAGAATGTAGTTGATAATATAATCGGCACGTTGTTGAATTTGGATGGGACAATGGATAACTTGAAGGCACATCATGACTTAAATGATATGGGTATAAGAAGTGAACTTTACTTGGAAAAGGTTGGGAATGATTAGACACACATGCCTCATGCCTGCTACCATATGAATGCTAGTGAAAATGATGGTTTTCTACATGTTTTGAAGGATATAAGAGTGTTAGATGGATATTCTTAAAATATCTTACGTTGCGTTAAACTCAAATAATGCAAGATTAGTGGGATGTAGAGGCATGATAATCACATCTTAATGTAGTAACTTTTTCTGAAAGCAATATGTGGATCTTTGCCTTCTGAAGTGAGTAGGCCTTTAATTGACTTATCTTGTTTCTTTAGGGAGATATGTTCCAAAGTACTAAATGTGAAGGAACTTAGGGCTCTTAAGAAGAGAATTGTAGTAACATTGTGTGAGTTGAAAATGATATTCCCCCTCCCCCTCCCCCTCCCCCCTCTTTCTTTATAGTGATGGTACATCTAGTCATGCATTTGGCTAACGAAGCCAAAGTTGCTGGCCCAGTTCATTATCGTTGGATGTATCCCATAGAGAGGTAACATGTATAGTAACTTGGTTTATCTAATTAATTGTTTTTCACACCAATTTCCTATTGTTGATCTTGGGTTTTCCAATAGGTACTTGTCAAGACTTAAGTCTTACATGCATAATAAAACTTATCCAGAACCCTCCATTGCAAAAGGGTATATGGCAGAGGAATGCTTAAAATTCTGCTCATGCTATTTTAAATTTGTTGAAATTACATTCAATCGGCCTGTAAGGAATGTTGAGGAATCCATGGGTGTGGTGGTGAGCATTACACTAGATTCAAATTCATGGATCCAAGCACATCATTATGTGCTATTCAATTGTGAAGAAATCACCCCATTTCGCGAGTAAGTATTATGTCATTGTGTATCATTTCATGGCATTCAAGTACAATATTCTAACTTAACATTAACACGTTTGTCTACATAGTGTACATATAGCAAAGATCAAGGTTGGTTTCCCTTTTCATGTAACCGATGATGTTGTTTAAAAGCAGCACATGAAGAAATTCTGCAATTGGTTTAGAAACTATGTAAGTAAAGCATATATATAAACTTTATTGTTTATAATAAGTGATGTCAATGTTTATATGTAAAACTTGGTCGTAATACTTTAGATAGCATACTTATAATAAACATCATTGTTTATATTAGATGATGTCAATGGATGCATTTGAGAAAAAGAAATTCTCTAATAAAGTCATATGGCTTGCTCAATATCCAAATAATGAAGCAAAACAATTCAAGCATTATGTTAAAAATGGTGTGAAGTTTCACACCAAAGACTCTGAGGCAACTAGGAAAACTTAAAACAATGGAGTTTGTGTTGTTACTGAAGGTGGTTCTACTTATTATGGTGTACTAATTGATATTATTAAGTTGAACTACTCTGACAAGTATCGATATGTACTATTCAAATCTCAATGGGTTGATGTTATTAGTGGGAGAGGATGCAAAAAAGATAAGTTTGGATTTCCCCTTGTCAATTTTTCACAATTGATACACATGGGTGGTCAATTGATTAACAAGCCTTATGTATTAGCACCTCAAGCTTCACAAGCGTTTTACATGGAAGATGTGAGACATAAAGATTGGGCAGTGGTGGTCAAAACAAAACCTAGGGAGGTGTTTGATGTTGGTATTAATGCTTCACATGATGATGATGATGATGATGATGAAGTGGGTGCCTATTTTGAGAATGTCCCTTATAATATAACTACTGATGATGCATGTGATGATGCAAATGACAACCATGCTTGGGCTCAAGTTAATGAAGAAGGAACCATTTATGATACACCGTTAATCAGTGAGGATGAATTGCTTGAACAAGACTTTATCGATGATGAAGAGCTTAGCGATGATGTTTATGAGTCTAATGATGATGAGTCCAATGATGATGAGTCTAGTGATGATGAGTTTTAGAGTTTCAAAACCTCTCCCTGGTTAGTTTATTCTCCTTAAAATTATATGTCAATGTTTATGTGTTTTTTCTTAAAGAATTCATTATATTCTAATACAATTATTTGAGAAAATAAATTTGTGTTTGGTTTTACATTGTATTTATGTTTGCTAAACATGGTATGTACAACTTAGCTAAACCTTAGAAAGGTGTAACTTCATGTTCTGATAAGGAGTAGAGTTTTTTTGTCTTATTGGGTCAAAGAATGAGAAGGCTAAGCTTTAAAGTTTTGATTTTTCCCTTCTTATTTTAAATTTTGTGATACACTTTCTAATTTCTAGGCATTTGAAAGGAATATTGTTTAGTTAAATGAGTATCAAGTTCAGGAAATGAGTTATGGGAGTGCAAAACATAGTGGTAAATGGATTTCTTATTTGTTCTCTATTATGGTTATGGGATTAAATGGGTTATTAGTGCATTTGAGCCATTTCTTGTTGTATTGAAGTCAATCTCTCGAACAGAGCTAATCCCCCTTTACTTTGGGCTTAAGTTGATGATGGGCTGAGTTGTTTCTGTTTTATCTTGATTTAGTTTCCAACAAAATAATAAATTTAGAACCTTTCCAATTTGGAGATAGAGAATCTTATTATGGATGATGTTCACTGTGTTATTTGATGCAAGAATATGAGTCAGGGAAATTTTCAGTTGGTGCTTAAGTTTTCTTTCTTTAAATTTTTTGTGTAAGATTCCACTCATAATGGGGTGTTGTTGGAAATTAGTTTTGTCCATATGATGGTAATGAAGTAGCATCCTCTCATATGGTCAGCCATTCTAAGTTTTTTCTAAGCTTTTCATTGCTAAGCTTTTATTTGGACTGTGTAGTTCTGCCAAAGGGTATAATTTTGATTTGCTTTCTGGTTGATGGTTTCAGATGCTCATTGATGATATTGGAGACGTAACAATTACTAATGATGATGCTACAATATTGAAGATGCTATAATTTTTTTATGGCTTTTTGTGTACAAAGAACTACATTTAAACAACTGCATTTTTTGGAAGTGTTGAAGGATTTGTTTAAATACTTTTGAACTTTGATAATGGTTATAGACAATGTTATGTATTTGATAATATATTTTTATATTAATATAATGTTAGTTTGGAGACATTTGTGGTATTGTCTTAGTGGAGCTAAAATTATTACAAGTTATTTGTAATAGATATGTGGGTTTAGAACCCAGGAGGGGAAAAAAAATCTCTTATAACGGCGGGCAAAAACCGCCACTGAAGAACTAATATTTTAATATAATTGAAGACCTATAGAGGCATTTATCGCCTATTGCTAAAGCTTTAAACATATAGCAGTAGGCAAAACTATCGCTAAAAGCTACATAGGGTTTGTTGTACATGAAGCCTTGTAACGACGCTTATTGTTCGCCGCTAAAAAGTCACTTGACTCAAATGGTAACCTCATATGATGGCAATTTTTGACCCGCCATGGTAGATTTATAGCAGAATCACAATAGTGATGGGAAGAACCGTCACAATAGCACTTGCCATTAAAGGTCAAATGGACCTTTAGCGACGGTTTTGGCCTGCTGCAATAGTACAGTTTTTTTGTAGTGTGGATGTGAGTTTCTTAGAACCTTTTTAGATTTCGTAGTCTCATGTCATGCATTCTTACATATTAGTACTTTCCTTATTCTATATTGGTACTTAGAATCTAATGCAATAATATATATCATTTTCACATGCTAATGTACATATATATCATTTTCACATGCTACCTACACACACACGTATATACAAATGCCATGATTTTAATATAAATTTTGAAGTTTATATTCACACATTTTTTTAAAAAGCCAAATAGTCAAATATAAGGGTTATTTTTCAAAGAATTAAAATTAAGGATTAATCAAAACATGATACTGTCTTAGGATAGGCGTGTGGAGTGCCTAACACATTCCCCTTATGTAACAAAATTCCTAAGTCCATATCTTTGGTTCAAGACATTTGACATATCACTTAGCTTAGGAATCATTAGGGTAAAATCCTTAGTCAATAAGTATAAAATGGATAGACATAGGTGACCAACCACCTTAGAAACCAATGGTTTGTGGCAACTCTAATAAAATGGAAAGATAAAAATGGACTCACTAAAACACACACGTATACCCAAGTGTCCATTTATCACACAAAATCTATGTTGTGTCTTGCCAAATAAACTCCCACCCACAAAACAGTTGGGGGGTTATGTTCAAAATATAACGTCGATACTCTGAGAAAACCTTTGCTCCAGTAGCTCGCTTTACCTTTGTTTGCACTCACATTGTTGTTTCTACCTCTTGCCATTAGTCCTTATTTCAAATGGATGTGAAGAATGCATTCCTCATAGCGGACCTAGCCAAAGAATTTTACATGTAGCTACCCTTAGGCTTCTTTCATCCTCCCCACAAAGTGTATTGACTATGCCATGCACTATATGGGACTTAAGCAAACCCTATAAGCATAAATCAGCAAGTTTAGGTCCATCCTTCACAACTTGGATATCCCACCAACTTCTATGACCTAGCCCTATCCATTCGATTCAGAGACCATGATATCATATTCTTTTGTTATATGTAAATGGCATAATTATTACATGTGATAATTAGCAAGGTATTCAAGAATTCAAGCAGTTCCTTGGCCAACACTTTAGGATGATAGATTTAGGCCCCCTAAAAGATGCTATCTCATTTAGACCAAGTACTATACCTTAGAACTTATCTTTTTAGCTAGTACTATAGATAGTGAGATAGTCGACTCACCCATTGAGTATAGCATTCACTTAAATGCTCAGGTTAGCAAACCTCTTTCATGATGGTGCATATTATAAGTAACTAGTTAAGAGTTTTGCCTATCTCACAGTCACTCAACCAGACATCTCGTCAGTTAGTTCAAGGAAACTCGATGTTGTTTTACTCAGAACCATTTGATATCTGAAAATGCACCTTATTCTATGGACTTCATTTCTACTTCAAGTCACCATGAACATTTCAAGAATGCATACACCAATGCCAACTAGGCAAGGGGTCCCATTGATCGATGTTCCATTGATAGATCGTGCTTTTTGCTCGGGTATCATATTATATCTTGGTGCAATAATAAGCAAACAGTTGTTGATTTCTCTAATATGAAAGTTTAATATCGAGCACTCACTAACACCACAATGGAGCTCCTTTGTCTACTCTTGCTTTTGAAAGACATAGGTGTTGAATGCTCTAATGCAATATTGAATCACTATAACAATCAGAGCACAATTCAAATTGCTTATAACGTGTGAGAGACCAAGTCCCCAGCCCAAATCTTTTCAATGGTTTAGCATAACCCATGTGAATGGATGGGGTCATGTTGGTGTTCTCAAATGATAGTAGAGGTCTTATAGTTTTATCTTCCCTTCTAGATTAATGGTTTTACATGGAGTCACCACTTATTTAATTGGAAAAATAAGAAAACCTAAATTGTAAAGTAAATTTTTATTGATGAATTGAAATTGTACATCTTTGTGAAATAACTAAATATTTCATAGCGTTGTCCTAACTACAATCTAAGACAAAAGTACATGTCTTTGAATCCTAGTTACAATCTACAAAGATAAAATTACATGGAGAAGAATTGTTCAAGAAGCCTTGATCTAAGTTCTGAGGCTAGGTTACAAGATGTGAAGGTGTTAGGCACCCACCTTGCCCAGTAAAATCGGTCTTCTAGACTTTGGTGGCCAATTGCTATCACACATCATTTAAAAAATTATAGAATCCAAAAACATGTGATTAAGAACATTGAAGTAAGCATTCATAGGCGCGGTGAAAACCCTATGCTAGACATGCAATAACATTAAAACAAAGGTGATTATGTGTGTGACACATGATAAACCCTAATCTAAGAGCAAGTGAGCATGTTATTTGAATTGAAAAACCCTAGAAACAAGTTTAACATGGAAAAATTAGAGCAACCTAGATCTAACATGCTAGCATTCAAGAACATGTGAGGAATTAGAAGTAAAAACATGCTTGAATCTATAGAACCAGGGCAAAACTCAAATGAGAAAGGTTTAGAAACCTTACTTACACGCACTAGCACTTCAAGCAAGAAAGCTTCTATAAAGTTAGATTTGTTAATAGGAAGTTGATAGTTTGATACCAAGAGGACCAAAACACCAAATGAATTTTACTTCTACCAACTCTAAAGAATAGGGATAGAGAGAGGTGAATAAATTTCAAGTTTTTCTTTGAAATTTGGGTTACTTTGAATTGATGCTAGAAATGGGGTATTTATAGTGAATGTTGGTGGTCAGAAATGAGTCTCCGGGCAATGTAGGACTCAAGGAAATTTAGATTTTCTGAGTAAAAATTAGGGTGCAATGTCAAACTGAGTGGGGAGCATTCCAGACAGGGAAGGAAATCTAGGGTTCTTGTCTAAGTACCAATCGACTCTTGGTCCAAATCCTTTCTAGATCTTTTCATTTTCGGTTCAATTTTTTCCCATTTAGTTGTGGTTTGATTTCCCCTTTGAATTTTCACTCATTGTTTTTGTTAGGATTAGTGCCCTCAAATCCTATTGTATGATGCTATGTAAGATATTAAGTTTGACGTTATGTATGACATTATGTATGACTTAATATTGTGTTTAATGAATTTGTTTTATTATTATCTGAAATAATGGTAGCATGAATATTCGGACATTATCATTTGATCCATAAGATGCATAGTATGTGATTTATGTGAAGAGTCACAGAAGATATAAATCACAAGTTCTTTGTAAACTCAGAATTATAGTTCGTAGTCGGTGATGAAACTGGGCATTTCATCTGCGAAGACTATAACATATCAACTACGATGATTTTTCTTGATCATGGAAGTAGAGACTTCTAGTTGATGTGTTAATATGTCTTAAGAGTTAAGACATATTGAACTGGACCGATGTGAGATTTATTATTCTCCTAAAGACTGTCAAATGAATAATAAATCTCACGACTTGTATTTGCATGAACTCTTAATCCTGAGAGAATAATGAACCTGATCATGAGGTGTAGGTTGCTTTGATATATCAGGAGTAAGATCTATACTAATGGTCAAAATCTCAGTATGTTGGGCAGCCACATTTAGTGTTGATGAAACATGTATTCTCAAGATGGAATTCATAGTCACTTAACGGAGACATAAAGTATTCCCTTGAGATAAGTTTAATGAGTTTGTTATTCAGAGAGTTAGGCCTAACCACTTTAGTAAAACTAAAGTATATATTTATGGAATTGGATTTCATAAATATATAATGAATAACATTAAAGGATTAAACCGGGTACTCAAGGATCAAGATGTAGTAATTTACAAAGTGGTAGTCTATATTAATGACTTTGTATTACTACGAATATTTTATGAAGGGGTTGCATGTATAATAAGGTCTTGGGATATAATTTATAGATAAGACCTAGAGTGCAACTATATTTATATAGTGGTATTAAATATAGTTAATGGTAACTTTGGACTTGTCAAGAGTTGACAGAAAAGTCCAAGGCCCATTGGAGCTAGTGTCTTATTGGTCCCTTTTGGTCCCACTCCAAGCCACACACTTAAGCCCAATTGGAAAGGCCCAAGAGGCCAGCCCAATTAGATAATTGGTTATGTACAAAAGGGAAAAACGTTCAGATTTTTCTAAGAGGAAAAAACATCATTGAAAAGTGGTGTGTATGAGAGTGTAAGTCACTCTTTTAGTCATCCTTTTGTTACCAATTGAGAGACCACACATCTTGGGCATTAGTGGAATTGGAGTGAAGATTAAAAGTATTCCCAAGTGATTCAATCTTCAGTTTTTTTTTGAAATTCACCGCTTCAAGGTACACTCACTTGTTCTCTAATTCTGAAATTTTACTTAGAGCATGTTATCAATATCGAATGAAGTAGATCCGTTTAAAACTTATTTTCCATTGCATTCACATCTATTTCCATCAGTTTTAGACTTTCTTGGTCCTTAAGCTCATAAAATAAATTCCAATATTATTAAATTAATAAGTCAATTTAGTTGACTAATCAGTTTTTGCCAATTTTGTTAGGAACCAATTAATGCTTTGTCTCCAAATTGAATCAGGTGTGTGCAACCTCAATATAAACCATATACTAAACCAATAGCATTATGAAACATCATTTTATTTAAATTGGATGAAAAATATACCAACTAGAATCAAAAGTTTATAATCACATGTAGTCCAGACTCAATTCATGCAAGTTCACATTAATTGTTATAACTTGTTTTCTAGACATCCTTCATTCTGGTTGTTTGATTAAAACTCATGAACTGTCATTTTGATCATTGTGACTTTAAAGATTCACTTTATGCAATGCATTTGAAAATCTAGTGGTTAAAATTACAGTACTATACCTGTAGTGATATGCAAAGGAATGCAAGTGAAATGTAAATGCAATGCATGTAAGATTAAATGAGAGTTGCAAAATAGTGTCTACACAACAACATTTTTCTTGAGCGCACTAAATATGTTGAGATTGATTATCACTTTATTTGTCCCTGCTTACTGCAATTTGCATTACTCTTACACTTTGTCTCCTAATAATATCTATTAGCCGATCTCTTTTACCAAAAATTTTCCCCTCGGCCTCTTTCATTTGTCTCCAAACCCAAGTAGATCACACAGAATCTAACTTGAGCTTAAGGAGGCTGTTAGAACATAAGCTTAATAGGCCTATGAGCCCATGGTACAATCCATGTAGTACAAGATACCATCACTATATTTTGTACTTCATTGTATTATACTTCTGCATTATATATTTAGTGCACCTATATAAAGACAACTCTTAAAGGATTCACATTAAGGTTTCTAAAAACTTAAAAAAGCTATTTTAAGTATTCATTCCACAAAAAACACACTACAACAATGTTGCTATACTTAATATTTTAAATTGCAATCTATGGCAGTCTACTGTAGCTCAAAAATTATAAAAAAATAATAATTATTTATTACTTCCTTCAATTAAAATAACATCTCTCTCTCCCTCTCTCTCTCTCTCTCTCTCTCTCTTCTTTCTTTCACCAGTTGTAGACACCACATTTTGTACTCCTTACAACTCGGGCTCCCATTCCCCAACGATGGTAAAACTCTAAAGCTTAAGGGTGGTTTAGGGCTCGATCAGACTTAATTTGACTTGAGGAAGGCTTTTATGGAAAATATAACTCTTTTATGAGCTAAATAAAACTATTTTTCAAAAAGAAGGCCACGAAAACCCTAAGGCATGCATACGCAAATAGGCGTATGCGTACGCATACTCTAGATTTGCGTACGAAAGCTTTTATGCATGTGTACGCATACACAAACATGCGTACACATGCTAAGGTTCTAGAAACTATGAAAGACAAGTTTTTTTGCATTAAATCTGAGGTTTGAAATGAATCCCACATTGTCTAGGAGCTGTTCCAAAAACCTTATTTTCTTAATATAAAAAGCCATACATGGTACCTTTTCAAAACACAGAGAAAATCCTAAGGGAAAACCTAAGATCCACTAGAAATAGTGAATTAAAGAGGGAGTTTTTCACAAAACATCCTTAAGTTAAATTTCTTTTGATTGGGTCCTTTTATGGTCTTGATCTTCGAGTTTTGAAGTTTACTATTTTTTTTTTTCGTTTTAAATAAATTGAATAAGGGGAGTAATCAAAATCAAGCTAAGAAGCTTTTTGTTTGAGGTATATGTTCTAAACCTTTTTCTTTTCTTTTCTTGTTTTAATTTCTATTTTCTTTATTTTTATTGTATAATTTTGTGATATAATATGTTTGTTTAAGCTTAGGTTTTCTTTGTTAGATTGTTAGATTTAATAGTTTTGTTTCTGCTTTGTTTGCTATTCTTGTTTTTCTAGGTTAGATTTTTTGGCCGTGTATGCGTATGTGTGCTCTCTGCATGCATACGCATACTTGAAGTATGCATATGCATACAACTAGGCCGTGTATGCAGGCCCTAGGTATGCGTATGTGTATTTAAGCCCAGAACCCTAAATTCAAATTTTTTTTTTTTTGTTTCTTTATTTTTGTTTATGCAATATGCTTCTGTCTTGCCTTGTTTTATGCTTTTAATTCTCTATTCCTCTGTTTAAGTGTTTATCTATTCTTCACACATTAGATTATAGTTTCCTTTCAATTAAATCTTTGATATACCATGAATACACATTCACATGATCATGCATTAATTTATAGGTGCTGTGATACAGTAAGGTAAGTAAGGTAAGTCATGCATTTACATGACCATGCATTTGGTTTGATATATGATCTTGTTTTGCTTTTGTTGGCAATGAATATGCAAGTTTATGTGCCTTGCTTCAAATATGATAACATGTTTGTTTGATTGTTGCCATGACTATGTTTTGCCTTTGGAAGCATGTAATGCCTTGATAGGAATATGCTAGGGTTTGTGATGTGATGTGATGAAATGCATGATAGATGTATGCTATATATGATGCAATGCCATGATAGATGTATGCTAGGGTTTGGGATCAAAATCCCATGTTGTATGCTTAGATGTATTTTAGTGTGTGTGTGAGTTTAGAATGCAATGTTGAACATGCCTTTAATAAGATTAAGATGTAAGACGCAATGAGTAGAAGCCAACCAATGGGTTAGGTAGACTTGGGTGCGTAACAACTTCCCAAGCCGTACTTAAACTCCGAATCCATACTCTGGTAGTAAGATCAATTTTTTCATGTAATGGTGTTATGTAAATGGTTCCTAGGCCATAAAACTAGGTGGCTACTCCAATACATCTTTTCTCTACCCTGATCCACTTGGCCAATTCATACTCCCCTTGCGCCTACAATGGCGACTCCATAAAGTCTTTTGAAATTGTTAGGTTCTAAATGTTTAGAACAATTGGCAAATTGTGAACACAAACTTGTCTAGATATAGATCTTAGAGTCTATAGGTTTTATTAGACAATGCTCAAGATGATTCAAGAACATACAAGCTGCAGGAAGAAGACTTCATATTCTGCCTGGTTCGATCAATCGAAGAACAGGCTCGGTCGATCGAAAATCGTATCTGCAGAATTTTAAGTTGGCCCAAACAGCAGCTTAAGCCCATTAAGGATTAGGGTTTCAGATCTAATTCTCCCACTATATAAAGGAAACCCTAAGCCACGTTTTTTAGAGCTTTTGGAGAGAGAGAAGATAGGGCCTCTTTTGTATCTAGGGTTTTGTACCCAAACCTCTTTAAGTCTTTGTTACTTATATTGCTGTTTATGTGAATCTCTTGTGAGATCTTTGAGGAGATTTCCTTCATATAAACTTAGGGTTTTCAAGTTAGAGATAGTATCAACATCTTGATGATCAACTTGGTTGCTACCATTGAAGCTTAAAGAATATCAAGCGTGGGCGCTTGTAGCTGATTGAAGAATTCAAGAAAGAAGGAGTCCGTCGATTTGGAGCTTGCACGTGGTCATGTCAGTAAGTTCTACTAGTGGGTAGCATTAGGAAGTCGAGCGGGGAGCTTGTAGTCCTTCTGTATGAACTTCAATTCTTTCATAGTGGATTCAGGTTTGCCTTGAGGATCGGTGGGTCAAATCCTCGCCAGGTTTTTACCGTGTGGTTTCCTGGGTGATCATATCATTATGTCTTTTATTATTCCGCTGCTTTATTATTTTGATATGATTATTTAATTGCTTTAACCTAGAATTGCATAATTTGACTAAGTAACAACTTAGCTAATTAATCTAGGCTAACTAATCTAGTTGTTCTAAGGGGTCTAAAACCTTTCAAGTGGTATCAGAGCAGGTAGCTATTTTGTCTGTAGATCCTTTGATCTAAGAGCTGATCCTTGACCCCTGTTGTCATGGATAATTTGAAGTGTCTTTCAGCTCATGCTTCTGTTGATTTTATTGATGCCTGTGATGTTTTGAATAAAAAGGACATTATTGTTTCTGTTGATTTTTTTGATGCTTTTGAAACTCTTTGTAAGGAATTATCTAAATCTTTGAAAATTTCTAAGAAATTTAAAGAAGAGTTAAAATCGGCTAATCTTGAAAAAGAGGATTTGATTGTGAGATTAGATGAGTCTAATAAAAAGAATGAATTTTTGAGAAATCAAATTTCCTCTCAAGATGAGAAGATGAAAAGCTTGGAACAAGAGTTAGTTGAATCTAAAACTAAAATTGAAAATTTGACTAGTACCAAGCCTACTGTTGATAACAGAAGTGTTTCTGTTTCTCTTAAGCCTAAGACTGAGAAAGTTTATATCCCTCCTTTTAAGAGGAATAATAAAGAGAATGCTTATTTTGCTAGGTTAGACAAAGGTAAAAGTTCTGATGTAGACACTGAAGTTTCTAAACCTATGTCTAAACCTACTATTAGAGAGCATAATAAATCTGTTTTTGTGCCTACCTGTCACCTTTGTGGTGTTGTTGGTCATATTAGACCAAATTGTTCTTTGTTGAGGCAAAAACCAAAATCTGAGACTAGATTTGCTGTTAAGAATACTGATGTTCCTAAATTTGTTCCTGTCTGTCACTTTTGTGGTGTCCATGGTCACATTCGTCCTAATTGTCATAAATTGAAATTTAAGCATTTTGTGTTTCAATCTAGAACATGTGATGATATTTCTCCTGTCATAAGTCCATATAAATTATTTCATATGCTTTTGAAAAATTTGAGCTTGTTGGCTTGTGAAAGGAATTTGCAGGATTTCAGTCTCTCTCAGAAGTTTAGTGTAATTCCTCAAATACACTCTGCTTCACATAGATTTTCACCTACAAAGCCGAAGACTCGTGCTAGATGGGTGAGAAAAGATTCTCCAAGGTGAGTGTTGCTAACTTGTCCCTGATTTAATTCTTTCAATTATTTGTGGACATGTTTTGTTTTTGTTTTTGATTGTTTTGTTTTTTAGGTTGTTTTTATTAAAAAAAAATCCAAAAACATTGAAAATTTCAAAAAGACAAAGATGTGTATGGTTTTTAGGTTGTTTTTAGGTTGTGTGGGAAAGATGTGTATGGTTTTTAATCATTTTGTCTTGATCTTGAAGTCACATGTTATTTGACTGTCGGACTTGATCCTTTTGAGAAAGGCATAAATAACCATCTCACCACTGTTCACTAGCCAATTATGAACACTTTAGTGCATATCATAAGATTTTGTGCTCGAGAAAATGTAGCACATGCACAAAAAGAACATAAGGTGTAGCCTCTGTTAAATGCTTAATGCTTAAAATTGGTGTGTACTATTAGGCTTGATGCCATCTCATATAATTAAAATTGGTGTGTATTATTAGGCTTGATGCCATCTCACATAATAATGAGGCAAAAATACAAGAAACTTACATGATTGCAAGCTTTTGTTCTAAGAGATGTGGGAGTTATAGGATGTAACTCTTTAGGTGATAGTCTCTTTTAAATTCTATGTGATGGATTGTGTAGATTTTGTGATTGATTGCTATTCACATATCACCTCACATATATCTCAAGCTTTTGCTAGTTGCACACACTACACAAGTTACTCTTTACTAAACTTGGTACATTTTATTGTGTGTGATCTTGTTGTGGCCATCCAAGATTAAAAGTTCCTTGATTTTAATACAAAATATGTTTAATGTTTGCGCTTTAAGGACAAATTAATTGAAAATCTTGATTTTGGAATATCTGGATTGAATTCAAGTATTTTTGAAAAACTTTTCATCTCATACTCATGTATTTTTTTATAAAACAATGTGCTTTGAGGAGTTTCTGCATTAAAATGCTTTGTTTTTCAAAAATCTAATTTTTCCAGATTTTCGATCGATCGAACTTGTTTTTCAATCAATCAAAATTGCGATTAAAATTTTAGGTTTGAGTCTGCCTGACTCGATTGATGTTCGATCGATTCTCGATCGATCGAAACTGAAATATTTTCAGTTTCTATGTTTTTGACCAAAAATTTTTTATGCATCATTTGTGTTTAGGATTCAAATGTATTGCATTGTTTTTGTATCCATCTTGCAGTTTTGCAGTCATATCTCTCATTGTTTTCACACATAACATGCATACACTTTGCTAAATTGGGTACTTAACTTGATTTAAAAATTGATTGATTAATTTTTGAGTTTTGTACATTCTAGTATATGCTATTTCTTATGTGTGAACTGTAGAAAATATTTTTCTTAAGAGATATGATGGATAATCAATGTGCAAATATTTTCTCTACTCATGCAACTGTTTATGGGTCACATAGTGCCATGTTTGCCTTTTATTGAAAGAGAGAATATTTTTTTTCTTCATGTATATCCTCACCTTAGTTTTTAACATTGGTCCTGCTGGTGAGAATGTACCTGATCCTATTGGTGATGCTGCTGCTTTTCCCTCACCTCCTTTATTTTTCCTAAAACTGTTTTTCTCAAAACTTTTTTTTTTCCTATTTTTGATAGGGGGAGTAAAGTTTTTTTTTTTAACCTGTGTTGTTCATAGGGGGAGCTGTCTCTATTTTCTATAGAGTTGAATTATTTTGTATCCCCTTCTTTCTCTATTTTCTCTTATCCTTTGTTGCGTATGTTGACTGTTTACTCTTTGTATGAGTTGTCTTTGTCAATACATGACAAAAAGGGGGAGAAATAGTTGATATGTGGGAATATGTGTGGAAAATACAAGAATATTATGTTTCGGGAGAGTTAACATTGTTTTTGATGTATCTAACATAGGGGGAGAGTTAGTTTGCATATTTGTTGATTTACTGTTTTTCTATCACACATGCGTTTATGTGTTTGTTGAGTATTTTAGGAAATATACAGGTTGATTCAATTGAGCTGCTGTCTATACTTGCAACTAATGGATAGTAGTTAGGTTGAATTTATTGTAATGAGCATTTTATTGTATTGGGTTATTCTTGTATTTGAGCATTTCATTATGTATGGAAGTTTTGTCACGAATTGCCAAAGGGGGAGATTGTTAGGTTCTAAATGTTTAGAACAATTGGCAAATCTGAACACAAACTTGTCTAGATATAGATCTTAGAATCTATAGGTTTTATTAGATAATGCTCAAGGTGATTCAAGTCAAGATTCAAAAACATACAAGCTGTAGGAAGAAGACTTCATATTCTGCCTGGTTCGATCAATTGAAGAACAGGCTCGATCAATCGAAAATCGTATCTGCAGAATTTTAAGTTGGCCCAAACAGCAGCTTAAGCCCATTAAGGATTAGGGTTTCAGATCTAATTCTCCCACTATATAAAGGAAACCCGAAGCCATGTTTTTGAGAGCTTTTGGAGAGAGAGAAGAGAGTGCCTCTTTTATATCTAGGGTTTTGTACCCAAACCTCTCTAAGTCTTTGTTACTCATATTGCTGTTTATGTGAATCTCTTGTGAGATCTTTGAGGAGCTTTCCTTCACATAAACTTAGGGTTTTCAAGTTAGAGATAGTATCAACATCTTGATGATCAACTTGGTTGCTACCATTGAAGCTTAAAGAATATCAAGCGTGGGCGCTTGTAGCTGATTGAAGAATTCAAGAAAGAAGGAGTCCGTGGATTCGGAGCTTGCACGTGGTTGTGTCAGTAAGTTCTACTAGTGGGTAGCATTAGGAAGTCGAGCGGAGAGCTTGTAGTCCTTCTATATGAACTTCGATTCTTTCATAGTGGATTCAGGTTTGCCTTGAGGATCGGTGGGTCAAATCCTCCCCAGGTTTTTACCATGTGGTTTCCTGGGTGATTATATCATTATGTCTTTTATTATTCCGCTGTTTTATTATTTTGATATGATTATTTGATTGCTTTAACCTAGAATTGCATAATTTGACTAAGTAACAACTTGGCTAATTAATCTAGGCTAACCAATCTAGTTGTTCTAAGGGGTCTAAAACCTTTCAGAAATTTATCCCACCATCTCACAATCTTTGCCATTGCCTATGATGGGCTTTGAGTACATTAACGGTTTTCCACCAATCCATAAAGGTCTGCTTAGGCCCTTGGTTGGAATCATGGTCCACTTAGTTGTGAGTGACCTACTGATCTGTCCTTTTAGCTTTCGGGAACCTACCCACACTTAGAGAGATCCTTGATCCTATCCATGAAAGGGTACCCTTTATATCTCTTTTTTTTTTCAACCATGAAAGGGTACCCTTGATCCTAAAAGTTATGGCATACCCTAAGATGTTGGGATAAAAGAAAAGAATTTCTCATATATAAGGGGCTTATACCAAATCAATGTATATCTTAACTTGGATGATTCATAATGTTAGGATTAGTTCCCTTAAATCCTATTGTATGATGCTATGTTTGACATTATGTATGATTTAATGTTATGATTAACAAAGGTGTTTTATTATTATTTAAAATAATGGTAACATGAATATTTGGACATTATCTTATACTCCATGATATGCATAGTATGTGATTTATATGATTTAGTCATAGAAGATATAGATTACAAGCTCTTTGTAAACTCAAAATTTTAGTTTGTAGTCGGTGATGAAATTAGGCATTTCATCTACGAAGAATATAACATATCAATTAAGATGATTTGTCTTGATCATGGAAGTGGAGTCTTCTAGTTGATATGTTGATATATTTTAAGAGTTAAGACATATTGAACTGGACCGTTGTGTGATTTATAATTCTCCTAACGATTGTCAAATGAATAATAAATCTCACAATTTTAATTTACATAAACTCTCAATCCTGAGAGGATAGTGAATACGATTATGAAATGTAGGCTGTTTTGATATATCAAGAGTGAGATCTAATTCAACAGTTAAACCTCATTATGTTGGACAGCCACACATAGTGCTAAAGGAACACATATTCTCAAGATGGAATTCATAGTCTCTTTGTAGAGATATAAAATTGAGTTTGGTTATTCAGAGTGTTAGGCCTGACCACTTTAGTAAAGAGTTACTAAAGTTTATATTTTATGAAATTTGATTTCATAAATATATATATATATATATATATATATGAATAGCTTAAAGGATTAAATCGGGTACTCAAAGATCAAGAGGTAGTAATTTTTAAAGTGGTAGTTATATATTATGACTTTGTATTACTACGAATATTTTCATGAAAGGGTTAATTGTTTATATAATAAAGTCTTGGGATTTAATTTTATTAAAGCCTAGAGTGTAATTGTATTTATATAGTGGTATTAAATATAATTAATGGTAACTTTGAGCTTGTTAAGAGTTGATGAATAAGCTTGAAGCCCATTGGAGTTAGAGCTTTATTTGTCCCTTTGGTCCCATCCCAAGCCATACACTAAAGCCCAATTGGGCTAGCCCAAAATACTAGCCCAATTAGATAACCAGTTGTTTATTTAATAAGAGTTATTAAATAAAGTAACTCGCTTTTGACAGTTTAAAAAATGTAAGTACGATAAAAGGAGAAACAAGATAGTTTTCTCAATATATATATATATATATATTATCTCTTGAACAAGTGCGTATATAATTGATTGAGAGACTACACATCTTGGGCATCTGTGGAAATGGGGTGAAGAGTAAAGGTTATCCTAAGTTTGAAGTTATTTTGTTTTGAATTTCACTCCATCAAGGTACGCCTTTCTATTCTTTGTTTTTGAAATTCTAGATATTCCATGTTATCTTACATGAATGAACAAGATACTTGTGTTGCTTCCGCTGTGTGTTTTGTATGAGATGTAAAACCAGTTTTTCAACAATTGGTATCAGAGCTAGGTTCAATATCATGCTTATATAACATATGATTGAGTTTTAAAATTAAAGAAAACCTTTTTCTTGATGTTCTAGTTTTCTGTTGTGTCATGCTTTTATATTCATGGAATTTGTATGTTATCAGGATTGAAATATATATATATATATATATATTTATTTCTATTCAATCCTATATAACATTGCAAGTCGGCACCGTTATAAAAGGATATGCTGTAAATAGGTATATAGTATATTAAATATGGACCACTTCATCCTATATAAACGTTTTGCATATTAAATCCGTATGTATTTATATGTTATCAAGGATTCAAGGCCTAACTTCATGAATTGATTAATATATATATATATATATATATTTATTTATTTATATGTATTAATGTGCGGATGTGCAAACCATGATATCAGTTCATATTTATATCTATATATATATTAAGATCTGAATGATGAACTTGTATTGTTACTTGCCTTGCATTATATATTTATAGTTAAACAATTTATGTTAACACTAGGATTAAAGTATTCCTTTAATGAAATTTATTTCTAATGAGATTAGGATTTTATTTTCAAGGATTTCCAGCATATTAGGGTTCTTGATCTTCATCTTGAAAACTTTAATGTTTGATCTATAAATTTTCATTTATAAAATCAAAAGGTGTTTTTGATAGAAAATAATAAAAACTTTTCTTTTAAAATTTCTAGTAGGAGAGAGATTCAAGAGTTGAATCTCACGGCCTCCATTGTCAGTTTATAGCAGTGTGGGGTAAGCACCTCGTCTTGGTGTATATGCCTCGTGATCCCAAAGGAGGGTGTTTACTTCATAGTACTACAAGATTGAACTTACCTGTTTAAAGTAGTGTGGACAAGCACTTCGTCTTGGCATATATGCCTTGCGATCTCAAAGGAGGGTGTTTTGTTCCATGGTACTACAAGTTTAAATACTATAAAGAAAGATGAAATGTGGCTACATATGATTCTAGATAATGGTGTATGTTGGAAAATTTAGATCCCAATTGATAGAATTAACAAGTTTTAAATCCAAGTTGTTAATTAGATTTATTATGAATAAAACTTGTTAAAACAAACAAACATCAATATCATGTCAAAATCATGCAGCGGAAAAAATAAGTAAGACAAGATATGATGACCTAGGAAAACAAAAGAAACAAACTAGTTTCATAGTAAAAAACTTGGGGGAAAACCTTCCCAAAAAGCAATCCACTATAGTAAAGAGAAGTTTCAGATCTAGTACAAAACCTTTGTCCTTAGACTCTAAAATCCCCTTAGATGAACTTACAGTAGAAACCTTTTACTGCTTCAGAACCTCTGAACTCTTCAATACATGAACTCTATCCTTTAATGTTGCACGAATCCCAGTACGTGACTAACCAATTGCGCGGATCCCAATACACAACTTCAATCACCAACTAGAAGAAGATGTTGGCTGCAAAGTTCTTCACTTCATCAACAATGAAGATCAAGAAGCACTTGGTTACAAAACCTTAAGGTGCAAAAGATACAGTAGCTTCCTTCAGAGAGAATAAGGCATCGATCACCTTTTGCATATGTTCTCCTTATATTCTTTTATGTGACGGCCTCTAAAATAAGCCTTGTATAGGTCTAAGGTTGTGAGAAAAGAAACCCTACACGAATACAGAAACATGGGCTGAAAATCAAATCTAAAAATCTGAATTCCCGTAACCTCGATAAATAGTAGGTGTCGAGCTTTAAACTTTGACAGATACAACTATCAAGAAGGTGTCGAACAGGTGTTGAGGGGACAGAAGCTTTCTTGATCGATCCACCAGTTGTCGAGAAGGTGTCGAGATTGTGATAACAATCAACTAAAGAGCTCGATAGATAGCCTAGCTGTCGAGCTATCTGTCCAACTTTAATGAATAGCTTTTCCTCACTTGTTTCTTGGTCTAATCTTCATAGCTTTAATACTAGACTTGAACAACATGTTTCTTGAAGTATTATACACATCCTAGATCTACCCAAATACAAGTGAAGTGCGTCTTGTCAAAAAATTAGCCAATTACATAAAAGAATGACATATATTCTTAACGAGTGAACTACATATGTCCTAACAGTGTACACTAGATTAAGTGTAATGTTAACCTCCCAAAGAAGCTATGTCATTATTACTTAAATGTTAAAGGTAATACAGCATATTGTTAGTGTTTGATAAGAGTTATCATTGTAAGGTTGAAATTTATCAACCATTTTGTTGGCTTTATTCTGTGCCAATTTGCTTGTAATTTAAGCACTTAGTAATCCTGTATTTAGGTGAGATTATTGTAAGGGTAGTGTATGAGAAGATGTGAATAAAAGCTCAAGTATGTGCAAGAAGGCAAAGATTCGCAGCTAGGACTCGCGGCTGACTCGCGACTGGCAAGCCGCCAACTGCAGGCACGTGAGATGCACACATGGGGAGTTGAAGGGTTGCACCAGCTGTCGCACTACAGGACAAAAGTCCCAAGCTGGCCAGGCCGTTATCTCGCGGCTTGAACTCGCGACTCAGACCAGTTGCGAGGCCAAGCCGCCAATCAGCCTTGTTTGGCAAAAAATAACTCTTTGTATTCCAAATACACACCACTATATATAGACCCTTATGTCCACTAAATTGAGAGAGTTTCTAGAGAGAAAATTGAGAGTGAAACCCTAGAGAAAAAAAAGATTGCCTCATCCCCAATCTTTACTAAGAGACTCCTTAAATTCCTCTACTCTCTTCCTCTCCATTGATAAATCCTTGAGAGGTTATTGACCAAATCCTTGTCTCACCACACCCACGTCTGTGAGAAGGTCTTTTGGTGCTAAGGGAAGCAATTTGGAAGGGACCAATGGTTATTGGTTGATGCTATGAGCTATAGCGGAATCCGGTAAGCTAGAGAAAAAAAAGGTTCGGCGCAACCTCGTTGGAGCAAGAAACTTGGAGGGTTTAAGTACCTGGGTAGATTAAGCTTGGAGGGTCTATTACTGTTCATGTATCCCAACTACATTCTTTAGTGGATTATTTACCGCTTGAAAAGCAGTAGAGAGATTTTACGCTGAGGGCTTCGGTTTCCTCTTCGATAACACATCGCATGTTATCCTTGTGTTTGCATCTCTCTTCCTTTATCTTTGCTTTTATTTTTTGTTGTGGATGTGATTATAATTAGTTTACATTGTTTGTCAATTCTGTATTTGGCTTATGTTCATGTTCCGCACATTAATTGTTTGATAATAAGCTTGAATTGATTTTTTGTAATTTGGGTTCTAAATGGTCAAAGGTGTTTTACACGCATTTTGACCTTTCAATTGGTATCAGAGCGGGTACACTTGTTGTGGTTTAAATACCTAAGTGTGATCCTTGACCCCTTGTGTTATTTACCATGGATGTTGCATTGTATGCATCTTTGTATAATTTGGTTGGTGTTGATTGTAACATGCCATGTGTTTGTGAAAATGCCTCTATAAGTGTGAATCCTCATGATTGTGATGCTATGTTACATGAATCTTTGGATGTTATTGATATTCCTAACATCAATCTCTTAAAGAAAAAGGCTAAGAAGTTTAGTAAGGATTTGAACAAGTTATTTTGTAAAAAAGATGATTTGATTGCTAAGCTCAATGAATCCAACAAATTGATTGAAAAATATAAGAAACTTGCTCAAAATTCTATTGAAAAGCTAAAAGAGTTTGAATGTTTGAATATGGACTTGGATGCTAAACTTGTTTTGTCTAACAAACTTATTGATGAGCTAAAATGTGAAAATGAATCTCTTAAGATGCATGCCAAGTGTTTGATTGCTGAACCTATTGTTAAAAGGGATGAAATTATTTGTTGCAATCATGTTGTGGTACCCAATTTTGTGTCTATTGTGTGTTTTACCCCAAAGGACAAATCGGTGTACATTCTTCCACATTAAAAAAAAAATGAAAAAGTAGAGAGAAAGGTTATTAAGTCAAAGCCTTTGTTTAGGTCTTAACCTAAGGCTTTAGATGGATCTAAGTTTGTTCCAACTTGCCATCATTGTGCTGTGATTGACCATACAAGACCTCAATGTTATAAGTTGAAGAGAGGACAAAACCATGTTACTAGATCCTTTCCTAAAAAGCCTAATGGACCTAAACACATTGTTTGTCACCATTATGGTGTCTTTGGTCATCTAAGACCTCAATGCTCTAAGTTTCATACTTTTAAACGAATAAAAAGAAAAGAAAAACTTGAGCCTCTTGGAAGTTGTGCTGAAAAGAGTAAACCAGATATGAGTGAAAATAGCATGTTGTTCAAGAAAGTGTTTAATGCTCTTAACTTTTTAAGTATGTGCATCTCCGATTCTTATTCTTCCAACCCTTGTCTCACTTCTCATGAGACTCTCATTCCTAACAATCATTTTTTTTGGATGAGGAAGGGTTCTTATGGTTGAGTTTTTGCCCTTTTGGTCCTTGATCTAATTCTTTCGATCTTTGTGAGACCCTTTATGCATTGCATGTTATATATTCATGCATTTTGTGCAACTTGCATTTATTCATATGCATTGTTTTTGTTTTGATCTTACTTTTATGTCTTTGTTTTATGTGAGTAAAAATCCAAAACCACATAAAAAGTGAAAAATTCAAAAAGTATTGATCGTATATGTTTGAGTACATATTACATGTGAGTTTTGCCTTGTACCTTCGTACAAATGGTCTTATGCATTTATGAGCTTAACTTGTTCTTTATGCATTTATATCTTTGTGGGAAAAATCTTGACATCTTTGTGTGATTATTGTAAATCGATTTTCAAGCTTGTGATGAATGATTAGTCAATAGGCTTATTCGTTTTGAGACATGCATAGACTTGTACCTATATATCTTCTCACTCTTTATTTTGTTGTTTTTGCTTAAAGATCTCACCAAATGTAAATCTCAAAATGAAAAGAGATAATGAGCTGTAAAAACTGTCGCACATACTAGTATTTGACTAAGAAAAAGGGAAAGTGACTTTTATGAAAATGTATGATGCACAAAAGTTAAAGGCTTGTTCATCAAATTGAAATATCAAAAATTTCAAGTACCGATCTCTAAAAGAGATGTAAAGATAAAAAAAATGGTCAAATGTTATGATTTGTAAAGAAGCCAAATGAAAAGTTTCAAAGAGATTTTATGTAATTATTTTCTTGTGGGAGGTCATATATGTTCATTTCTATAATTGGGATAGACTACTTGACTTAGTACTAGTTGTGTATGACTTGATTGAATTGATCATTGAAACTTCACTCTAGACTATGGACTATTCCACATTTGATACACACACACAACACACATGCCTAATGTTCAATGAATGTCTTATTCATTTGTTCGATTGTACTTGTTTAAATGTGATGTGTGTGTGCTCAACTATATATGGATCAATCCAAAAAGATTTTTGATCATTTTATATGTTTTTGGAAGTGATTTTTATCACTCTTTGTGTTCTTGTTTAGTGATTACATTGTTTTTCATTGTTTAAACATGTTTTGGTGTTGAAAAACAGGTATTAGAGTTTTTCGTGACTCACTCGCGACTGACTTGCGAGTCACGAAACTGGAAAAATGCATTTTCCTCGCATTTTTTGGATCTCTGGCAGAGAGATTCGTGACTTACTAGTGACTTACTCGCGGGTGGGCACTTAAATCGCAAAAAGGACTTAGAAAATTTCATGAAAATCATTTTCACGACTCATCTCGCGACTCACCCAGTCGCGAAACGCCTAGAAACAGCTTTTTTAAGTGTTTTTTCGTGGGAAAATTGTTTTAAACCTCTCCCATCCTCTTTTAAAACCCCTCTTTAAACATTTCTATATCAAAACCCAATCAATTTGAATGGTTTTTTATTCCATTAACATCTCTTAGGTAATTATGAACTATTTTTAATAATTTTGATTCTTAGACTATGTTTTGGAGAGTTTTGTGCTCTTGGTTGGGATTTTCATCATAGGGGTTTGGGAAAACTTTATTTTTGTCAAATTTTTGAATGGGATTGGTTTCTTTTGTTGATTTTCTTTGGTTGTTGGCCCCTTGTGGCAAAAACAGGATGTATTAAGAGTGGATTTCATGATGTTCATGCATTGTTTCACATTGTTATTCATAATGTGCATGCTAGGTATTTGATAAAATGTCTCTTAGACATTTTCTCGGTTGTTTGGACTCCGATGAGAATCAACTTTGGAGCTTCTCATGTTTCCTCATTAGAAACATGTTTGGTTCATTGGTTGTGTATTTAACACACCTTACCCCATATGTGTATTTTCCATGCATTGGTCATGCATTGCACTTTGCTACCTCTTGCACACACCTTGCTACCCTTGTCATGCATTGATTCATACATTGTTTCTTCATCCTAGCATGTCATGTTTACCTTATGCTTTGTAGCATTCTGTTTTGTCTTAGATTTGAGCTTCATTTCCTCATGCATCATTGCACCCCTCATGCATCATTATCATTGTTCATACTTTCATCTCTTGCCCTTGTTTCTCCTTGATCCTTTGTCTATTCCTGACAAAAAGGGGGAGAATATACTCTAGAAAGTATACCGGAGAGTTTTTGTCATTTCTATATGACTCTTGTGCACATTCTTAGGGGGAGAAATTCTATTTCTCATGCACACTTATAGAGGGAGAGATATTCCATAGGGGAGATGCATATACCAAGGGGGAGAAGAGATTGTTTGGTTAAGTTTCTCACATGTTTCACATCTTGTTTACTTGATCGCAATTTACTTGTTACATTATACTTGCCCGTTTATTATTTGATTTACCTTAAGGGTCTAATATGTTTTGTGCAAGTGTTTCAGGTTACAGGTATATGTGTTCCAAGTTCAGCACAGCTCCTATGATTCATGATAAGGGGAGTGATATAATAAGGGAACTACTTTATTCTTTGTACCTGCTACCTTTATAGGTTTTAAGGTTTTTGTTTATGCTTTGAACCCATGTTGTTTTTGTAAGCTTTTAGGGCTGTTTATGCACACTTATAGGCCTTTGTGGTTTGTACCATGCTTTATGTAGCCTGTGTGCTTTGCTAAATCAGTACTTCTAACTTAATGTTCTGCATTTCTTTTTAAGTACTGTCACTCTTGTGCCCGTATAGGATTTTTCCTAGATGCACATACTTCATGTATTGTGCATTGGTTGAGTGTTGGTCATTCAAGTGATTTGCCTTGTGTTTTTCAATTTAAATGTCCGGATGTTCATTCCAAGTGTGAATGAACATTGTGATCACTTGTATGAAGTGATTACCTTTTTTTGGTCTTGCCATGGTTTATTGCTTTACTCCATTGTGCTTGATCGCATTATGTTTGCTCTGTTTGCATTAAAAGTTTTCTACATACAATGAACTTATTGTGTTGTTGTGTTTCAAGAGTTACTTGTTCTTATGGTTCTAAAGCTTCAAAGATTCTAGATTTAGGTGTGAGTGAGTTTTTCAGCTGTTCCCAACTCACACGTTAAGTCTAGAGTTTGTTTTAGAGTTTTGTCACGGAATAGTCAAAGAGAGAGATTGTAAGGTTGAAATTTATCAACCATCTTGTTGGCTTTATTCCGTGCCAATTTGCTTGTAATTTAAGCACTTAGTAACCCTGTATTTAAGTGGGATTACTGTAAGGGTAGGTGTGAGAAGATGTGAAGAAAAGCTCAAGTATATGCAAAAAGGCAGAGATTCGCGGCTAGAACTCGCGACTAACTCGCGACTGGCAGGCCGGCAACTGCAGGCACGTGAGATGCACACATAGGAAGCTGAAGGGTCGCACCAGCTGCCACACTACAGGACAAAAGTCCCAGGCTGGCCAGGCCGTTATCTCGCGGCTTGAACTCGCGACTTAGACCAATCGCGAGGTCAAGCCGCCAATCAGCCCTGTTTGGCAAAAACTGACTCTTCGTATTCCAAACACACACCACTATATATAGACTCTTATACCCACTAAATTGAGAAAGCTTCCAGAGAGAAAATTGAGAGAGAAACCCTAGAGAAAAACAAGATTGCTTCATTCCCAATCTTTACTAAGAGACTCCTCAAATTTCTCTACTCTCTTCCTCTCCATTGATAAATCCTTGAGAGGCTATTGACCAAATCCTTATCTCACCACACCCACATCTGTGAGAAGGTCTTTTGGTGCTAAGGAAAGCAGTTTGGAAGGGACCAATGGTTATTGGTTGATGCTATGTGCTATAGCAGAATCGGGTAAGCTGGAGAAGAAAAAGGTTTGGCGCAACCTCGTTGGAGCAAAAAGTTTGGAGGGTTTAGGTACCTGAGTAGATTAGGCTTAGAAGGTCTATTGCTGTTCATGTATCCCAACTACATTCTTTAGTGGATTATTTATCGCTTGGAGGGCAGTGGAAAGGTTTTACGCTGAGAGCTTCGGTTTTCTCTTCGATAACACATCGCGTGTTGTCCTTGTGTTTGCATCTCTCTTCCTTTATATTTGCCTTTTATTTTCCGTGGTGGATGTGATTATAATTGGCTTAGATTTTTTATCAATTCTGTATTTGGCTTATGTTCATGTTCCGTACATTAATTGTTTGATAATAAGCTTGAATTAATTTTTTGTAATTTGGGGTCTAAACATTCAAAGGTGTTTTACATGCATTTTGAACTTTCAATCATAATAGCACCAATAATGAGAATAGTTCTCAATTAATCATAGTGTTTATAATATACTTGCTACCAAGGAATTATAGAGATGGGATTGGGCTGTTGTTGCATATTTTATGTAAAATTGTAATTTATAACTATGTGTTTTGTTGGCTTTAATTTTGTGCCGAATTTGATTGTAATTTTATTCAATCTTTTGTACCCTGTATTTATTGTGGAATTTAATTGTAGGGGTTGTGTGATAGAGTGAGTGTTGGGGACATATTTTTATGTAATTGGCATATCCTTTGACAAAACGTACTTTACTTGTATTTTTGGTAAATCTAAGTAGGTTCAAAATGATCATCACAAGTGGTTAAATTAAAGACATGAAGATTACTTAAGAACTGCTTAAGAAAACTGCAATCTACAGATCTCGATACCTCCTCGACAGAAGTTCTATCTGTCGAGATTCATTAAAGTTGATAGATGTCTCGATCGATCGAGCTTACGAGTTTTTTGATTATAGCCACAATGTTTTTATTCTAAAAGGTTATTTGTTTATGGGTTTGTATAATCCTTACTGGACTAGGAAAATCTAAGGTTTGTGTAAACCTATTTGGAATAGGAGAGTCCATTAAGCTTCTATTTAAAGGAGGTGGGAAAAGAAAAACCTAACCCTAGAGAGCTTCATAAGGTTTTCTTTTTGAAACCTTAGCCTCTTCCTACAGAAGAAAGAGTTCTTGCTACGTTTCTCGTACACCTTTAGGTTTTGTAACCAAGCAAAGTCTCTTGCACCAACATTGAAGATCTTATTGGTGTTTCTATGTGAAACTACTGCAAATCAACTACAACAATCAAAGGGTTGCTGTGGAGTTAGTCACATATTGGAATTCGTGCAAAGGAGTAAGCCGCGTACTGGGATCTGCACATCAAATTGATTAGTCAAGTACTTGGAAGCCATGCATCAAAAGAGAAAATTATCACTACAGAACAAGTCCAATTGGGTATTGGGATAAGGGTTCAACTGGAGGTTGGTAAGGTACTTGAGATTCCTTTACTTGTAACCATTTGTTGTGATAATAGTGAAGTTTCGAGAGTGGTGACTTGAAAATCACTCGGTGGGGTTTTTTGCCGTCAGGTTTTCTCCATTCGTAAACAAATCACCGTGTTATTTATTTTCCACGTATATTTAGTTTATTGGTGATTTGTTTATACTACTATGTGTTTGCATGTTAAATTGATTAATTAATAACTTGGCTAATTAATTAATTAATTTAATCATAAGGGGTTAATACATTTTTGGCCTATCAAAGAGAAAGTGTGAAGACCTAAGCAATTGAAGACAGAAGATTTCTCATGGGTGTCTCGCTACTAAGCATCCTGCAAAGTGATGCCTGTACCCTGCACATGACTGGAATGCAAAAAGTCAGTACAGATGGAGACAGCTATGTTTTGCGAGTAGTTCGTGGGTAAAGCTTTCCCACGAGAGATTCGTGAAACATTCTGTTTTGCTAGGTTGTGCTATCTGATACACACTTACTGTACCCACACTATATATACCCACATTACCCACAAATTTTAAGGAGTGCTTCTGAGAGAAACCCCTAACCATAAACCTTGAGAGTTAGAGATTGTTATACCTACATTTCTTTACACAATTGCTTGTGGATTTTCCTTAACTCCTACCTCCCCATTTCTATACTATTGAGAGGTTGATAGCCCAAACACTTACCACACCATTTCAGAGTATCAAGTGATGTTTTTTGGTTCTGCTGGTAAGCATTGGAAGAAGCCAAGGATGACAGATGCTGTTAGGATTAGTGCCCTTAAATCCTATTGTATGATGCTATGTATGATATTAAGTTTGACATTATGTATGACTTAATATTGTGTTTAATGAATTTGTTTTATTATTATCTGAAATAATGGCAACATGAATATTAGGACATTATCATTTAGTCCATGAGATACATAGTATGTGATTTATGTGAAAAGTCACAATAGATATAAATCACAAGTTCTTTGTAAACTCAGAATTATAATTCGTAGTCGGTGATGAAATTGGGCATTTTATCTGCGAAGACTATAACATATCAACCATGATGATTTGTCTTGATCATGGAAGTGGAGACTTCTGGTTGATGTGTTAATATGTTTTAAAAGTTAAGACATATTGAACTGAACCGCTGTGAGATTTATTATTTTCCTAATGACTATCATATGACTAATAAATCTCACGATTTGTATTTGCATGAACTCTTAATCCTGAGAGAATAATGGACCTGATCATGATGTGTAGGTTGCTTTGATATATCAGGAGTGAAATCTATAGTAATGGTCAAAACCTCAGTATGTTGGGTAGCCACATTTCGTGTTGATGGAACATGTATTCTCAATATGGAATTCATAGTCTCTTAACGGAGATATAAAGTATTCCCTTGAGATAAGTTTAATGAGTTTGTTATTCAGAGAGTTAGGCCTAACCACTTTAATAAGACTAAAGTATATATTTATGGAATTGGATTTCATAAATATATAATGAATAACATTAAAGGATTAAACCAGGTACTCAAGAATTAAGATGTAGTAATTTACAATGTGACAGTCTATATTAATGACTTTGTATTACTACAAATATTTTATGAAGGGGTTACATGTATAATAAAGTCTTGGGATATAATTTATAGATAAGGCCTGGAGTGCAACTATATTTATATAGTGGTATTAAATATAGTTAATGGTAATTTTGGACTTGTCAAGAGTTGATAGAAAAGCCCAAAACTCATTGGAGTTAGTGTCTTTTTTGGTCCTACTCCAAGCCACACACTTAGGCCCAATTGGAAAGGCCCGAAAGACCAGCCCAATTAGATAATTGGTTAGATAAAAAGGGAAAAACGTACAAAATTTTCTGTGTGTGAAAACATCATTGAAAGGTGGTGTGTATGAGAGTGTAAGTGACTCTTTAGATTTTCCTTTAGTAACCAATTGAGAGTCCACACTTCTTGGGCGTTAGTGGAATTGGAGTGAAGATTAAAAGTATTTCTAAGTGCTTCAATCTTTGGTTATGAAATTCACCGCTTCAAAGTATACTCTCTTGTTCACAAATTTTGAAATTTACTTAACGCATGTTATTAATTTCGAACGATGTAAATCCGTTAATTTTCTGCTGTGTACATACTTATTTCCATCAAATGGTATCAGAGCGGTCATCAATTTCGAATTGTATAACATGTTTTATGAATTTTGGAATTAGAATTTATAGTTTCATGGGTTTGAAGATTATGCATTTAATTTTCTGCATGGTTGATGAAACTATGATTTGATAAAAACTGATATTGATGTTATGATGTTGTTTAAATTTGAATTTAAGTATGTTAAATTGATCTTTAAGACTTTAGCATCAATGAATTTCAATTTTGATCTCATTCTCTGACCATCATGTTCGTATAAAAGTTGTTTGTTCAAGAAAACCCGTAGAAAACTACCTTGGAAAAATTTTGGAAATTCCAGTTTTCACAATTTTCGATTGATCGAATCTGTTTTTCAATCGATTGAAAGTCAATCGAGTATTAATCAAACAAGTCAGAAGGTCAAGTTCGAATTTTTTAATTTTTTCGATCAATCGAGGGGCACATTCGATCGATTGAAAGAAAGAAAATTAGAATTTTTTTCTAAGTGTTTTCACATGTAGAAATAGCAAAGCTATGTCTAATTAGATTATGCATGTTTTATAATTAAAAACCTTTTCTTTAAAACATCTAGTGGGAGAGAGATATAAGGGTTGCATCTCACAGCCTCCATTGTTGGTTTAAAGTAGTGTGATTAAGCACCTCGCCTTGGCGTATATGCCTTGCTCCCTTCGGAGGGTGTTTGATTCATGGTGCTACAGGTTAAACTTCTTAAAGATAGATGAAATGTGTTTTAACATTGAGAACGACCATGCTTCCGTGGAGTTACTTGGTGATTCACATTGATTTTAGGCAATGGTGTACACTAGACTAAGTGTAATGTTAACCTCCCTTCGGATCTATGTCATTATTGCTTAAAGGCTGAAGGGAAAACGACAAATTATTTTTGTTTAATAAGAGTTACCATGATAGCATTAATAATGAGAATGTTTCTCGCCTAATCATAGTGATTGGTATGACCTCGCTTTCGAGGAATATTAATTGCGGGATTGGGTTGTCGTTGCATATATTATATTATGGTTTTATTAAGGTTCCATACTATATGTTTATATGCTAAATAGATAATGTCCAATTTATTGATTATATTCATGTTTATTGTTTTTAGATTTAGAACATGGCATCATTTAGCCCACTTGTAACTATTCTTAATCAAAACAAACTGACTGGATCCAACTATGTTGACTGGAAAAGAAATTTGGACATTGTTCTTACTGCTGAAGAGCATAAGTATGTTCTTACTAAACCATATCCTAGCTTTCCTTCATTAGATGCTCCTCTTGAGGAAAAACAACGATATAATCGTTGGCAGAAATCTAATGAGATGGCCAAGTGCTACATCCTAGCATCTATCTCAAATGGTTTACAGCATCAAATGCAGGATGTAGAACTATCTTCATACCTTATGCTAAGTCTGAAGGAGATGTTTGGTGAGCAAGACCGTTTTGCAAGGTAAGAGACTATGAGGCAAATTTATAATACCAAAATGGGTGAAGGTACTTCAGTGAGAGAGCATTGTCTAACAATGATTTCTAATCTGAATACATTGGAAGTTTTAGGTGCCGATATTGATGGATAATCCCAAGTGGATATGATACTCCAGTCGCTACCAGAATCATTCAAGGAATTCAAACTTAACTATAATATGAACAAAAAGATTTATACTTTGTCTGAATTAATGAATGAATTGGTAGTGGCCGAAGGCATTCTTGGTACTTCCAATGTTGGTGAAGCTTCTACTTCTCAACCTAAGTCGAAAGGCAAGGATAAGAAGAAGAAGAAGAAGAAGGACTTCACCAAGCAAGAGGGTAAACAAATTGCTTTAGGGCTTGCTGATAAAGGAAAGAAGATCAAAGAAAAGTGTTTCCATTGTGGTGAGAAAGGACATTAGAAGAGAAATTGTCCAATATTCAAGACTGTCAAGAATAAAGGTATGATTAATACATTCCTTCTTGAAATATGTTTGGTACAGAATCCCACAGATTCCTAGTGTGTGGATTCAGGTTGTACTAATCATATCTGTAATTCCTTGCGGGGGTTCCAGGAGACTAGAAAGCTTAAAGAAGGGGAGTTGTTTCTTACTTTGGCTTATGGGAGTAGGATTCCGGTTGTAGCTATTAGAGTGTTTAATTTATGTTTTAAATCTAGAGTTCTAATATTAGAAGACTGTTTGTATGTACCTAGTGTTCATAGAAATTTAATTTCTGCTACTTACTTAGGTAAACATGGATACTGTGTTATCTTGAAAGACAATGTTGTAATAAAGAAGGATAAAGTGTTTATCTGTTCTGGCAATATTGTGGATGGTCTTTATATTTTAACTCCTGATAAGCATGAATTATATAATTCTGAATTAGATAATAACTCTCATGTAAAATCATTAAAGAGAAAGTTTCCTTCTACTAGTGATGCATATCTTTGGCACTTGCGTTTGGGTCATATTAATTCAAATAGGATTCAAAGACTGATCAAAGATGGACTCTTAGAGCCCACGAATTTTGATGAATTTCTAGTTTGTGAATCTTGTTTGGAAGGTAAAATGACCAAACGATCTTTTAAAGCAAAAGGTAGAAGAGCTCAAGATTTGCTAGAGCTAGTGCATTCTCATGTATGTGGTCCTATGTCAATCCAAGCAAAAGGAGGTTATGAGTATTTCATCACTTTTATCGATGATTACTCAAGATATGGTTATCTGTACCTAATGAGACGGAAGTCCAAAACCTTTGAAAATTTCAAAGAGTTTAGGGCTGAAGTAGAGAATCAATTGGGTAAACACATAAAAGCCATTCGATCTGATCTTAGTGGTGAATACCTTCTTGGGGTTTTCAAGGATTACTTAACTCAAAATGGGATTGTATCCCAATTGGCTGCACTTGGAACTTCCCAACAGAATGGTGTAGCAGAAAAAAGGAATAGGACTTTTAGAAATGGTCAGGTCCATGATGAGTTACTCAACTTTACCGATTTACTTTTGGGGTTATGCCTTAAATACAGCAATACATCTTTTGAATTTAGCAGATCATCTTGACCTTGGTGTAATGACAATGGAGTAAGTTCCAATCACATTGTTTTGTGACAACAGTGAAGCAGTTGCACAATCTAAAGATCCAAGGAATCATAAAAAAGGAAAGCACATTGAGAGGAAGTACCATATCATTCGAGATATTGTTGCTCGTGGAGATGTAGTGGTAGCAAAGATTGAAAGTGCAAATAATCTAGTAGATCCATTTATTAAAACTTTGCCTCAAAGGACTTTCGAGTCACATTTGGAGAGAATGAGAGTTAGATTAGTGCGCAATAGTCTTTAGGGCAAGTGAGAGATTGTTAGGATTAGTGCCTTTAAATCCTATTGTATGATGCTATGTATGATATTAAGTTTGACATTATGTATGACTTAATATTGTGTTTAATGAATTTGTTTTATTATTATCTAAAATAATGGTAACATGAATATTAGGACATTATCATTTAGTCCATGAGATGCATTGTATGTGATTTATGTGAAAAGTCACAGAAGATATAAATCACAAGTTCTTTTTAAACTCAGAATTATAGTTCATAATTGGTGATGAAATTGGGCATTTCATTTGCAAAGACTATAACATATCAACCATGATGATTTGTCTTGATCATGGAAGTGGAGATTTTTGGTTAATGTGTTAATATGTTTTAAGAGTTAAGACATATTGAACTAGACCACTGTGAAATTTATTATTTTCCTAATGACTGTCATGTGAATAATAAATCTTACGACTTATATATGCATGAACTCTTAATCCTGAGAGAATAATGGACCTGATCATGAGGTGTAGGTTGCTTTGATATATCAGGAGTGAGATCTATAGTAATGGTCAAAACCTCAGTATGTTGAGTAGCCACATTTCATGTTCACATGTATTCTCAAGATGGAATTCATTGGAGATATAAAGTATTCCCTTGAGATAAGTTTAATGAGTTTGTTATTCAGAGAGTTAGACCTAACCACTTTAGTAAGACTAAAGTATATATTTATAGAATTGAATTTCATAAATATATAATAAATAACATTAAAGGATTAAACCGGGTACTCAAGGATTAAGGTGTAGTAATTTACAAAGTGACACTCTACATTAATGACTTTGTATTACTACGAATATTTTATGAAAGGGTTGCATGTATAATAAAGTCTTAGGATATAATTTATAGATAAGGCCTAGAGTGCAACTATATTTATATAGTGGTATTAAATATAGTTAATGGTAACTTTGGACTTGTCAAGAGTTAACAGAAAAGCCCAAAGCCCATTGAGCTAGTGTCTTATTGGTTTCTTTTGGTCCCACTCCAAGCCACACACTTAAGCCCAATTGGAAAGGCCCAAAAGGCCAGCCTAATTAGATAATTGGTTAGATAAAAAGGGAAAAAACGTACAGAATTTTCTGTGTGTGAAAAACATCATTGAAAGGTGGTGTGTACGAGAGTGTAAGTGACTCTTTAGATTTTCCTTTAGTAACCAATTGAGAGTCCACACTTCTTGGGCGTTAGTGGAATTGGAGTGAAGATTAAAAGTATTCCTAAGTGCTTCAATTTTCGGTTTTGAAATTCACCGCTTCAAGGTAAGCTCTCTTGTTCACAAATTCTGAAATTTACTTAACGCATGTTATTAATTTCGAACGATGTAGATTCGTTAATTTTCCGCTGCGTACATACTTATTTCCATCAGATACAACATGGAGCTTGTTACGGGATCTGGAGAGCTGGATAAGACACAATTTCAAGAAGCCTTATTGGAGTAGGAGCTTGGAGGGCTTAGGTAGATTAGGCTTGGGGGGTCTCTTACTAACCCATGTATTCCAACTGATTGTCTAGTGGATCGATTATAGTTTGGAGGGCGGCAGAGTGGTTTTTCACCGAATTCTTTGGTTTCCTCTTCGATAACACATCGGTGTGTTATCTTATGTTTGCATCTCTCTTCTCTACTCTTTTACATTCTATTTTACTGCTGTGTTCTTAAGTTTATGGACTAGAGTAGCTTGTTTGTTTATCTGCTTGCATTTACACTATTTCGCACTTAGTATTAAGTTAGTGTAAAATCAATCGAGCTGTAACTTTTATTTGGGGGTCTAATAATCTATTGTGTTTTCAACACATTTTCGAGCATTCATTTTATATTATGGTTTTATTAAGGTTCGATACTATATGTTTATATACTAAATTAATAATGTCTAATTTACTTATTATATTCATGTTTGTTATTTTCAAATTTAAAATCATGGCATTATTTAGCCCACTTGTTGCTATTCTTAATCAAAACAAACTGACTAGATTCAACTATGTTGACTGGAAAAGAAATTTGGATATTTTTCTTACTGCTAAAGAGCACAAATATGTGTTTACTCAACTAGGAATGGCAACGGGTCGAGTTTGGGCCAGGTTTTTTGATACTCGGACCCGACCCGCAGGTCCTCCCCTGTTACCTGAACCCAGCCCGTTTAATAAACGAGTCTTTTTTTTAGCCCCAAACTCAGCCCATCGGGTCTCCAGAGGCCCCGCAGGGCCCATCCAACCACTTTTGGGCCTATTCCGTGGCAGCCCAATCCAACCCAATCTTATTAAAAAAAAAAAAAAAAAAAACCAAACACAAACACAAACACAAATCAATCAACATTGTTATCAGTTAAATCCTTAAACTCCATTTATCATTTATGGAAGAAATAAAACTCCGATTTTTACATTTAAGGACATATTTTTACATCAACACAACTTTCACTCTGATTTTCACATATTGAATCCTCAAACAAATACCCAAAAACAAAAACTATTGAGAGAGGAACAAAACTCCATTTATCATTAATGGATAGATTTTTACATATTAAATCCTTAGGAAAAAAAAAAACTACTAAGAGAGGAAATGAACCCCCAAAAAAAAAAGAACCAAAAAAAAAAAAAAAAAAAAAAAACTCAGACCACTAGATCTCTCTCCAATCTAACAATCATGGCCTCCTCTATGACAAAAACGGCAACTAGCACGAGATTCTGCAAGTTCTCCTTTCAGAAACAAAACCAATGACGCTGTTCAACAAGTCACACGTGAGATGGAAGAAAATCCATGGAGAACTGAGGGTAAGGATGAGATGTGAGTGTTTGAACTTGATTTCTGACTTTGAGAGTCTTGGTGGAGCTGATTAAAGAGTGAGAGTCAATGAGGGAGGCGGCTGAGTTGAAAGAGAAAGGAGAGAGACGGTTGAGTTGAGAGAAAAAGGAAAAAAATAAGTTTTAGGTTAGGGTTATGAGATATATATATATATATATATATATGTAGGTTTTTTTTGTAATTTTTTATTTAAGCTAACCGGGTCGGGTCAGGTTCGGTTTTTGCCAAAACCCGAACCTGACCTGGACCTGTTTCGGGGTTTTTTTTTTTTTTTTTTTTTTTTTTTTTTTTTTTTTTTAAACCCAAACCCGACCCTATTCTTTATCGGACTCGGTAAAACTCGACCCGTTAGTGTTGGGCTAGACCAAGTACTCGTGAGTCGGGCTTAAATTACCATCCCTATACTCAACCATGTCCTAGCTATCCATCATTAGATGCTCCTCTTGAGGAAAAATAGCGATATAATCGTTGGCAGAAATCTAATGAGATGGCTAAGTGCTATATCCCAGCATCTATTTCAAACGTTCTACAACATATAATGCGGGATGTAGAACTAACTTTGGACATAATGCTAAGTCTGAAGGAGATGTTTGGTGACCAAGGCTGTTCTGCAAGGAAAAAAACTATGAGGTCGATTTATAATACCAAAATGGCTGAAGGTACTATAAGGAGGGAGCATTGTCTTAGGAAGATTGCTAATTTAAATACACTGGAGGTTTTAGGTGCTGACATTGATGGAGAATCCCAAGTGGATATGATGCTCCAATCCCTACTAGATTCGTTCAAAGAATTCAGACTTAATTATAATATGAACAAAAAGATTTATCTTTTGTCTAAATTGATGAATGAATTGGTGGCAGCGAAAGGCATCCTTGCGAAAGCCAGTGTTGATATTAATATGGCTAAAGCATCTTCTTCTAAGCCTAAGTCAAAAGGCAAAGGTGGTTGGAAGAAGAAGAAAAAGAAATTTGTCAAACAAGATGGTAAGCAAGTTGCCTTAGGAGTTGCCAATAAGGGAAAGAAGATAGCAAAGGACCACACCAAAGGAAAATATTTCCATTGTGGTGAGAAAGGTCATTGGAAGAGGAACTGTCCAAAATTCTTAGCTGCTAAGAACAAAGGCATGATAAGATCATTCCTTCTTGAAACTTGTGTAGTACCAAATCCCACAGATTCCTGGGGTGTGGATTCAGGATATACTAATCATGTATGAAATGTTTTGCAAGTGTTCCAGGAGACTAGAAAGCTGAATGAAGGGGAAATGTTCCTTACTTTGGCTGATGGGAGCAAAGTTCCAATTGTAGCATTTGGAGTGTTTAATTTGTGCTTTGGTTCTAAGGTTTTGATATTGGAAGACGGTATATATATGTATCTAATGTTCGTAGGAATTTGATTTCTGCAACTTATTTAGGTAGACATGGATATTGTGTTATCTTGAAAGACAGTGTTCTAATAAAGAAGGATAAAGTGTTTATCTATTCTGGCACTAGTATTGGTGGTCTTTATATTTTAACTCCTAATAAGCATGAATTGTATAATTTTGAAATAAATGGTAATTCACATGTAAAATCATTAAAGAGAAAGTTTCCTTCTACTAGTGATGCATATCTTTGGCATTTGCATTTGGGTCATATTAATCCAAATAGGATTCAAAGACTGGTGAAAGATGGTTTTATAGAAAAATTGGATTTTACTGAATTCCCAATTTGTGAATCTTGTTTGGAAGGTAAAATGACAAAAAGACCTTTCAAAGCAAAAGGGCATAGAACCAATGAACTGCTAGAGCTAGTACATACAGATGTATGTGGTCCTATGTCAACCCAAGCAAAAGGAGGTTACGAGTACTTCATCACTTTTATTGATGATTACTCAAGATATGGTTATGTGTACCTAATGAGACGGAAGTCCGAAGCCTTTGAAAAATTCAAAGAGTTTAGGACTGAAGTTGAGAATTAATTAGGTAAACACATAAAGGCCATTCGATCTGATCGAGGTGGCGAATACCTTCTTAGGGATTTCAAGGACTACTTAATTTGAAATGGGTTTGTATCCCAATTAACTGCACCTGGAACTCCCTAACAGAATGGTGTAGCAGAAAGAAGGAATAGGACTCTTTTAGAAATGGTTAGGTCCATGATAAGTTACTCAAATTTGCCAGTTTATTTTTGGAGATATGCACTAAAAACTGCAATGCATATTTTGAATTTAGTTCCATCAAAATCTGTTCCTAACACACCTAAGGAATTGTGGAGTGGGCGTAAGCCTAGTATGAGATACCTCCACATTTGGGGATGTCCGGCACATGTGTTAAAAGAGAAGTCTGATAAGTTGGAAGCAAAAATAGAAGCATGCATGTTTTTAGGGTATTCAAAGGAAACTAAAGGTTATTTATTCTATAATAATAAAGATAATAAAGTGTATTTTAGCACCAATACCAAGTTTTTGGAGGATGATTATGTGAATAATTTTAGTCCTAGAAGTAAAGTTGTCTTGGCTAAAATAGATGAACCTATAATTGAACAACCAATGCATGAAACTAGGGATGATGTGGGTGTATTAGATACACCATAAGACATTACTCATGAGATGACTAGTGCACAAGAACCTCGTCATAGTGGGAGGAGTATTAGGCCACTTGTAAGATTTACACTTCAGGGAGAAACTTTTGAAGCTATCTTTGAAGGGCTTGAATTTGATCCTTACACTTATGAAGAGACAATGTAAGGTATAGATGCACATCATTGGGTCAAAGCTATGAAATATGAATTGGATTCTATGTATTCCAATCAAGTTTGGGATCTTGTAGAGGAACCTAATGGCATTAAACCTGTTAGTTGCAAATAGGTATATAAGAGGAAGAGAGGGGTAGATGAAAAGGTTGAAACCTTTGAGGCAAGACTAGTGGCGAAAGGATATACATAAAAAGAAGGCATTGATTATGAAGAAACTTTTTAGCCAGTAGCCATGTTTAAATCTATCAGAATTCTCTTATCCATTGCTGCTCATTTTAATTATGAAATTTGGCAAATGGATGTCAAGACTGCTTTTCTAAATGTCAATCTTGTAGAAGAAATTTATATGAAGCATCTAGAAGGATTCATAGCAAAGAACCAAGAGCATATGGTATGCAAATTGAAAAGGCCCATTTATGGACTTAAGCAAGCATCTAGGTCATGGAACATCAGGTTTGATCAAGCAATCAAATCATTTGGTTTTGAACAAAATCTTGGTGAACCATGTGTGTACAAGAGACATCATGATAAAGTAGTAATTTTCCTAGTGCTTTATGTTAATGACATCCTACTCATTGGAAATGATGTATGAATAATATCATTGGTAAAGATTTGGTTGTCAAGCCAATTTGATATGAAGGACTTAGGTGAAGCTAACTTTATTCTATGGATCAAGCTTTGGCGAGATTGCAAGAATAAGATGTTAGGCTTATCTCAAGCTGGATATATAGATAAGATTCTAGTAAGGTTTAGCATGCAAAACTCCAAGAAAGGATTACTTCTTTTCATGCATGGAGTTCCTCTGTTTGGTGACCAAACTCCAAGAGGAAAAGATGATGAGACAAATTCCTTATGCTTCAACAATGGGAAGTCTCATGTATGCCATGCTATGTACTAGGCCAGATATCTATTATTCAGTTGACATAGTCAGCCAATATCAATCAAATCCAAGACCAAAACATTGGGAGGTTGTAAAGCATATTCTCAAGTATCTAAGGAGAATGAAGGACTATATGCTTGTTTACCATTGTGAGGATTTGAGACCTATTGGTTACATAGATTCTGATTTTCAATCAAATCTTGATTTCAAAAGGTCCACTTCAAGTTATTTGTTCACCTTGGGAGGTGGAGCCATTAGTTGGAGGAGTGTTAAACAATCTTGTATTGCTAACTCCACCATGGAAGCTGAATATATTGCTACTTGTGAAGCAGCAAAGGAAGCTATTTGGCTCAAGAAATTCCTTTTTGATCTTAGTGTTATGAGAATGGAACAAGTTCCAATCACATTGTTTTATGACAAAAGTGGAGTAGTTGCACAATCCAAGGATCCAAGGAATCACAAGAAAGGAAAGCACATAGAAAGAAAGTATCATATTATTCAAGACATTGTGACTCAAGGAGATGTGGTAGTAGCAAAGATTGATAGTGCAAATAATATGGTAGATCCTTTTACGAAAGTGTTGCTCCAGAGGACTTTTGAGTCACATCTAGAGGGAATGAGAGTTAGATTGGTACACAATATTCTTTAAGGGCAAGTGAGAAATTGTTAGGATTAGTACTCTTAAATCCTATTGTATGATGCTATGTATGATATTATGTATGATTTAATTTTATGATTAATAAAGTTGTCTTTTTATTATCTAAAATAATGGTAACATGAATATTTTGTTAGGATTAGTGCCCTTAAATTCTATTGTATGATGCTATGTATGATATTAAGTTTGACATTATGTATGACTTAATATTATGTTTAATAAATTTGTTTTATTAATATCTGAAATAATGGTAACATGAATATTCAGACATTATCACATAGTCCATGAGATGCATAGTATGTGATTTATGTGAAGAGTCACAGAAGATATAAATCACAAGTTCTTTGTAAACTCAGAATTATAGTTCGTAGTCGGTGATGAAATTGGGCATTTCATCTGCGAAGACTATAACATATCAACTACGATGATTTGTCTTGATCATGGAAGTAGAGACTTCTAGTTGATGTGTTGATATGTTTTAAGAGTTAAGACATATTGAACTGGACCGCTGTGAGATTTATTATTCTCCTAAAGACTGTCAAATGAATAATAAATCTCACGACTTACATTTGCATGAACTCTTAATCCTGAGAGAATAATGGATCTGATCATGAGGTGTAGGTTGCTTTGATATATCAGGAGTGAGATCTAAAGTTATGGTCAAAACCTCAGTATGTTGGGTAGCCACATTTAGTGTTGATGAAACATGTATTCTCAAGATGGAATTCATAGTCTCTTAACGGGGATATAAAATATTCCCTTGAGATAAGTTTAATGGGTTTGTTATTCAGAGAGTTAGGCCTAACCACTTTAGTAAGACTAAAGTATATATTTATGGAATTGGATTTCATAAATATATAATGAATAACTTAAAGGATTAAACTGAGTACTCAAGGATCAAGATGTAGTAATTTACAAAGTGGCAGTCTACATTAATGACTTTGTATTACTACGAATATTTTATGAAGGAGTTGCATGTATAATAAAGTCTTGGGATATAATTTATAGATAAGACCTAGAGTGCAACTATATTTATATAGTGGTATTAAATATAGTTAATGGTAACTTTGGACTTGTCAAAAGTTGACAGAAAAGCCCAAGGCCCATTGGAGCTAGTGTCTTATTGGTCCCTTTTGGTCCCACTCCAAGCCACACACTTAAGCCCAATTGGTAAGGCCTAAAAGGCCAGCCCAATTAGATAAATTGGTTAGATACAAAGGGAAAAATGTTCAGATTTTTCAGAGGGTGAAAAAACAACATTGAAATGGTGTGCATCACTCACTAATCATCCCTTTATTACCAATTGAGAGACCACATCTTGAGCGTTAGTGGAATTGGAGTGAAGATTAAAAGTATTCCCGAGTACTTCAATCTTTGATTTTGAAATTCACTGCTTCAAGGTACGATCTCTTGTTCTCAAAATTCTGAAATTTACTTAGTACGTGTTATCAATATCGAATAAAGTAGATCCGTTTAAAACTTATTTTCCGCTGCACTTATCTTTATTTCCATTAAATGGTATCAGAGCGGTCTTCAATTTCGTATTGTTTAACATGTTTTGTGAGTTTTAGAATTAGAGATGATAGTTTCATTTTGTTAGAAGATTATGTTTCTTAATTTTTTGGATGTTGATGAAACTATGATTTGATGAAGACTGAAATTGATGTTATGATGTTGATTAAATTTGAATTTAAGTATGTTAAATTGATCTTTAAGACTTTAGCATCAATGATTTTCAGTTTTGACATCATTTTCTGTTCAAGCATGTTTGTTTGAAAGTTGTTTGTTCATGAAAAACGAAGAAAATTGCCTTAGGAAAAATTCTGGAAATTTGAAATTCGCGATTTTCGATCGATCGAAAATCACTTTCGATCGATCGAATGAGACAATGATCAGACTTTTTAGAACGATTGAATTTTGATTGTTAGTCAATCGATCGAATTTATTTTTTGATCGATCGAGAGGCAATCGAGTATCAATCGAAAGAGTCAGAGGATCAAGTTCGAATTTCTTAATTTTTTCGATCGATGGAGGGGCACTTTCGATCGATCGAAAGAAAGAAAATTAGAATTTTTTCTAAGTGTTTTCTCATGTAAAAGGGGCAAGACTATGTGTAATTAGATTATGCATACTTTATAATTAAAAACCTTTTCTTTAAAACATCTAGTGGGAGAGAGATACAAGGGTTGCATCTCACGGCCTCCATTACCGGTTTAAAGTAGTATGATTAAGCACCTCGCCTTGGCGTATATGCCTTGCTCCCTTCGGAGGGTGTTTGATTCATGGTACTACAAGTTAAACTTCTTAAAGATAGATGAAATGTGTTTTATCATTGAGAACGACCACGCTTCCGTGGAGTTACTTAGTAATTCACATTGATTCTAGGCAATAGTATACACTAGACTAAGTGTAATGTTAACCTCCCTTCGGAGCTATGTCATTATTACTTAGAGGCTGAAGGTAAAACGACAAATTATTTTTGTTTGGTAAGAGTTACCATGATAGCATTAATAATGAGAATGTTTCTCGCCTAATCATAGTGATTGGTATGACCTCGCTTCCGAGGAATATTAATTGCGGGATTGGGTTGTCGTTGCATATATTATATTATGGTTTTATTAAGGTTCCATACTATATATTTATATGCTAAATAGATAATGTCCAATTTATTGATTATATTCATGTTTATTGTTTTCAGATTTAGAACATGGCATCATTTAGCCCACTTGTAACTATTCTTAATCAAAACAAACTGACTGGATCCAACTATGTTAACTGGAAAAGAAATTTAGACATTGTTCTTACTGCTAAAGAGCATAAGTATGTTCTTACTAAACCATGTCCTAGCTTTCCTTCATTAGATGCTCCTCCTAAGGAAAAACAACGATATGATCATTGGCAGAAATCTAATGAGATGGCCAAGTGCTACATCCTAGCATCTATCTCAAATGTTCTACAGCATCAAATGCAGGATGTAGAACTAGCTTCAGACATTATGCTAAGTCTGAAGGAGATGTTTGGTGAACAAGACCATTTTGCAAGGCAAGAGACCATGAGGCAAATTTATAATACCAAAATGGTTGAAGGTACTTCAATGAGGGAGCATTGTCTTACAATGATCTCTAATCTGAATACATTGGAAGTTTTAGGTGCCGATATTGATGGAGAATCCCAAGTGGATATGATACTCCAGTCGCTACTAGAATCATTCAAGGAATTCAAACTTAACTATAATATGAACAAAAAGATTTATACCTTGTCTGAATTAATGAATGAATTGGTAGCAGCAGAAGGCATTCTTGGTACTTCCCATGTTGAAGCCAATGTTGGTGAAGCTTCTACTTCTCAACCTAAGTCAAAAGGCAAGGGTAAGAATAAGAAGAAGAAGGACTTCACCAAACAAGAGGGTAAATAAGTTTCCTTAGGGGTTGTTGATAAAGGAAAGAAGATCAAAGGAAAGTGTTTCCATTGTGGTGAGAAAGGGCATTGGAAGAGAAATTGTCCAATATTTAAGGCTGCCAAGAACAAAGGTATGATTAATACATTCCTTCTTGAAATATGTTTGGTACAGAATCCCACGGATTCTTGGTGTGTGGATTCAGGTTGTACTAATCATATCTGCAATTCCTTGCAGGGGTTCCAGGAGACCAGAAAGCTTAAAGAAGGGGAGTTGTTTCTTACTTTGGCTGATAGGAGCAAGATTCCAGTTGTAGCTGTTGGTGTTTGTAATTTATGTTTTGAATCTAGAGTTTTAATATTAGAAGACTGTTTGTATGTACCTAATGTTCGTAGGAATTTAATTTCTAATACTTACTTAGGTAAACATGAATATTGTGTTATCCTAAAAGACAATATTGTAATAAAGAAGGATAAAGTGTTTATCTGTTCTAGCAATATTGTGGATGGTCTTTATATTTTAACTACTGATAAGCATGAATTATATAATTCTGAATTAGATAATAACTCTCATGTAAATCATTAAAGAGAAAATTTCCTTCTACTAGTGATGCATATCTTTGGCACTTGCGTTTGGGTCATATTAATTCAAATAGGATTCAAAGACTGATCAAAGATGGACTTTTAGAGCCCATGGACTTTGATGAATTTCCAGTTTGTGAATCTTGTTTGGAAGGTAAAATGACCAAACGATCTTTTAAAGCAAAAGGTAGAAAAGCTCAAGATTTGCTAGAGCTAGTGCATTCTGATGTATGTGGTCCTATGTCAATCCAAGCAAGAGGAGGCTATGAGTATTTCATTACTTTCACTGATGATTACTCAAGGTATGGTTATGTGTACCTAATGAGATGGAAGTCCGAAGCCTTTGAAAAGTTCAAAGAGTTTAGGGCTGAAGTTGAGAATCAATTAGGTAAACGCATAAAGGCCATTCAATCTGATTGTGGTGGCGAATACCTTCTTAGGGATTTTAAGGATTACTTAACTAAGAATGGGATTGTATCCCAATTGACTGCACTTGGAACTCCAGAACAAAATGGTGTAGCAGAAAGAAGGAATAGGACTCTTTTAGAAATGGTTCGGTCCATGATGAGTTACTCAACTTTACCGATTTCTTTTTGGGGTTATGCATTAAATACAGCAATACATCTTTTGAATTTAGTCCCATCAAAATCTGTTCCTAAAACACCCATGGAATTGTGGAATGGGCGTAAGCCTAGTATGAAATATCTCCACATTTAGGGTTGTCCTGCACACGTGTTAAAAGGGAAGCCTGATAAATTGAAACCAAAATCAGAAGTGTGTTTGCTTGCAGGTTATCCAAAAGAAACTAGGGGTTATTTATTCTATAGTCGTAAAGATAACAAAGTTTTTGTTAGTACAAATGCTAAATTCTTGGAAAATGACTATGAATTTTACTCCTAGAAGTAGAGTTGTGTTGTCTGAAATGAATGAATCTGTAAATGAACAACCAATAGATGAAACTAGGGATGATGTGGCTGTATTAGATACACCACAAGATACTACTCATGACATGTCTAGTACTAAGGTGCCTCGTCGTAGTGGGAGGATTGTTCGGCCTCCTATAAGATTCATAGGTTTGGGAGAAACTTATGAAGCTATCTTAGAAGAGGTTGAATCGGATCCCTACACTTATGATGAAGCAATGAATGATATAGATGCACATCGTTGGGTTCAAGCTATGAAATCTGAATTAGATTCCATGTATTCCAATCAAGTTTGGGATCTTGTAAAGGCGCCTAACGGCATTAAACCTGTTAGTTGCAAATGGGTTTACAAGAGGAAGAGAGGGATAGATGGAAAGGTTGAAACCTTTAAAGCAAGGTTAGTGGCGAAAGGGTATACACAAAAAGAACGTATTGATTATGATGAAACCTTTTCTCTAGTAGCAATGCTTAAATCTATCAGAATTGTCTTATCCATTGCTGCTCATTTTGATTATAAGATTTGGCAAATAGATGTCAAGACTGCATTTCTTAATGGCAATCTTGAAGAGGAAATCTATATGATGCAACTGGAAGGTTTCATAGCAATGAACCAAGAGCATATGGTATGCAAGTTGCAAAGGTCCATTTATGGACTTAAGCAAGCATCTAGGTCATGGAACATCAGATTTGATCAAGTAATCAAGACATTTGGTTTTAAACAAAATCTTGATGAACCATGTGTGTACAAAAGATATCAAGATAAAGTAGTAATGTTCCTAGTGCTTTATGTTGATGATATTCTACTCATTGGAAATGATGTAGGGGTAATGTTATCGGTAAAGGTTTGGTTGTCAAGCCAATTTGATATGAAGGACTTGGGTAAGGCTAACTTTATTCTAGGGATTAAGCTTTGGCGAGATCGCAAGAATAAAATGTTAGGCTTATCACAAGCTGGATATATAGATAAGGTTCTAGAACAGTTTAGCATGCAAAACTCCAAGAAAGGATTGCTTCCTTTCAGACATGGAGTTCCTCTGTCTGATGACCAAAGGCCTAAGACTCAAGAGGAAGAAGAAATGATGAGACAAGTTCCTTATGCTTCTGCAGTAAGAAGTCTCATGTATGCCATGCTTTGTACTAGACCAGATATTTGTTATTCAGTTGGCATGGTCAGTCGATATCAATCAAATCCAGGACCAAAACATTAGCAAGCTGTAAAGCATATTCTCAAGTATCTACGGAGAACGAGAGACTATATGCTTGTTTACCGAAGTGAGGATTTGATATCTATTGGCTATACAGATTCAGATTTTCAATCGGATCTAGATTTCAGAAAATCCACTTCAGGATGTGTTTTCACCTTGGGAGGTGGAGCCATTAGTTGGCGGAGTATTAAGCAATCTTGTATTGCAGACTCCACCATGGAGACAAAATATGTTGCTGCTTGTGAAGCAGCAAAGGAAGCTGTATGGCTCAAGAAGTTCCTTTCTGACCTTGGTGTAACAAGAATGGAGCAAGTTCCAATCACATTGTTTTGTGATAACAGTGGAGCAGTTGTACAATCTAAAGATCCAAGGAATCACAAGAAAGGAAAGCACATTGAGAGAAAATACCATATCATTCGAGATATTGTTGCTCGTGGAGAAGTGGTGGTGGCAAAGATTGAAAGTGCAAATAATCTAGCAGATCCATTTACTAAAGCTTTGCCTCAAAGGACTTTCGAGTCACATTTGGAGAGAATGGGAGTTAGATTAGTGCACAATAGTCTTTAGGGCAAGTGGGAGATTGTTAGGATCAGTGCCCCTAAATCCTATTGTATGATGCTATGTATGATATTAAGTTTGACATTATGTATGACTTAATATTATGTTTAATAAATTTGTTTTATTAATATCTGAAATAATGGTAACATGAATATTCAGACATTATCACATAGTCCATGAGATGCATAGTATGTGATTTATGTGAAGAGTCACAGAAGATATAAATTACAAGTTCTTTATAAACTCAGAATTATAGTTCGTAGTCGGTGATGAAATTGGGCATTTCATCTGTGAAGACTATAACATATCAACTACGATGATTTGTCTTGATCATGGAAGTGGAGACTTCTAGTTGATGTGTTGATATGTTTTAAGAGTTAAGACATATTGAACTGGACCGCTGTAAGATTTATTAGTCTCCTAAAGACTGTCAAATGAATAATAAATCTCACGACTTATATTTGCATGAACTCTTAATCCTGAGAGAATAATGGACCTGATCATGAGGTGTAGGTTGCTTTGATATATCAGGAGTGAGATCTAAAGTTATGGTCAAAACCTCAGTATGTTGGGCAGCCACATTTAGTGTTGATGGAACATGTATTCTTAAAATGGAATTCATAGTCTCTTAACGGAGATATAAAATATTCCCTTGAGATAAGTTTAATGGGTTTGTTATTCAGAGAGTTAGGCCTAACCACTTTAGTAAGACTAAAGTATATATTTATGGAATTAGATTTCATAAATATATAATGAATAACTTAAAGGATTAAACCGGGTACTCAAGGATCAAGATGTAGTAATTTACAAAGTGGCAGTCTACATTAATGACTTTGTATTACTACGAATATTTTATGAAGGGGTTGCATGTATAATAAAGTCTTGGGATATAATTTATAGATAAGACCTAGAGTGCAACTATATTTATATAGTGGTATTAAATATAGTTAATGGTAACTTTAGACTTGTCAAGAGTTGACAGAAAAGTCCAAGGCCCATTGGAGTTAGTGTCTTATTGATCCCTTTTGGTCCCACTCCAAGCCACACACTTAAACCCAATTGGTAAGGCCCAAAAGGCCAGCCCAATTAGAGAAATTGGTTAGATACAAAGGGAAAAACGTTTAGATTTTTCAGAGGGTGAAAAAACAACATTGAAATGGTGTGCATCACTCACTAGTCATCCCTTTATTACCAATTGAGAGACCACACATCTTGGACATTAGTGGAATTGGAGTGAAGATTAAAAGTATTCCCGAGTACTTCAATCTTTGATTTTGAAATTCACCGCTTCAAGGTACGATCTCTTGTTCTCAAAATTCTGAAATTTACTTAGTACGTGTTATCAATATCGAATGAAGTAGATCCGTTTAAAACTTATTTTCTACTGCACTTATCTTTATTTCCATCATATTTGGACATTATCATATAGTCCATGAGATGCATAGTATGTGATTTAGTCACAAAAGATATAAATCACAAGTTCTTTGTAAACTTAGAATTTTAGTTCCTAGTCGGTGATAAAATTGGGCATTTCATCTACGAAGACTATAACATATCAACTAAGATGATTTGGCTTGATCATGGAAGTGGAGACTTCTAGTTGATATGTTGATATATTTTAAGAGTTAAGACATATTAAACTGGACCGCTATGAGATTTATAATTCTCATAAAGACTGTCAAATGAATAATAAATCTCATGACTTTAATTTACATAAACTCTCAATCCTGAGAGGATAGTGAACCCGATCATGAAATGTTAGTTATTTTGATATATCAAGAGTGAGATCTAATTCAACGGTTAAAACCTCAGTATGTTGGACAGCCACAAGTAGTGCCAAAGGAATACATATTCTTAAGATGGAATTCATAGTGTCTTTGTAAAGATATAAAATATTCCCTTGAGATATGTTTAATAAGTTTGGTTATTCAAAGTATTAGGCCTGACCACTTTAGTAAAGAGTTACTAAAGTTTATATTTTATGAAATTTGATTTCATAAATATATATATATATATATATATGAATAGTTTAAAAGATTAAATCGAGTACTCAAGGATCAAGAGGTAGTAATTTTCAAAGTGGCAATTATATTTTATGACTTTGTATTACTATGAATATTTTCATGAAGGGGTTAATTGTTTAGATAATAAAATCTTGGGATTTAATTTCATTAATAAAGCCTAGAGTACAATTGTATTTATATAGTAGTATTAAATATAATTAATGGTAACTTTGGGCTTGTCAAGAGTTGACAAATAAGCCTGAAGCCCATTGAAGCTAGAGCTCTATTTGTCCATTTGGTCCCATCCCAAGCCACACACTAAAGCCCAATTGGGCTGGCCTAAAAGGCTGGCCCAATTAGATAATCAGTTATTTATTTAATAAGAGATATTAAATAAAGTAACTGTCTTTTGACAGTTTAAAAAATGTATGTACGATAAAAGGAGAAACAAGACAGTTTTCTCAATATATATATATATATATATATTCTCTCTTTAGTAAGTGTGTATATAACTGATTGAGAGACCACACATCTTGAGCATTTGTGAAATTAGGGTGAAGAGTAAAGGTCATCCCAAGTTCGAAGTTCTTTTATTTTGAATTTCACTCCATCAAGGTACGCCTTTCTATTCTTTGTTTCTAAAATTCTAGATATTCCATGTTATCTTACATGGATAAACAAGATACTTATGCTGCTTCCGCTATGTGTTTTGTATGAGATGCGAAACCAGTTTTTCAACACATAAGCCCATAGCCTAATTGATATCAGAAGCCTAATTCAAAAGGTATTTTTGAAAAAAAAAAAAAAAAAAAAAAAAAAAAAAGCCCTTGGGCCTATGGTAACAAATATGCTATGGACTTAGCCTCCAACATTCTACAAGGCTAATATGAAATTCCCTAATCTTGGGTCTCCTTGTTGTGTTTCTAGGCCCAAAATGATGAGAAATTCATGGGTTTTGAAAGGAGGATACAATATATTCTAGCTAGAGGGTTACTTTAAAAATAAATTGATGATAATGAATGGAAAGAAGAAGAGCCCAAAGGTGATAAATGCATTGTAAGCCCATATTTGAGACAAAAGGTTGGAAATATCTAAGCACATTCTAATGAAAGCTCATGAGAGCAAGATGAGAGCTTTATTGTGAATGAGCTAAAGCCCAATGAAACAAGGGGCAAGGCTCATGAGAGGAAAGGGAGTGACTTGTGTAATTGAGCCTTCATTAAAATGGACTTGAAGATTTTCCAAGAACATCTAAGATAATACAAAGGACCTTTTAATTAGGACACAGACTTAATAAAATGGGACTTCTTTTTAGGCACCATTGCACCACCAAGATCAAGAAAGCATGTCCCCATTCCAATTTGGGTTTGAGAAAAGAATGGAAGACGTTTGGTCAAGATTGAGGAAACTAGTCAAGAAAAGGCATCTCAAGGAGAAGCATTTCAAGAAGAAATGGCCACTCAATGACGATGAGACGACACAAAAGATATTTAAGGCAATAGAAGAGCAAAACGACATTCTTAAGAAGATAGGGGGTCGCCTTACCAAGCTTGAAGAAGCCAAACTCAAAAAGCCCATACATGTGGAGATACATGATGAAGAAGAAGGAGAGGATTGAGATAAAAGGGATAAGGCTGAATATGAAAGGAGAAAGCAATTTCAGAAGCTCACTGCAAAAATCGTGGATATGAAAGAAAAGATGGAGAAGATACAACTAGCCTTTCACAAGGCCCAAGTGATGGATGCTTGTCTCTATAATATGGGCGGCATAAGCTCCAAGACTCCTATTGCATTGCATCCAAAGTTCAAGATTTTTGATGCGGAAAAGTTTGATGGGACTGGAGACCGAAGGCAACACATTAGGAGGTATTGAAGCATTGTTGAAATGAAAGGGTTGGATGAGAAGCAAACTTTGCATGCGTTTCCTCTCTCACTTACGGGAGGTGCATCCAGGTGGTACCATAGCTTGGACCCAAGTAAAACCAAGGTGTGGAATGAACTAGTGGAATTATTTGTGGATCAATTCATCTTCAACACTATGATTGATGTGACTCTAAGGGATTTGGAGACTACCAAGTAAGGAGTAGGGGAGACATTTTCCAAATACATGACAAGGTGGAAAGAGAAGGCATTTAGGATTGTTAATAGGCCAAATGAGAAAGACCAAATTAACATGATCATCAAGAAATTGCTTCCGGCATATAATAGTAGGCTTTTGTCATCACTTATTAGTTCTTTTGGAGAGTTGTGTAACTGTGGAACTAGGATTAAAGATGCCATCAATAATGGGCAATTGGAGAAAGGTGAGAGAAACCTCTAATCAAGAAGACATATGAAGGAGGGGCGGCCACTCCTAAAGCACCCAATCATGAGAATGTAAGTGCAATCATTCCTTAATAAACCTTAGCCTACATAAGCTTCACATAGAAAACCAATCGAGAATTTTCTAACCTAGGAATGACCCTTGCCTAAGCATATGAGAACTTGACCTCTAAAGGATTCATTAAACCCCTAGACCCCACACCCATGCCTAATCTTGTACCTCTTACTTGAAATCTCAATGAGTATTGCCACTTCCATTAGAAATCTAGCCACAAAACCAACAATTGCTTCCTCCTTAAACATGAAATACAAGACCTCATAGACAATGGAACCTTCCCAAATCCAAACATCATCACCAAGCCCAACATTAGGAAGAACCCTTTGCTTGATTATCACCGAGCTCTTCCTCCATATCAGAATTGGGTACAAGTAGAAGAGATTGAATAGGATTGTCCAAATTTAATAGAAATCGTGGAGGTCAACACGGTGGAAGTCCAAGGGATATGGGATGAAGAAGATAAGATGTTGAAAAGTGTGGTGGCTGTATGGGGAATACTCCCCAAAGGAATGACCAAGTTAAAGAAAAGAGTCCTTGAAGATAAGGTAGCAAACATTACTAGGAGTGGGAAACACTATAAGCCATCATTTTTAGAGAATGATCACCTTGGTAGGAACATTGGATAAAGGTCCAAACCCACGGAACCCAAGGGGAAAGAAGAGAAAGAGGAAGAAGATAGGGTCTTGACCCAATTAAAGAAAACTCAAGCTCATGTGTCCATATAAGGCTTCTTGGTGGCTTCTCACAAGTATTGTAGTGCCCTTTTGGATGCTATGAATGGAAAGGAAGTTCCCATCGAAACTACTCCACACGAAGTACTAGCTTTCATAGGGGTTGAGGCTCCATCTCACCTTTCCCTCACCTTTTCTTATGAAGATCTCCTTCCTAAAGAAGTCACCCATACTAGGCCTTTGCAAATCACCATTGAGTGTGTGGGTGCCAAGGTTCTAATGGTACTTATTGATAAGGGATCAACATTGAATGTATGCCCATTTAGAACCACTCTCACCATTGGGCTAGATGTGGAAACAATCATCCCCTCTCCTTTGACTATTAGGGCATATGACAATACTTCAAGGAAGGTTATGAAAAATTTTAAAGCTCCTTGCAAGATTGGTTCATTGGAGACAAATGTGGAATTCTATGTGATGGGCATCACTCCTAACTACAATCTCCTCTTAGGAAGAGCATGGCTTTATCCCATTGGGGCTATCCCTTCCACTCTATACCAAAAAATGAAGATCCCATGGAAATGAAGGGTTGTTGTGGTGCTAGGTGATGGTGAGATCTTAGCTCTCATTTGTGGACTTGAAGAAGGAGAAAGTGAGCTTCAAATGAGTGGTTTTGAGTTTGTGGACATGGTTGACTATGGATTAAAGGATGAAAGGTACACCACAGATTTACTTTTATATTATAGCCATGAGGTGATTGCAATGATAAAATACAGGGGGTACATGCCTGGTATGGGTCTTGGAAAAGAAGGACGAGAGGTGGCTGAATTCCCTGACTTCAAGACTCAATTGACCAAGGAAGGTTTATGATTCTTTGAAGGCTGCGATGGAATTAAGAAGAACTTTGGTACTCTAAATGGGGATATTGTGAAAGAAGAAATGGGGACTTCCATTTCTGTGGCTTCCTCTAGCTTTGGGTGGATAAGGATGAAAAAGTGAATCCTGGTTAGGAAATATTCTTCAATGAGAAGCTCACCTTCAAGGAGAAACCTACTATGGTGATCAAATAAATTCAAGAAGTCGACTGGATGGACTACATGGATGCTGAGACAATGGAGACTATGCTAAAAGAGGAAGGGGACGTGCTCGACATCATCATCCTGAAGCCAAGTGACCCTTCTTCTTTCATTGTGCCTGCGATGGGACAACTCAATACTTTGACTTGGGTTGGGTTTTATAAGAATATGAGAAATGAGTTTTGTAATGCAAGTTTGGATGTACTGTTCAGCATTTTTAATAAGATGAATTATGTTTTAGATTATTTTGATGTGTCCCATAATATTGAAATTTTGAACTTAAATGATTCTAATGAATTTGAAAATGAAGTTAATAAACAATTGGAAAAGAAATTTGAACCTATGGAACCAACTTTTGAAACTCTTAATATGGGCAATGATGAGAATCCACACTTAATTAAATTTGGCTCAACCCTAAATGAAAAAGAAAGAAAAGATCTTAAAGAGCTTCTTATAGAATTCCAAGAAGTGTTTGCATGGTCTTACGAAGATATGCTTGACATTGATCCTGAGATAGCCCGACACCACATTGATACTTGGTACCCATCAAGTAGAAGTTGAGGCGTATGAGGATCGAGTGGCTGCTTAAGATCAAAGAAGAGGTCACAAAATAACTGAAAGTAAGATTCATCAAACCTGTACACCAAGCTGAGTTGATAGCCAATGTCGTGCCCGTACCTAAAAAGGATGGAAAGGGAAGAATGTATGTGGACTTTAGAGACCTAACAAAAAGGCTTACCCTAAAGACAACTTCCCCCTCCTTCACATAGATGTCTTAGTGGATATTACCACTGGTAGTGCCTTGATATCTTTCATGGATGGATTTTCGGGATATAACCAAATCAATATGGCTCCTAAGGGCATGACTAAGACTTCCTTCACCATAGAATGGGGAATCTATTGCTACACCATGTTTCCATTTTGGCTCAAGAAGGCGGGTGCAACTTACCAAAGAATGACTTCGGCTTTGTTACATGACATTATGCACAATGAGGTTGAGGTATATGTTGATGACGTGATTGTAAAGTCCAAAGATAGAGAAAGCCACATAGTTAATTTGAAGAAGTTCTTTGAAATGATCAAGGCGTATAGATTGAGGTTGAATCCATAAAGATGTACCTTTGGAGTAACTGTCGGGAAATTATTAGGCTTTCTGGTGAGTGATAGAGGAATAGAAGTTGATCATCAAAGATCGAGGCCATATTGGATATGCCTCCACCTAAGAGTGAGAAGGAGATAAGAGGATTCTTAGGATGGTTACATTACATCAGCCGATTGATTGCTAACCTCACCTCCACTTGTGAGCCGATCTTCAAGCTTTTGAGGAAGAATGAACCCCATACATGGAATGATAAGTGCCAGAAATCCTTTGAGCTCATTAAAGAATACCTTCTCCATCCACCTATCCTAGTCCCCCCGAAGCATGGACAACCGTTATTACTTTACCTCTCTATCATAGGAGATGCGGGGAGGAGTATGCTTGCATAAGAGGATGATGATAAGAATGAGAAGGCCATTTACTACCTAAGAAAGAGATTCCATGATTATGAGATTAGATATACACCTATAGAAAAGTCATGCTTTGCTTTCGTATGGGCCATATAGAAGTTGAGACACATTATCCTACCTTTCCAATTATGGATAATATCTAGAATGGACCCATTGAAGTATCTATTTGTAAAGCTCGCCTTAAGTGGAAGGTTGTATAGATGATTGATTCTATTGGCAAAATTTGATTTGAAGTATGTGACAAGAAAAACTATCAAAGGAAGTGCAGTGTTAGATTTTTGTGTCGAGAACCCCATTAAGGGAGAGGATGGTAAAGAGGATTTTCCAAATGAGGACATTTTGGACATTGAACTAGGGGCATGGAAGATGTATTTCGATGGAGCCATGAACCAATATGGGAATGGGATAGGAATACTTTTGATCACCCTCAATGGATTTCATGTACCTTTGGTAGTCAAGTCGAATTTTGAGGCAACCAACAATATGGTAGAATATAAGGCTTGTATCGCTGAAATGGAAGCTTTTCAAGAGTTAGGGATAAAACAGGTAGAAGTCTTTGGAGATTCAGCTTTATTTATAGCCCAAGCATAAAAATTATAGAAGGTGAAGGAAGAGCACTTGAAACCTTATCAGTAGTAATTGGAGGATCTAACCAAAAATTTTGATAATATTGAATACTCTATCATCCCTAGAGCTTAGAATCAGTGTGTAGATGCCTTGGCTATCTTAGCCTCCATGGTTGAAATACCCGAGGGAGTATGGATACGACCTTTAGAGATTGAACAAAGTTATGAGTTGGTACACAACGGGGAAAAGAGTCTGCAGTCATGGCTATAGAAGAAAAAAGAATCCCTTAATATTACGACATCATGAAATTCCTATAATTAGGGGCATATCTTGATGGGGCCGATAAGAGAGAACGTTGTTTGATTAGGATGATGGCAATGCAATACATTCTATGTGGAGGTCAGCTCTATAGGAGATCCTATGATGGTATACACCTCTGTTGCTTGAAGAGAGAAGAAGCTGAAAGAGTCATGGAAGAAGCCCATCAAGGAATTTGTGGTCCTCACATGAATGGGAGAATGTTAGCAAAAAAGTTCTAAGGATGGGGTATTATTGTAACACGATGGAAACTGATAATGTGGATTTTGTGAAGAGCTGCCACGACTGCTAAACACATGCAAACTTGAATCATGTGCCACCTAGCGAGCTATATAGCATGACCACTCTTTGGTCTTTCTCAATTTGGGGCATAGATGTGATTAGAAGGATAGCCCCTAAGGCTTCAAACGGACATGAGTATATCCTAGTGGCAATCGACTATTTTACTAAGTGGGTAGAGGCAGCCTTTTACTCCATGTTGGAAGCCAAGCATGTGGCTCGATTTATAGAGAACAACATAATTTGTCAATTTAGAGCACCACAAGAAATCGTCTCAGATAATGGCTCTCACTTTGAGGGGGAATTTTGAAGGATCATGGAGTTGTACAAAATTGAGCATCACAAGTCTTTACCATACTGACCATAGGCTAACGGAGCCATAGAAGTAGCTAATAAGAATATCAAGAATATACTAGCCAAGATGGTAGTTACATACAAGGATTGCGCCGAGGAACTTCCACTTGCCTTATGGGGTTATAGAGCTTCTATTCGTGCATTAACTAGGGCAACCCCTTACTCTTTAGTATATGGAAGTGAAGTGGTGCTTCCCATTGAAGTAGAGATACAATCTTTGTGGGTGCTGGTAGAAACCAAAGTCCCAGAGGGGGATTGGATGAAAGAAAGATATGAAAAATTGGCTTTGATAGACAAGAAAAGAGCTATAACACAATACCATGCACGAGGTTATCAAAAGAGGATTAACAAGAAAGTGAAGCCTAGAAACCATAAAGAAGGGGACCTAGCCCTAAAGGTTCTTAGGAATGAGACTTTTGATCCAAAGGGAAAGATGAAGCCAGGATGGTTTGGGCCTTTTATTATCAAGAAGATCATGACAAGAGGTGCTACAAAAATGACATATTTGGATGGGGAAGAGATGCTTCACCCAATTAACATGGATAGGCTCCGGAAGTATAACATTTGAATAGGAAAAGAGAGAGAGAGAGAGAGAGAGAGAGAGAGAGAAAAGAAAAAAGAAAAAAGCTGCTAGGTTGAAAACCTGAAAGAGTGGCCTAGGCAAAAGTTAAGGCAAAGAACCCTGCTAGGTTGAAAACCTGAAAGGGTGATCTAGGCAAAAGATAGGGGAAAAGACCATAGGCATGGCGAACTTCCCACAAGGATGTCGTGGGAAAAAGTTACATGGCACAGAAAAAAGAAAAAGAAAAAAGACAATGAGCGAAGATAATAAAATGGTTGATTCTCTTATTGCCCAAATTAAAAGATAATAAACTCTTTCCGTAGGGGATTTAGAACATTTCAATCCTTTATTAAATTCAAAAGAAAAGGCATGAGAATCATAAAGTGTAGAAAAGTAAAATTTGGGGCATATCAAGGTAGTCAGTTGGTCTTTTTCCTTTTGTTGGACTTTTGGTAATCTTTCTCTTCCATATGAACCGACCTCATGTTAGTAGTCAGCTAAGCCTTGTAACTAGAGATAGGATGAAGAAACCACGGGAAACAGATGTCCTTAGCCACTATCCTCTTTAACCAAGTCTCACGGATTCTACTCAAGACTTTCTCAGTGAAGACTGAAATGTGAAAGGGCCATCATCATTAGGAACTCCTTGGCAATCACCAAATTGCCTTTCAATGTGACCTGGGGAGTAGTAAGAACAGTGGCGAAGCCCAATCAAAGGAACATAGTTATCATTGAAGAAATAATTGGATTGACCATGCTGATGATGCGCCACCACTCCACCATCCATTGAATCCCTGAAGGGGAGAGATGTATCAGGAACTTAGTGAACTCATCAAGATCCATCTCCCTATCTTTGAGTTTATGGTTATGATAATGCTTTGGTAGATATTGACTAGGAGAGATAGAGGGAGGTTTGAAGCAATTGAAGCCTCTTAAATAGCCATATTTGAAAAAGAAGAAGAGAAGGAAGGAGAGAAAAAAAAAAAGCATGAGTGTTGAGTGGAAAAAGGAAAGATAAAAGAAAGAAAGAAAAATAATGAATACAAAGACGATATAAGGAGCCTCGATGGGTTGAAAATCGAAAGGCTATCCATGCAAAAGTTAGAGGAATCCTGCTAGGTTGAGAACCTAGGCAAAAGTTAAGGATTATACTTGAGGAAGAAGAAGACTCCTTGCAACTAAAGTTGCTTCTCCTCTATGAATAGCATCCAAACCGTTGAGATTTTTGGCCAAGATCATGCGTACGAGACTTCCCCTCTCTAGATTGATGATCACCGAAAGCATCCTTTAATCCACACGAGGTGTCTCATGCACCAAGAAGTACCTCGAAAGAAGCCATAAACAGAAGGCATTGAGATAGTGGGAGCGCTGTGCCCCGGCCACAGGAACATTCCATTGAGAGAAGTACGTAAAAACCTTATGGATGTTTAGCTTGTTAAGCATGCACCACTTTTGAGCCATGCCAAAAGAAATCCCTAAAAGTTGCTAGGCCATGATAGAAATATCCTCATCGGTGGTAGGGAGAATAAGGGAATTAACATTAGGTTCGCCTATAATTGTGTTAAATTTTTCATGAGTAGGGCATAACTCCACACCATTGAATTGGAAGACATGTTGAGTAGGGATCCACGACTCAACAGTAGCACGAAGAAGAGGTTCATTCACTTGGATTTAATGGTAGGGAAAGATACAAGAGAGACTGAGAGGGGTGAAAGCATCTTTGGAACTAGGGTCAAACTTCTTAATCCATTTTGAAACTGCTAAAGGAGTGAATTATGCCATTAGCAAGCCTTGAAAGGTGTTTTCTAAGCTTAGAACACATTTTGTGAGGGTTTAAAGGCCTCCAATGGCTATTTTATGCTTGAAAGAGGTGGCTTCGGTTTTCAGGACTGCGGCATGCATATGCAAGGTCAAGGCTATGTACGTATGGTCAACACTTGTGTATACAGGCCTATGTACTCACGTGCATGAAAGAAGGCAGAGCTAAATTTCTTTTCCTATTTGGAGTGTGATTCCTTCGTCAAGGCTCCTTTCATGACTCACACGACGTAAAGGACTACACAAGGCATAGTCAAGCTCAAATTTCAAGCATCAAGGAAAATAAAGTTGCATACAATTATCCCCATAAGTTGTAAATTAAGCACATGTCCACAAATAAAAGCAAAAATAAAAGATGATGTTCTTAAATACAACCCAATGACTCAAATAAAATCCAGAAGGCAGAAATACATGTTAATAAAAAGGAAAAAGAAATGAAAAGGGAATTATGTTTGTGTGTTTGAGCTGCATGGTCATCACTGGTGGCGTTTCTTCCTTGACTGATAGCTAGGAGTGGTCTCTAAGCCGCTAGCACCACTAGCACCACCATCACCACCGTCACCACCACCATCATCATCATCGTCATAATCACCGCCTGAGTAAGCAAACCAGGACCATAAATTCGCCTGGAATACTCAGTCACCTCTATCTTGAGGTTCCCAGCAAGCCAAACCAACTCCTTATGCTATTGTACGGTAGGCTAAATTTGAAGAGGAAAAGTATTAGAAAAAGTGTTAGGAGAAGCAAGAAAAGAAAGAAAAGACAAGAATGAAAAAAGACTCACCGCTTGTGTACCCTCAAGAACAGGATAGCCCATGATGTTTGTGTTACGTCCCATTGCACGCTCTCAAGTGAAGCTATAAGGACAATAGGCATAGACTAACTAGGGCAGGTAGGGATGGTCAACAGGACCACCAGCAGTAGGGTCAACCTGATATAAGCATCACATTTGGATATCACTATGTGCAGAAATACAAGAAAAGAAGAATGAAGGGAAATAGAAAGAAAAAAAGATGCATACCTTCTGAATGAGGGTAGGCATGAAATAATTCTCACTAAACTTGTCATATTCCATGTCATCTGTGTGACATTCAGCATAAGGGGTATTGACCCTTTATAGCTAGTACTCGGCATTTGTCATGGAAAGTGGGGCAAGCATAAACTACGGAGGATCAAGCGGGACTTGCGGTACGTCCTTACCCACCAACTGGTAGCATACCTTCTCTACCAAGTAAATACCCTCAGATTGGCACCCTCGAAAGGCTGGGTGATCTCGGAAGTGATGATGGCGGTAGCCTTCAAGTTTGGGTCCACAATAGTAGGAGCACCTGCCTATAGACTCCAAATGACCTGTGACCACGCATAAGGTTAGAAGGAAGTACTAGGAAGATGCAAGAGAAAGTAACAAAGGATAATGGATGTTTAACTTACCTCCTTAGAAGAAAATTTGTCAAAGTAAGTCCTAATTGAGGGGAAGCTCCTCAGATCCACCTCCACTTCACGAGCAATAAGCTCATACTTCACGGCCTAGTGTTGAAAAGAGAATACAATTTGCAAGATGAATGGGTATAGTTTGCAAGGTAACAGTTTGCAAGAAGAATGAGTACAATCTACAAGATATAGATATGAATACAATTGCATGAAAACAAGTTTGCAAGATGACAATTTGCAAGGGGAATGAGTACAAGATATGGATATGAATGCAGTTTGCAAGAAGGTAGTTTACAAGGTACAAGTGCATATGCAAGTGGTAAGAGTGCAAATCACAGTTCTCTAAGCCTAAATGGCATATAAATAAGCATAACTACAAGAATGGGGAGCACATGCATTGTACTATGCTAGAAGGAACGAGAAAATTAAACTCAAGAAGCTTCCAAGCCCCTACCATCTAACATAAAGTCCCTTTGCTGAGCGTGTACAAAGATGAGTACAAGTAAGCAAGACATGTCTGGCCCTAGTTGGCCTTTTGAGCCTCCTTGAAATCCTAAAAGAGGGATAACAACCTCAGAGACACCTTCTGCCTCCCATTGGCAAAGAGATACACCCCCAGGATATACAGCAAAAAAGCCCTAGCCATCTGGATATAGTTATCATGAGTCACTTCTGGGAGAGGCCTGTAATCCATCTTAATGTCATAGCAATGAATTGTATTCATCGAGTATCTCCTTCTAAGAAAATCAATGCCCAGCTACACACTCGAAGCACCCCTAGGTTGATAAGCGTCCCATCATACCTAAGGCCAGTCATCTGGTGAAAGTCATAGGAAGTCACCGTCATCTCTCGGTCAGTAACGTAAGGTGTTGATAGTTCCCACCACCTCTTGGCCAAGCACTGCACCAAAATGACGCTGGCAAAGGTCTCTAGTAGCAAGTGGATAATGGACTTAAAGCCTATAGCACATATGTAGCCTTTGGTCTCCTCAATCATGATCCGGTACTATGAAGCAACATGGATGGTGCTATCCCTACCTAAGAAAGTGAGAAAGGCCTGCAAAAGGATGAAAATAGAGCATTAAAATGACAGACAGATGAGAAAATAAGTGGAAAAGGAGTTAAAATAGTCAAATAGGGTTTTTGAGTGTCAGCATGTGCACGCAAGCCTGCATATGCATACACTGGGATTCCATGCACATAAGGAGCACGTAAGGAGGTTGGATCATATGTCCATGTAACTGAAGAACATAGATGCGTATGCATGTGTAATGTACGGGTACGTATGGATGCAAGCTGCATACTCAAGTTGATACCTATGTACGCATGAGCACAGAGAGAAATTTTTCTTCAACAATTTAAGAAACACTTTGATCAAAACTTATCCTAAACATGTGTCCTACCACTCCTAAAGTATCAGGTTTTCATCTAGACCCATCCCACAGAAAAACATATTAAAATGGAAGATCAAAGAAAATATTGAAAATGAGAAAAACTTGAAAAATTACCAATCCGATCCTTGCACTCTCTGAAAGATGATCATGTGGCATGTGGGTCAATGAAGGATGCTCATTCAGCCTCACAGCTCCATTTAAGCGGGTGAGGTTGAACACATTGCTGGAAAGCACATAGGAAGTTTTCTTGGACTTAGGTGCCATGAAGATGAGAGAGTTTGAGAGAGAAAGAGAGTTGTGGATGAGAGATTATGACAGGGAAAGATCAAAGTGCAGAAATGAGAGAGAGGTAGATGGTATTTGTAGGGAGGAAATGTGGAAGTTGAAGAGATAGAGAGAAAATGAAAGGGTGAAGAAGATGAAGAAGAATGAGAAGAAAAAGAAATGGTTGGTAACCGTTGGAAAAATTTGAAGAGGCAAGAATGCATCTGGTGGCTAAACTACATGTAGTTTAGGCCCACCCACTAAACTATGTGTAGTTTAGTAAAAAAAAAATCAAATATCCTCAGTGGGTTCTCGAAAGGTAGGAAGTGCAAAAAAAAAAAAAAAAAAAAAAAATTCAAGAATACACCCAAAAATGACAAAAGCACCCTCAGTTAGGTAAAAGTCACAAGGACCCTCGAATCATCTCCCAGTGGATTGAAAGCATCAATAACATCCCTTAGTGGATCAAAAATTGCTAAAGCAACTCCCTTGTGAGTCCAAGGCACGAAGGCAACCCCCTCAAGAGTTGTGAAGAAAATTGCCTAATGGAGTTGATTAAACCCCATCACAAGTGGAATCAACACAAGTTCCCCAGTAAGTCATGAAAGAAAAGAAGAAAATTCTTCCCCAGTAGGCCACACACCAAAGACTTCCTCTTAGGTCAAAATTACCAAGAAGGCTCCCCCATGGGTCACCATACACTCCTCAACAAGTTAGTCTCCCCAGTGGATCTTTCGCGAAGGACTTTTCGTAAGTCAAAACAACAAGGCCATTTTTGCACATATTCTCTGGGAATTGAATATGCAAGCACAAATCCTATACCAGTAAGAAGAAAAAGAATACAGAACTTGTGAACATATCCTTCGGGAATTGAATATGTGGGCATAGATCTTATACCAGTCAGAAGAAAAGAATATAGAACTTGTGCACATATCCTCTTGGAATTGAATATGTAGGCACAAATCCCATAAGAGTTAGAAGAGAAAGTACATAATTTATGCACATATCCTAAGGGAATTGAATATACAGGCACACTAGAAGAGGTAGAGATGGATGTAGAGACCAAGGTCACCCCAAGGCAAGAGCCTCACCAGAATAGGTAAAGATAGAGATGGAATACAAAAGGCACAAGCCACCCGAAGAATTTTGAGGCTAGAGCCCTAAATGGACACCACAAGGATGTATCCTTTTAAGCTCATAAGAGCACCTTGTTTGTTTGGTTGATGGTTGCGGCCATTGGCCATGTTTGCTTTTCCTTTTTAGTGACTCTAAGATAGTGAGTCATTTGCCTTTTTCTTGTAATTGGCAAAATAGGTTCTGGAATAAATGAACCCATTGTTGCTCATTTCCCAAGCAACAAATGTGGAAATTTAGACATACGAATCTCACGAAACTCTGCAGATTTGGACCGTGCCCTATGTGTGCATGTTATGTGTCGTGTGTGTGGGTTAGGCCTGAGCCATACGTCGAAACAAATTTTTTGTCTCTTATTCTTTTGATCCTATCAATGGAGCTTACGAATCAAAAGAGGGGCATTTGCAGACTCAGGCCCCCATTCCCCAATGATGGTAAAACTTTAAAGCTCAAGGGTGGTTTAGGGCCCAATCAGATTTAATTTGACTTGAGGAAGGTTTTTATGGAAATATAACTTTTTTACGAGCTAAATAAAAATATTTTTGGAAATGAAGGCCATGGAAACCCTAGGGCAGGCGTATGCATACACATGTATGCATACACATGCTCTAGATCCGCATACACAAGCTTAATGCATGCGTACGCGTACACGAGCATGTGTACACATGCTAGGGTTCCAAAAACTACAAAAGACAAGTTTTTCTACATTAAAGCTGATGTTTGGAATGAATCTCACATCTTTTAAGAGTTTTCCAAACCCCTATTTTCTCAATATAAAAAGCCATATATGGTATCTTTTCAAAACATAGAAAATCTTAAGGGAAAACCTAAGATTCACTAGAAATAGTGAATCAAAGAGGGAGTTTTTTCACAAAACATCCTCAAGTCAATTTTATTTTGATTGAGACCTTTTTTGGTCTTGATCTTCAAGTTTTGAAGTTTACTAATCATTTTTGTTTGGTTGTGAATAGATTTGACTAAGGGGAACGGTCAAAATCAAGCTAAGAATCTTTTTTTTTTTTTTTTTGAGGTATATGTTCTAAACATTTTTCTTTCTTTCTTCTTGTTTTAATTTTTGTTTTCTTTGTTTTTCTTGTTTAAATTTGTGATATAATATGTTTGTTTAAGTTTAGGTTTTCTCTGTTTTATGTTTTAAAGCATGTTAGATTGTTAGATTTAATAGTTTTTTTTTTTTTTTTTTTTGGCTCTATTTGCTGTTCTTGCTTTTCTGGGTTAGGGTTTCGGGGCGTGTATGCATACACGTGCTCTTTGCATGTGTATGCATACTCGAGGTATGCGTATGCATACAATTGGGCCACGTATGTAGGCCCTATGTACGCGTACGTGTACTCAAGTCCAGAAGCCTAAATTCAACTTTTTCTATTTTTGTTTCTTTATTCTATTTAAGCAATATGCTCCTGTCTTGCCTTGTTTTATGATTTTAATTCTTTGTTCCTCTGTTTAAGTGTTTGTATGTTCTTCACACGTTAGATTAGGGTTTACTTTCAATTAAATCTTTGATATACCATGAACACGCATTCAGATAATCATGCATTGATATGTAGGTGCTGTGATGCAATAAGGTAAGTAAAGTAAGTCATGCATTCACATGAACGTGAATTTGGTTTGATATATGTGCCATGCTTCAAATATGATAACATGTTTGTTTGATTGCTACCATGACCATGTTCTGCCTTTAGGAGTATGTAATGTATTGATAGGAATATTCTAGGGTTTGTGATGTGATGAGATGCATGATAGATGTATGCTATGTGATGCAATGCCATGATAGATGTATGCTAGGGTTTGGGATGAAAATCCCATGTTGTATGGTTAGATGTATGTTAGTGTGTGTGCAAGTTTAGTATGCAAGATTGAACATGCCTTTAATAAGATTAAAACGTAAGACACAATGAGTGGAATTCGACCCATGGGTCGAGAAATATTGGGTGCCTAACACATTCCCAAGTCGTACTTAAACTCCGAATTCATACTCTGGTAGTAAGATCAGTCATTCTATGTAAGGACGCTATATACATGGTTCCTAGGCCATAAAACTAGGTGGCGACTCTAATATATCTTTTCTTCGCCTTGGTCCACTCGGTCGAGGTGTACTCCCCTTGTGCCTACACCAGCCTCTCTCTCTCTCTCTCTCTCTCTCTCTCTCTCTCTCTCTCGTCATTCTCATTTTGGTTCAGAGTGAATTTTGGTCAAAATTGTTGAGCGGAAGCTCGTTAGTGTTAGCAATGTTTCGGCTTTGAATTTGGTGCTAAACAGTGGAGAAAGATTGAAATCTATGGGTCACGTTGGTTCGTGGGTTGAATTGATCTATAGGTCATGCTGATTCGTGGGTCAAATTAATCAGTGGGTCACAGTGTTGTTTTTGTTTTTAGAGGAGGTGATGTGGTGTGGATCACTCACCAAATCGTGGGTCATGGTTTTGTCTCATTGTTGATGGGTTGTGGCTGTGGGTTGATGGCTTTGGGTTGATTTGGTGGCTTTGGGTTGTGGCTATGGTTTCTTGGGTTTGGGATGTGGGTTTGGTGTCTCTCTTGTTGGGCCAAGGTCATTGTGAGTTGATGGGTGTGTTTTGCTGTTTGTGAGTTGAGTATTGGTTGTGAGTCTTGTGATTGTTGTTTATTGTGTTGATAAATTATCTTATTGTGTTGTTCATATTATTTTAATGTGTTATATGTTAAAATAAAACATTTGATGTTGGGTGTATTTAAAAGTGAGTTGTTAAAATAAATAGAATGACTTTTTGAGTTGTTAAAAGTTATATTTTTTTGGCATCTTTGCTGTGAATGCTCTTATACAATGTTATACAAAATTCAATATACAAACATTCGGTCAGTTACAAATTGTATGTGCCTAAATTTCTCGTACAATATGTATCATTCTTTTAATTTTACCCAAATTGTTTCACCACATTCTTTCACTGCCACAAGTGAGTAGGTTGCCATGAGACCATTTTTTATTTTTTTCCCCTTTAAAGAAAGGGAACTTGTTATAGTGCATGAAATATCAGGTGGAGAAATAGTGAAATACTATTCATCTGTTGCTCTATTATTATTATTTGAGAAAACTATTATTTTTATTCTTAATATAAATATACAAATACTATTGTTCTCACTTTTCAGTTGCCAGAAAAACTTGGACCAGAACAAAATTAGAACATAATCACCAATTCTAAGATTATTAGACCGCTTGCAAGCTTTGGAGTAGTACGTAGAATCTATTCGCTATTCCCTTTGTTCTTGTGGCAGTACCATAAATTTGGGATAAACAAGCTGGTTGCAGGAGCTCGTCACACTTATGAGTTATGACTGGTCAAGACACAAGATACGTTTTTTCCTTCTCTTTTTTATAATTTGGCCATAGAGAAACATATTCAAGTGTAGATTTGTTTGAGAACCATGGAGAATGAATTGCCACCACTAGTCCATTTTGGTTAAAGTAGCTTGGGTCAGCTAAAATGACAAGAAGAGACAATTCTGTTTAAAACAATTTTGATTCCTAGACAACTTGTCTTATTAATTCTCTTCGTTTCAATTTTCATTTTTTTTTTTTTAATTCCGGTACTCAAATTTCCAACTACTTCATCAACTAACTCCAGTTTATTTGTAGGGCATACATTAATTATTTATTTTAAAAATTTTTATAAACAATTGAAAAAACTATCGAAAAAACTATCAAAAAAGTTAATATAACTTTTTCGCTTTTCTATAAAAAAATTTCTTAAAATTGTTTGTTCATATATTAGTAAAACCCATATTTATTTATTTATTTTCACTTTTGTCATGTAATGTCTTGTGATATTTTATGAGTTTTCTTTTTGGATAAAGTGATATGTCATGAGTTAATATCATTCTTCGAGTTTTTTAGCCAAATTGAAGCTTTTTTTTTTTTTTCTTTTGGGGGGGGGGGGGGGGGGGGGCTGTTGGGGCTCATGAGTTAATATGTTAGTAAAACCCATATTTATTTTTTCTTTTCACTTTTGTCACGTAATGACTTGTGATATGTCATGAGTTAATATCATTCTTGGAGTTTTTTAGCCAAATCGAAGCTTTTTTTTTTTTTTTTTTTTTGAGGCGACCTCCTCAGATAAATAAATGGTACAATTTTTCTATAACTATGATTTAAAAAATATATGAATAAACAAATAAACTAAATAAGAGAGGGGAAAAAATAAAGCAAATAAAAAAAAAACACTTATTGTAATTGCTTTAGTGCTTCGGGGATTACTTTAGGAGAGGATAACGACGGCTTAATTTGTAAGAGGTGAAAAGAGGAAAAACAAGCAATGTCAAGCCTTACACATATACAATTTGTTGGGTCTTGTTATTGTTGGCTAATTCTATATGACAAATTTTGTTGATCTTAATTTCCTTGTGTTCATGTAAGTTATGGAGTTTCATTTTATGGGTTGGTGAGGAGAAGTTGTCAAAGTGCTGAAATTGAAGTTTGTTGTTAAGGAATTTTCTCCTACAAACTTCGTGGCATGAGGCAAACTGAGAGATGAAAGTTGAATTTGAAAAACAGTTAAACAAAAAGTGATCGGTTTTAGACCCCTTAACACACAACCAGATTGAGTAGTCTAGTTAATTAGCCAAGTTGTTACTTAGTCAAATTAAGCAATTCTAGGTTAAAACAATCAATCATATCAAGAATATATAGCAGCAGAATAATAAATAACACAAGATATGATCACCCAGGAAAACCAAACCAGTAAAAAACCTGAGGAGGATTTTACTCACCGATCCTCAAGGCAAAACCGAATTCACTATGAAAGAATCGAAGTTCATACAAAAGGACTTACAAGCTCCCCGCTCGACTTCCTAATGCTACCTACCAGTAGAACTTACTAACACGACCCCGTGCAAACTCTAAATCTACGGACTCCTTCTTTCTTAAATTCTTTAATCAGCTACAAGCACCCACGCTTGATATTCTTTAAGCTTCAATGGTAGCAACCTTGTTGATCATCAAGATGTTGAAGTAATCTCTATCTTGAAAACCCTAAACTTTGTGTAAAGGAAAACTCCTTTAGATCTCACAAGAGATTTACACAAAACAGCAATGTATGAGCAACAATACAACTAGAGCAACTCTAAAAACGTGGCTAGGGCTTTGCCTTATATACTTAGGGCAAAAACATAAGACCCTAAACGTTTAATGAGCTAGGGTTGAGTTGGAAAAACTGTAGAAAACGCAATCTAGTCGACTTTCGATTGGTCGAGTCTATTCTTCGATCAATCGAGCCAAACCGAAATGCCCCAATGCATCTACAGTCTCTCAATTCCAACTTTACAATAATTAATCAAATTTGAGCAAGCTTAAACAAGACTAAACATATTGTTTTGATCATGGTTTGCCAATATTACAAATTAGAGTTCTAAATACATAAATTCCTAAACCTTTAGAACCTAACAAACTCCCCTTTGGCAATCCGTGACAAAACACAAATTAAAAGCTCAAAGTTTACAAATAAAAAGCCCTTTACAAAAATAATGATCATAAACTTCAAATTCAATCCTAACTACTATCCATCAGTTGCAAGTGTAGACAGCAACTCAGTTGAATCAACCTGTATATTCTTGAAATATTCAACAAACGCATAAACGCATGTGTGACAGAAAAGAATAAAACAACAGGTATAACATTCTTGTAAGATTCACACAACACAAAATAAAGACATATATTAATGATCAATTCATAAATATAAATCAATAAGCAATATAAATCAATAAGCAGAATCACAAATCAACAAGAATCAATGAATATATCATATATATCAATCAAAGTAATGAATATATCATGTAAAGCAATCAAAGTTACTCCCCCTAAAATGAATATCCCCAAAAATGATATACAAAGTGAAGCACCTAGATACAATATAAAACTCCACAAGCTCCTCAAAAACAAAAAATCCCCCCCTAACTACAAAAACCCATCTACAAGTCAAAACTCCACTCCCCCTTTTTGTGACGGAATGCCAACGGGCAATCATAAGTCAGCATCAAAAGGAGGTGGTGAGGGAGAACGAAGATGCGCAAGGTCAGCTCGCAGAGCGCGAATCTCATCAAGTAAGTCCACCAAAATCTGACCATGAGCCACTTGAACGGTCATGACAGTCTCCAAGGTACGACGAACATCAAAGTCGGTCGAAGAAGGTGGAGGAATATCAGCAGCAGCAGCATCACCAACAGTATCAGGAACATCCTCATCAGCAGGACCTATAGAAGAAGAAGGAGGAGGAGGTGCGCTACTAGAAGGCTCAGACCTAGGGTGTTTAGAACTAGCTCTAAGATGAGCGGCCCTCTGTCTAAGAAAAGACGCACCTATGGGAGTAATCACATGAACGGGCTCAGAAGAAGGGAAGCCACTAAGATCAAGATAAAGCAAAATCCCATGAATAAAAATAGGATGAATAAGAGCATGAGCAGTAGATGAACTCCTATAAACATCGTTGAAAGAACAAAGAAATAGATGAGGAAAACTGATAGGAGCATCAGTAACCAGAGTGTACAAAAATACACACCGCTCGAGAGGAATGGTGTGAACATGAGATATGGGCTAGATAGAATGACAGGCTATCCTAAAGAACAGATAGTGCAACCTGAAAAGCTTAGTAGAAGTGATCCTAGGATCAAAACCCCACTGGATAGAAGTCCCAGTGATGTAAGACAAGGCATCGCTCAACTCAGGAGACTCATCATAAGGATGGACAGGATTCTGGACCACGGGTACCCCTAGAGCATCAGCCACTACCCGGAGAGTAATGGTGTACTTTACGCCTCGTATCCAACTCTTTACCAAAGTGTTGGAATCATAGATGCGGATAGAGATATTCGAAAAGGACTCTCTAATTAAGGCAGAAGGTGGAGGAGGATCAGAAAAATCCACCAAGGGTAACCAACCCCGTCGCTCAAAGTTTGCCCTAATGGCAGGATCAAGTTCATCTAAGAGAACAGAACGCTCAGCCCAAATCTTTCTCTTAAGGTTTAGCTTCTCAAAAATCTCTTGGTTTTTCTCACTTGGAAACCTCTCATGGTCAAAAGAAGGAGGGGATGGAGAAGAGGAGGGAATAGTCCTACGGGCTTTAGTTTTCCTAGGCATGATACTAAGGAAAGGACAGAGATACAAAGAGAAAACCAAAAGAAAAGAAGAAAACAAAACCAAGGGCAGACTGCAAGTTAGCACAATAAAAATAGAACAAAATCTATATGATGCATGAACATTAACAATGTTGTGATGCATGTACTAATGCAGTAAACACAGTTCTAATTAGGTTCAATTTCACAAAATTGGCTCGAACATAGAGTTTCTAACAAAAACCCTAAAAAAAATTTGAAAAACCACTTGAAAATTTTGAAACAAAATGATGAATTGATCATCACACATTGTTGAAAACAAATTATAATAACCAATTTCATCAAAACAACAAGCCAATTTCATCAATTAAACCCAATTGAACAAAAACCCCCAAATCGGATCAATTTAAAGCCCTAGAATTTTCAATTTCTCACAAAACCTAAAATTGATCAAATTAAACTATCAAGATCATGTTTATAGCATGTCTCCACAAAATCCCATTGATCAATTACACAAAATTAGGCATGAATCAACAAAAATCCCAAAAAGAAAAAGGTCTGAAAATTGAAAGAAAAATGCATGAAAAATGCATGAAAAGATGTAAATAAACTCAAAAGAAGGGGTAAGATAGTCATACCGGCTTGAGGAAAGAGAGACCTTGCAAAAAATCCGGAGGAAAACGACAAAAATTTGGACTTTTGGCCTTGCCGAGTCGGAGAGAGAAAGAAAAGTTTGAAAACTTTTTGAAAAAGTGTTTGAATCAGTCAAGAATAGTGGTTTAAAAAACCTGATTCGCGACTTTCGATTAATCGAAAAATACATTCGATCGATCGAATCAAACAGTCATTTTTAAACAAATTAAAGCACTTTTTCGATCGATCGAAAATTAGAATGGATCGATCGAACTGGGCGGAGGCTCACAAAAGTTTTGAGAAAAATCACAGTTTTGAAAATCACAAACCATATTTTGAAAACAACTCCTCAAAGCATTAAACTAATTGAGACAAAATGCATGAGTATGAGATGGAATGCTTTTTCAAAAAACCCAAGTTTTAATCCCAGTGTCTCCGAAGAAAATTTCAGCCATTTTTTTTTTTCAAAATTCTCAAGCAAAAAAAATGTTTTGCATAATTCTCAAAGTATTTCCAAACTTGGTTGGTCAGACCAAAAACACACACAATAATATGTACAAAGTTTAGCAAAGAGTAACTTGTGTAGTGTGTGCAACTAGCAAAAACTTGAGATACATGTGAGGTGATATGTGAATAGCAATTAATCACAAAGTCTACACAATCCATCACATAGAATTTAAAAGAGACTATCACCTAAAGAATTACATCCTATAACTCTCACATCTCCTAGAACAAAAGCTTGCAATCATGTCAGTTTCTTGTATTTTTGCCTCATTTTTTTTTTTGTTAGATGGCATCAAGCCTAATAGTGCACACCAATTTTATTTATGTGAGATGGCATTAAGCCTAATAGTACACACAAATTTAAGCATTAAGCAATTAAGCCGAGGCAACACCTTATGTTCTTTTTGTGCATGTGCTACACTTTTTCGAGCACAGAATCTTATGATATGCACTAAGGTGTTCATGATTGGCTAGTGAATAGTGGTGAGATGGTTATTTATACCTATTTCAAAAGGATCAAGTCCGACAGTCAAACAACATGTGACTTCAAGATCAAGACAAAGTGATCACTAACCATAAACATCTTTCCCACACAACATGCACTACAAAGTTTCAACTAGTCAAGTGCAATAAATAAGCCCATCAAAGCTAAACAAGGTACATAAGACATGTTATGTGAAAATAAATTGACCAACCTTGTTTTCAACAACCACGAGAAATAGTGCCAAACACAATTTGCTTTTCCCTTTTTTTTAAAAAAAAAAAGAGAAAACAAATAAATCCTAGAATGAAATGCAATGCAAGTCCTAGAAAAAAAACACAAAAACCAAAGAACAATGGTCACAGAGGAATGAGTAATGAAGCATAAGGACCAAGAAAGCCAAAAGAGACTAAGGACATCGAAGCACACCAATCACTTGACGAAGTGTCTCAAACTTACTTCCATCAAGCGGTTTGGTAAAGATGTCAGTATTTTGATGATCAGTAGGGATATACTCAAGAACAACAATTTTATTTTCAACCAAATCCCTAATGAAGTGATATCTAAGTTCAATGTGTTTGGTCTTAGAATGTTGAACAGGATTCTTAGATATATCTATAGCACTGGAATTATCACAATAGACAACCATGGTGTCTTGAGGAATCCCATAATCACTCAACAACTTTTTCATCCAAAGGAGCTGAGAGCAACAGCTCTCAGCAACAATATATTCTGCCTCAGCAGTGGATAAAGAAACAGAATTTTGCTTCTTACTCATCCAAGCCACAGGATTGGCTCCTACATAAAAACAACCCCCCAGTGGTGCTTTTTCTGTCATCAACATTCCCAGCCCAATCAGAATCAGAAAACCCAGCAAGAGACAAATTAGACTCCTTACTATAAAATAGTCCATAATCACAGGTTCCACTCACATATTTTATAATTCTCTTAACATCATTTAAATGAGAAACCTTAGAGTTGGACTGAAATCTAGAGCAAACACCAACACTAAAAGATATATCAGGCCTACTAGCAGTCAAATATAATAGACATCCAATCATGCTTCTGTACAAAGTAATATCAACAAACTCACTTGATGGATCAATTGTTAATTTTGCATTAGCAGCCGTTGGTGTTCTAGCATGAGCAGCCTTGTCCAATCCAAATCTTTTCACCAGATTTCTTGCATACTTGGCTTGATTTATGTAGATTCCTGTCTCTGTTTGCTTTACCTGCAATCCCAAAAAGTAAGTCAGTTCACCAACCATGCTCATTTCAAACATTGTCTTCATTTCATCTGCGAAAGAATGAGCAAGAGAATCATTAGTAGCACCAAAAAAAATGCCATCTACATAAATTTGAGTTACAACAAAACCAGTCTTATCATTTCTTATAAAGAAAGTTGTATCTGCAAATCCCCTTTTGAAACCATGCTCAGTGAGATATGCAGTCAATCTATCATACCAAGTCCTAGGTGCTTGTTTCAACCCATAGAGAGCTCTTTTCAATTTGTAGACATCATCAAGTCTGTAAGGATCAACAAAGCCTTTAGGTTGCTCAACATAGACTTCTTCTTGTAGCATCCCATTCAAGAAAGCACTCTTGACATCCATCTGATATAGCTTGAAGTTTAGATGACTTGCTATAGCCAACAATATCCAGATGGATCCTAACCTAGCCACTGGTGCAAAGGTCTCATCAAAATCAATTCCTTCCACTTGTGTGTACCCTTGTGCAACAAGTCTTGATTTGTTTCTGATCACAGTGCCATGTTCATCTGACTTGTTCTTAAAAATCCATTTAGTTCCAATCACATTTACACTTTCCGGCCTAGGAACTAATTCCCACACATCATTCCGAACGAATTGATGAAGTTCTTCATGCATGGAATTTACCCAATCAGCATCTTGAAGTGCTTCATCTACCTTCTTCGGTTCAAATTGGGACAGATAACATGAGTGAGTGATCACATTAAAGGCTTTTGATCTCAATCTCATGTTATCATTCAGACTACCCAATATATTTGTGGAAAGATGATTCAATCTCACTCTAGAGGATCCATGTTTAACAAGAGATGTTGTGATCCTTTTCTATTCAGATGGAGGACTGAGCTCACTTTGTATTTGTCGAGTGTCACGAACTGGAGTGGATGGTTTTGAAGTTGATGGTACAGAGACTGTATCATTCAACACCAGCAGCTCTTCCTCACTATGTTTCCCAACATACTCAGTAGGAAGAGAATCATTAACTTCTAAGGACTTATCTTGAGCAGGAACAGTGCTTTCTGAAGATGCTTCTGAACACACTTCATCATTTATCACAACATTTGAAGATTCCATGACTGTTTTGGTTCTCAGATTGTACACTCTATAAGCTCTACTGGTGGAAGAGTATCCTAGAAAGTATCCTTTGTCACTCTTTACATCAAACTTTTCTAGGTTCTCTCTATCACGTAGAATGTAATAGTCATTGCCAAATATCCTGAAATATTTGACAACAGGTTTCTTCCCTCTCTAGAGTTCATAGGGAGTTTTCTTGGAATCAGGTCTAAAATACACCCGGTTGAGTGTATGGCAAGCAGTGTTGACTGCTTCTCCCTAGAAGGATTTTGGCAAATTTTTGTTATGTAGCATGACTCGTGCCATCTCTTGTACAACCCTGTTTTTCCTTTCCACAATCCCATTCTATTGAGGTGTCTTGGGTGATGAGAACTCTCGGTCAGTGCCTTGATCATTGCAGAAAGTAGCCATCTTGGTATTCTCAAATTCTCTTCCATGATCACTTCTGATTCTGGCTATCACAGTATCTTTCTCAACCTGCAATTTCTTGCATAGATGTATCATCTTCTCAGGAGCCTCAGCTTTGTCCTTCAAAAGCACAACCCAAGTATATCTAGTAAAGTCATCCATAACAACTATAATATACTTCTTTCCACCCAAACTTTGAACTTCGGCAAGAGCCATGAGATCAATGTGTAATAACTCTAAAGGTCTTGAAATTTGAACACTAGCCACAGACGGATGCTTGGATTTTACTTGTTTACCTATCTGACATGATCCACAAATGCACTTATCTATCTTCTCAAACTTAGGTAAACCGATAACTGCCTCACACTTGGAAATCTTCTCTAACTGCTTATGACTGGCATGCCCCAACCGTTGATGCCACAAATCAACTTGATCAATCTTTGCACTAAAGCACTTGTTGTTTACACTTGGTGTTATGCCATAACAGTTGTCAGCTGTCCTTACACCAACACACATACAGTCACCTCCTCCATCAAGTATCTCACATTCATACTTGGTGAAAGAACATTCAATCCATTGTCATAAATCTGACTTATGCTGAGTAAATTGGCCTTCAATCCATCAACATACCAAACATCTTCAAACATTGGCAATCCTGGAATGTCCACAGTACCAATGCCTCTAATCACAGATTTACTTCCATCTCCAAAAGTGACTGTCCCAATCTTTCCTTCGAATAGTGTTTTGAATAAACCTTTATTTCCTGTCATGTGCCTGGAACAACCACTATCCAAGTACCAAAGACAAGAATCACGTGCCTTTAAGGCGGTTAAAGCAGTATAACATACATAATTCTTATCACATGTGATTATGCCAAGATACTTAAGGAAAGATTTAACAAAAGCAACAAAAGGCAAAGACAGCAAGTAGACAAGTTGACAAATAAGCACAAAGATTTTCCAGGAATCCATGACAACAAGGGTTAAGGATCAGCTCAGAGATTAAAAATCTCAAACAAAAGAGCAACCTACTCTGATACCACTTGATCGGTTTTAGACCCCTTAACACACAACAAGATTGAGTAGCCTAGTTAATTAGCCAAGTTGTTACTTAGTCAAATTAAGCAATTCTAGGTTAAAACAATTAAACAATCATATCAAGAATATATAGCAGCGGAATAATAAATAACACAAGATATGATCACCTAGAAAAACCAAACCGGTAAAAAACCTGGGGAGGATTTTACCCACCGATCCTCAAGGCAAAACTGAATTCACTATGAAAGAATCGAAGTTCATACAAAAGGACTTACAAGCTCCCCGCTCGACTTCCTAATGCTACCTACCAGTAGAACTTACTGACACGACCCCGTGCAAGCTCTAAATCTACGGACTCCTTCTTTCTTAAATTCTTTAATCAGCTACAAGCACCCACGCTTGATATTCTTTAAGCTTCAATGGTAGCAACCTTGTTGATCATCAAGATGTTGAAGTAATCTCTATCTTGAAAACCCTAAGCTTTGTGTAAAGGGAAACTCCTCTAGATCTCACAAGGGATTTACACAAAACAGCAATGTATGAGCAATAATACAACTGGAACAACTCTAAAAACGTGGCTAGGGTTTTGCCTTATATACCTAGGGCAAAAACATAAAACCCTAAACGTTTAATGAGTTAGGGCTGAGTTGGAAAAACTGCAGAAAACGCAATCTGATTGACTTTCGATCGATCAAGTCTATTCTTCGATCCATCGAGCCAGACCGAAATGCCCCAATGCATCTACAGTCTCTCGATTCCAACTTTACAATAATTAATCAACTTTGAGAAAGCTTAAACAAGACTAAACATATTGTTTTGATCATGGTTTGCCAATATTACAAATTAGAATTCTAAATACATAAATTCCTAAACCTTTAGAACCTAACAAAGAGTTTGCCCCTCTCTCGTACAGCACTTCGAAGTAGTGAGATTCAAAGACCATGAGACAATTATTTTATATTTTTTTATGTAGTTTCAACTAGGGGTGTCAATTTAGGGTATTTGGCTAAATGATCAATCCAAACTTGACCCATTTAATAATTGTATCATGACCTTTCAACCTTAAAATAACTTGTTAACGAAATGGGTTGACATGACATGATCGACCTACTTAACGCACTTAATAAACAAGTCTTGTTGGGTTAACAAGAATGTGATATAACCCATTTCAACCTGCTTAATATTAAACAGGTTGGGTTGATACAAATTCAATCCGTTTAACCCACTTCAAATAAAATCTGTTTAATTTTGTTATAAATTTAATAAAGAAAAAATTTAATACAAACTCATAACATCAAAATACCTATTAAGCATACAATTTAAAATTTAATAATAATTAATGTCAAATACTTAAAACACATTGTCCAAAAGAAATGCATTCACTTCAACCCAAATTCAAAATAACATAATTTAACAAAAATATTATGATGAAACCAAATTCGTCAGTTGATAGGTTTGTCCAGATGGGAATTGTTCAAAATGACCATAATTCATGCACCAGAACAATAGTGGTGTTTCTCTCTAAAAGATCATCGACATGGTGCCAGCTAATGAGCCTCTAATGATAAAGTTAGGCATTGAGAGAGATAAAATGGTAAGAATTGAAAGTGTTATGATGTGTGTATGTACCTTTATTTGGGTTATAAGGTGATTTATATATGTCTTTGCCTTTCTAGCCATTGGAGGCTTTCAATGGAGGCTTAAATGCCTTCTTGTAATGCTTCTGGTGATTTTATGAGGTGATTTGAATACCCCACTAATGGTCATGTCTACGTGTTCGTCCGTGTGTAACAGCTCAAGCATTAAATTCTCTTTTATGGTGCTTTGCTCATCCAAAGGCTCCTTTGGATGACGAGAATTTATTGGTTCATCATATAACATCCACATAACTTATGTCTCTCTTATTTTCTTTTCAAGTTTAAAATATAAGTTGGATATAAAAGGTATTTGAAAATTTGAAAACAGAATGAATATTTATTTGTTATGTTAAATGGGTCATTTTAGGTTGATACGAATAAATTGGCATGTTAATTGTAGGACATGCAAGTTGACCTACTTATGACATGTTTCTTATTGTGTCATTTTTGGGTTGACTCGTTTATAACCCAAAACCACTAAGGCACAACCCTAACTAGTAAAACCCCGTATTGTATTTGTGTCGTATTTGCAGGTTGTGTTAAACATTGACACTCCTAGTTTCAGCCCACTAGCCTCCCTATTAAGACCCAATTTCTTAGGATTTTATGCATCCAATTCTCATCTGAAGAGTTAGAGATAACTCATAAACCTTAGAGCTAAAACCCTTGCCAATCTCTTTACCTTCTCCCATTAGCAATTGTCAAATTCTTGAGAGGAGATCAAATCTATCACACACAAATCAACCTTTAGAGTTTTGGTTTTGATTGGAGTTTGGGAATCATTGGAGCAACCTAGAATTGTCAAGGAGACTTGGAGTTTGTAATTGGAGCTTAGTTGCGAATTTGGTGACTAGAGGAGGGAAAGGACTTGAGGAGTCAGTTGCTAGCAAGATTTTGGAAGGCTCGAATACATTGTTAATTCTTAGCTTGGAGGGCTTTGTATGTAAGATGTACTACAATTGTTTTCTCTAGTGGATTGCTTAGTGTTGTGACGCCTCTAAGACGTTTTCCCGCTAGGCACTTGAGTTTCTCTCTTTGTCAACACTTTTGTGTGTTGTGAGTGCGATTTTATGTAGTTGTATTTAATTTTATGTTTATCCATACATGCTAATGTTAATTGTTTGGGCCTGTAATTGGCAAATTAGGTTAAAACCAGCATTAGCCATAAAACTTGTGGTCTACACAACTTGAGTTTGTGCAATTAACTCTCTCACATTTTATTAATGAAATTCATATTTCTATTTAGCCCTCATCACGTTTCTTACTAACGAGTAAAAACATTAGGAATTCAGTATGTGGATGTGGATGTCTATGTACTATTGAAATGCATTATTACGTCATTCATAAATAGTTTAAACTTTTTGGGGTTCATTCATGCGCATGCCTTATCAGATGGTACAAAATCCTATCCCTTCTCATTTAAGAAACCTCATATGACATGAAATTGCTTTTGGGCCAAGAATAAATTCACATTATACTAAATTTCTCATGTAGGAGAGCGAGTACGTGCGTGTGTAGTGTAGTGTAGTGTAGTGCGTACACATGCAAGTGGCCAAACGATACTGTTTAGTTTTGGCATGGTATCAATTTGGTCTCTTATATGTTGCACCTAGAAAGAATATAACACGCCCTCGTTAAATGGTTCCCACAAATAGCATATAGTTTTATAGGAGTTGATGAATAAAAAAATACTTGCTAATTAATTTGTCCCTTTACTTTAATCTGAAGGATACTCCCAATGAGCTATTTTTGTCTCGACTAATCTTTTCATTGATTGACATTGATCCAGCTGTTTTACCATCATTTGCATTACTCGTTTCAGCCATTCTCATAGCTTTATTAACTCTGCATACTAAAGTAATCAACTTTAAGAATGTATATTTATCTAATTTTTACTGTTACCAAAGCAGGCAAACACATCAAGCTTTCCTACGATACCAGCTATTCTCATGGTAACGACAAAGGACGTTGAGATTGGGGCCAGTACAAAATTAGGATCAGATCAAGTATGTTTCTTCATTCTCACTCAAAAACCTTTTTGTTTAATTAATTTTATAACTTTTGCAAGGTCTCTCCAAAAACATACTATAAAACTTCATTGATTTGTTTACCTCTCCCCCACACCTTTGGAGACACTCAAGGGAAAAAGAAAGGTCCTCACTGATTTGAAAGAAAGGGTCGTGGATTCTATAGCATTTCTCGAGTGATTCAGGTTAAATGAGTAGCCCTAAGTAGACTGCTTGTAACATGTGATAAATGACATTCTCAATGACTGTTTTAAATAAATTTCTTTTTTTAATGACACTGCGCAAAACATAAAGCAAACAACATAACTTCTTTAGGCATTTTTGCTGGATTATGTTCATATAGGTCATTTTGAAGCACATGTTTGGTATGAAACAGCATCACACTATTGCATCCACACTGGTTATTCGGCACATATTCATGAACATACAAACAGCATCATTACAATTTAATTGTCTAGCAATCTTTTGTAACTTACTTTTGACCAATAACCCTAGTAATTAAGCATCATGGTCATATGGTTTGAATTCAAATTTATTTACTAGTGTTGATCTTAATGTAGCAAATCCAATATAGCTCACATACATTTTGAAACAGGAATACTATCATGAATAAGTTCTTAAGAGTTAACTGTTAGCCAACAACTTTTGTGTGTAAATGGCCTTCATGAAAGCTGATGCTAGGCAATGGTATATAGCTTCACCTCAAGGGAACTTAGTTCGAAAGAATCTTGCTTGTTCTTCATACTTCAAACAATTGAGTGTAGGAAATCTATTCCTAAGTGGAATTTTCTTCTAAGGCATTGATGGACGATTAACCACATTTTGTGGGGGTTCAAATCTATCTTAGACTATTTAAGCAAATAAATGTATGTGCTAACATGCCACTGAGATTAACCCATCACTGTCGGGTTCTTCTTGACCAACTGCAATTTTTCCAGTTCAATTGAATGATTTTTAATCAAATTTCATTAGGGTTTGCAATCTTAATTAGTTGAAAACATGGTTTTACTACCCTATTCTTTATGGCTCTTGATTTGAGTAGCATTTGCCATAGTCTAAGGCATTTGCACATATTTTCTTATTGTATATGCGGTGAATTTCACTTAATGCTAGAAATCCATTCACATATTAAGTACTCAAGTTTGGAGAGACCTCCAGACATTTCCCCTCACCTGCATAAAAAGGAAAATTGATCTCCACTAATACTAGGTTTATAAGTGTCCTTGACATGTCTATTCTTGACTTTCTTTTATGTCTTCTTTAATAAAGTTATACTATTGAACAACAGGAGTAAGATTATATACCATTCTTCAAACCATGGAATCATATAAAAGTCTCATTCAAGGAAATCTTCAGCACTGTTAAATGCTGTGTGCTAATAAAAACAAGAAATAGAGAGAATAATGACTTTCTCATTTCTTTGACAATTCATGAACAAGGAGAAAATTTTCATTGTCTTGTACAGAAAGTCAATCTACCTTTCATTACACGAGTCACACCCAGTGATACCTCTAACAAGTTACATTGTCTTGCCAACTCTGTGTGCCATTTTGCAATTTAATTAGGATTGAGAAGCCATGCAATTGAGTGGCAGATAATTGCTGATTAAAGTGACAGTCTGAGCTCCAAATCTAGTTCCTGATTGTCGCTTGAATCAGAATTCTGACTGCTTGAGCCCCTCGAATTACTCCTATGTTTCTTGCTGTTTATATGCTGTGAGTCCTATAAGATTAATCGAAAAAGAAATAGATAATTGGTATCAATATACAGGATCTTTAATTAAGTGCTAGATTTTTTTCAGAATATTTAAGTATTGTATTTGAGAAAATTTATAACAACCTCTACTGGTAGATTTAGAAGGTGTCTTGTCATGCTTGGCTGCTCAAAATGTTGAGTCTCTAAGGTTGCACTGCTGGGGTCCCATCTGCAAGGGATTTCAGTACATATTGATATAAACACAGCATGGTCAGGTATAAACTTCCAAGAATTTAAAAGTTGAAACACAATGTAGTAAAGCACATGTGGCTCTTGCTTATCAATTAGGAAAGCTCAATTATTGTAGTACCTTGCTGTTGTAGCAGGTAGGGAATCACCATATCTGATATTTGTTCTTTCGTATTCGCCTAGCCCCATCTGTACTAAAAGGAAATTTTAGCAAATTTAGAAGCCTAAAAAAATTTCCAACATTGTTTCAGCCAAAAGAAAAATCAACTTATATGGAATGAATTCAATAAATTTCTCTCCCAGTGAAGCTTCTAGAACGGTTTAGAACTTGTTACTGGTGACAGTAATGATTAAATTAAATACTTGTTTGACAATCTATCCTCATTATAATTACATTCTTCTCAAAAAAAATATATATATATAAAAAAAAACATTCTTCTATACATAATAGTAATGATATGAGAAAATCCGGTTACATATTTCATTCAAGGATATTTAGGGTTAGTGCTTAATCAGCAAGTTAAAAAAAAAAAAAACTTGCAAAGAATGGACAAATTTCCAAATCCAAAAGGAGTTTATGTCAAATTCAAAAAGAAGATTTGTTGGAATTGTTCAAAATTATCTCAATCACAAGCATGATGTACGGGTGACAATTATGACTGACATGACTTCATAAACATATATCAATACAGATTCCTCCAAAATTCTTCTGTGAGCTGAATATTTCCCCCACTTTCATAGATTCATTATGCAAGAACAGTCACCAAGTATTGAAAGATGAAAAATGACAAATTTATGTATATGTATGTATGCATGTGTGCTAAGAGCTTCATAGCTCAACTCGGATTTTTTGCATTTTTAATATTTGTTAAAATCCCTCTCTCTTCATTGTTGTATTCATTTGATTTTCAAAAAACAAAAAACAAAAGTAGGAGTGTGTGCATATGATGGGCCTTCAACAAAATACAAAATTGTAGTAATTATATACGTAAAAACCTTATTTTGTAGGAGTGTCTAAAAGCAAGAGTTGCACATACCGTGATGTTGGGGTGGAAACCATAAGAAGTTGAGGATGATGATGATGAGGATGAATAAGAAAAAGACGATGATGATGGTATTGAAGAATAAGTTGCAGATTGCATTCTCATATCCTCTTGCTGCATGGTCAACAAAACCATAACTCCATAAGTAAAAAATTCTTACAGATCCAAATAAACTTCAGTAAACAACCATAGTAGTCAAAGCAATGAGACGAGAGAGAGAGATAGATGATTATTACATTGTTGAAATTAGTGGGATATGGGCCATGAAGAGAGGGGTGGTATGTAGCACAACCCATTTGGCCATGTAATCTGATCTTCTCTAATTGAGCAACTCCAAGACCTCTTTGTGGCTGTTTAGGCTTGTCTGAATTGTTCTTCTTGCTTTTCCTTGATGAGGAAGAAGACCCACTTCCTCTTTCATTTCCCATATTTGGCTCTCCAAAATAACTGCTACCCATCTCTCTTTTTCTGTGATGTATCAGAGAAATAATAGAGAGAGAGAGAGAGAGAGAGTCTCTTTTTGCAAATCCCAAACTTGCTCTTACTGAAAACTTTTCTGGGAATAAGAAGGTGTTGAGAGATCAGAGATCTCCAGTGGCGCTTTTAAAAGATGTTTGCACCCTACTAATTATTGCATCGCTGGATCAGATTGTGTGTAGATTTTAATGTTATATATACTTAGATTTTATGCTTCTTTTCTTTCTCTCCCTTCTCTTTTGCCTCATTTTGAGAACTTCTATATATTGATTATAATAATATATATCAATTCATTTCCATTTTCTTTATTTTATCTTTAATTTTATTTCCATTAGATATGGACTTTGGAGACTTCCACTTGAAAGCGATTGTCTCTGATTTTAAAATTGCTAAAAAATATTTGATGGGTTATTTATTAACAACTATTCTAAAGGAAAAGAATAACAATTATTCCACATGCCACCTGGGCGCGTCAGTGGCACCATTACATAATCTTTTCAAATCTTCTAATGTAAATTTTTTTTTTTTTTTTTTCTTTTTTGGGGGTACGGCATTGCTCATTGTTTAATTAAGTGCGCCCACATTACATCTATACATGCAAAGTTCTGGTCAAATTTGAAGGGTTTGTCACACCCTTTAGGAAGGGTAAGGGTGGCTCTCTGTTTTAACATTAATTAGTCTCCTAGGAAAGACATTTAAGGTGTTTGTTGCCCTATCATTTTAGGTTATCATGATCATCTTTTTCTTTTCTTTACATCAATTACATTTCCCTTAATCATGCCCCACTCTCATGATTAATTGGCCTCAGCTGAATAAAACCTACCGAGCATTTATTAATTAGCTGTAATTCTGCGCTCAACTAATTAAAGAAAGGAAAGCTAAGAACAGTACGTTATCAAGCATTATAAAGGTATAAGACCAAATCATATTCGATCAAACTATTTTCTCAAAAGAAGAAGAAGAAGAAGGGAAAAAAAAAAAATCATATTCTCACTAGGGATTTAGAAATAGATTTTGAAATTGCAGCTTCATTGCTGAATTAATTGCCTTGTGGAGATGTAGAGAAATTCAGAATTACATCAAAAGATACAAAGAATCTTGATTTATTTAATTTCTTCTACGTACAAAGTTATCTTAAAACTGCATTTATTGGGTAAATAATTATACTTTTGCTAAAAGAGTTGAGTCCTGGAATTTAAAAGTATGTTTGATAACTGTTTTTTTCCCTTATTTTTTGTTACCAAAAATAATTTTTCATTTTTGAGATTAAAAAACTTTTTTGGCAACTTAAAATTGACAGAAAACAAAAACTGTTTTCAAAACTCAATTTGTAAAGGAAATTGAAAATATGCAAAATGTTGCTTTTAGTTTCTAATTTTCAAAAGTCAACAAAAACACGCATTTAATTTAATGAATCTGTCTCAATTAATGAGTTAGCATTCAAAAATCATAGTAAAAACTTATTTTAGTATTTTCTATTTTCTTTTTCAAAAAACTATATTTTAAATTTCAACTAACTAATCATGTTTTTTTATTTCAAAAATACAAGAAAATTGTTTTTTCTTCATATTTTCAATAATAAGTTATTAAAAATAGAAAATAAAAACTGTTACAAAACATAGTCTAAGTAGTATGTATAAAAATTTAACATTGAAAAAGATAATGCTAAATATGGTGGAATTTGACCAAAAGGGTCACGTTAAATTGATGAACTTACGTTAACGTTATACTTAAATTGCAATATAGGGACCAAATCTAATTGAGCTGTTTCCCGCATGATTTGTGGGTCATGTTATATGAGTAGTTATGTGGTGGAAAGTGAGAAATGAGAATCGTCCAATCTCTTAAACAGACATGTGAACTCCTGCAATTACCAAAAAGCCCCCACCAATCCCTTCAAATTTATCTGTTGGGTAATTGGGAGCAAGATATATTAAATAAATGGAAAGGTAAAATTTACTATATGGGAAATAATTATAACATTTTGTTTGCTTTTAAACTTACTAGGTTGTTGTTTTCATAGCCTATAGTATAGGTTCATAAACTTGAATTGCTGCCTAACTTTGTCGTCCACTCAAAACTCAAAAGAGATTTAAAGTGTGACTACCCCATTTGTTGTGCACATCGATCGATTTTGCACAATAATAATAATAATAATAATAATAGTAATAATAATAATAATAATAATATTGGCTAATTAAACACATATCATGAATCTCAAATATATTCTAGTACAATTGCACATAATTAAAAATAAAAGGAAATTTGTTTCGAGTTTTACAACATCGATCACAAGCTAAAAAAGTCAATGAGGTATGGGTTTTTCTCATTAGTCAAAGTAGAGAAGCCAATCCTTAAATTTCGTGATTAAATAATTTAGTGTTCCATCACTCTTTTTCAAAATATTAGGTGTTTGAAACAGATTATATATATATAAATATATTATAACTAACATCCAAAAATTAAATATTCAGAAAACACGTTGCGTCCTTCAAATCGGACACTTGGTCATTTTGTTATTCTTGTGGTGTGCAAACAGCCAGGTCCTTAAAATTTATTCAATTGCCGATGGTTGATGCAGCAAACCTCATTGTGAAAAAATAAATATAAATAGTCTACTATACTTAATTAGGATTAAAACTATCATTTTCATGATTTTGTTTTAACAACACATTATATTATATAATATAATACTCATGTCGTGAATCAGATGATTCAGGAAAAAATGGGTTGTTTTTCTCGTTATTATTATTATGACCAAAACAATGTATTTGCCAGAATAGGCTGCTGCTGTATTACGCCATGCGTGTAATATAAGTCAGGTACATACATACACATACGCTGACGTGCGAATATTCTTATATAGAGAGACTTTTAATTTGCCATATTTTCCTTCTACAAACAACTATGTTTATATTGATGATTTAAATATTAAAGATTTTCATTACAATTAAGAAACGTGCGGCGCCATGAATGCCTAGTACAAATGTAAATAAATGGGTTTTTTTTTTTTTTTTTTTTTTTGAGAGAGTAAATGCATGGGTTCAATTCAATATATATATATATATATATATATGTGTACAATATTTAACCCTAGAGATAGTTTTTTTTTTTTTTTCCTTAATCTTAATAAATAGAGAAGCGGATTCAAAAACCAAATTCTCCACCTAATTAAAGACAGCTGAATGAGTCACAAAAGAGCTTTCCTTACTTTCTATACTACCCTGTGAAAAAGGAAAAAAAAAAAAAAAAAACTTTTCACTAGGGTAAGAAAAAGAAAAAGAAAAAAAAAAGATATATGTTCATAATAATAATAATAAAGGAGTGAGAAAACAAGGGATTATGTTGATTTGGTGTGATTTGATGAGTGATGGAGTTGGTTATAATATTATAATAGTGTTAGAGAAAGAAAGAAAGACAAAAGAAAGTGGAGAGAATATATGATATCCACTGTAGATTTGTGGGCACATGCAAACTTGCAGGGTGCATTACTCCACACGATTTGCAAAGCAAAATAATCCCTTGGAATACGCTGTCTTTTGTGTTTATGAAGAGGAGCCAGAGCAAACCAGTCTCAATTCCAAATCCAAATCCAAATCTCCCTCTCAATATCCCATATTATATAAGATTCCCAATATTAATATATTCTTTTATACGGTACACGGGGACTCGTAACCAATTAGTAATGGTTAAGGTTAAGAAGGGACCTAGTGTCTCAAACTTTTTGGAGTTCAAATATTAATGATGATGATAAATAAAAGAATCCTCCAAGATTCTTGATAAAAGTTTATCCAATATATGTAACATCTGTTCCAATGTGATCTCATCTTTAAATTCACTAACCTTTTAATAATTCCGTACCTTTTGAAATCACTTTCTTTTTTTCTTTTTCTTTTTAAAATTTTTAAATTTTAATCACATTCAAATGCTAAAATATTTCTTTGCTTTACCTTCTTCTTCTAATTTCTAACCCACAAGTTTCTATTTACACTCTGTTTGTTTAGATGCAAAATATTTTTTTAGAAATTAAATTACTCATTTTCTAGAAAAATTTACTTATTAGTGTATGGTTTGAATCCTAAAAATGAGCTTGAAAATATTTCCATTATTTGGTTCTTATAAAATATCATTTATATTTCCTATAATTCCAAAAATATATGAACAAAAGTTTTCATTCATGAAAAGAAACCCTAAATTAGTAAATATTTTCAATACTCACTTCATTTAGGAGGCTTAAATGGGAAATTAGACCCCAAATTTAGAATATAAGGGACAAAATAAGTAGGAAGGTAACTCATTTGAGGAGGGAAAAAATGTCATTTGGGAGAAAGGACACTATTGACCAATGAAAGCCAATAGTTGTCAATCACCAGAAAATGAGAGGCAACGGTCAGTTAATAGTGAGAGAAATGTTATTATTATGAGAGTTTTCTGTGATTTGTAGTTTATTTATGATAGTTGGTTGAATATGAAGCATTTTAGAAAATACTTTCTGCAATTAAAATTGCTATATTAATTAGGCTTGTTTTCCGTTAACCATGGAAAACCTTTTTTTTTTTTTTGTTAACTTGTGTTTTCCATTGTACAAACATAAAAAATAAAAATAAAAATAAAAAAGTAGAAAATGTTTTTCTTGAAGGAAAAAAGAAAAGAAAAGAAAAGATTTTTGTCCAAACAAACAAAGCATAAGTAGCAAATATAAATTGAATTAGTTTTCTATGAAATTATTTAGTGCACTTAATATATTACACATTCCTCTCATATAAAATGAAACAGGAGTATAATTTTAAGTCTTGCATATGAGACCAATCTATATGAAGGCATAATAAACCAAGAGAAACAAAATAATTTTTCCAATGTTTCAGTGCATATATATGGATATGTTACATTGCAAATTAAAACATTGGATAGGTTATTTTAGGAATTAAGTTTTTTTAAGGATCATTTTAGGAATAAAATTTTTAACAATCAGTTAATGTATGATTTAAGCTTTACTCCTATAATGATGACTTTTGTTGCTCTCCTAGTTATAATTATGACATGGAAAATGCTATTTAGTAGGAAAGGAAAGGAACTTGGCAAAAATAAATAAAAGATTAAATTTCTCTTCATGAATAGTATTTCTTCTAGGGATGGCAATGGGGCAGGCGGGGCCGAAAGATGGGGTATTCGTCCCCGCCCCCACATTGTTTTATCTTGTCCCATTTCCGCTCTGCCCCACATGATGGAGAAAACTTTTTCATCCCATCCCCACCCCTTGGGGCCCCACGAAGCCCCATCCCACCCAATAAAACTCTACTTTTTGTTAATTTGCTCTACAATTAGTACAATTTTTTAATGAAACCTATTTTATTAATAAAAATCTACTTGAAATTTCAACTAAATTATCCCATCAAATCAAATCAATTTTTAGAAAAAATTGAATAATATATCCAAGCGTTTAACAAGACAATCACCAAAAAAAAAAAAAAAACTCATAGTATAACATATAACAGAATAAAGGTAGAGAATCACATTAGGTAGAATAAAATAAGTTAATATTGATACGTTTGTATAAATAGGAGGGTTTTAGGGGTATGAAAAATTTATAATTATAATCCTTAGTAATGTGGAGTGGGCGGGTCGGGGCGAGACGGGTCTAAAAAGTCTAAACCCATGCGGGCCGAAGTGGGAAGGGGCAGGTTAAGCGGGGCGGGGCAAAATTGTCATCCCCTAATTTCTTTGTCTATAAAATGGGAGGTCTATGATTTAATCATTAGCAAAAAAGTAAGGGTTTCGAGGGAGCAATATTATTCTTGATCTCAGCAATCTACTATCATTGTATGATAAAGAACGAAATTAGAGAACAATACTCAATTGCAGAAATAGCTCTAGGGGTAAATTTGTTCATTTCCCTCTTCATCAAATGATAAGAATAACCATGCAAACCAGGGATGGAGCTATATGTTTAACAAGGGGAGCCAGGGCCCCCTTATAAATAAATGGTCATGGTGGTCATCTATCCCATTCCAGTATTTGGGGTCCTAAAATAAATAATAAATTAAAAAAAAAAAAAAAAAAACTCATTTTTATGTAAAGAATTTATAAGTGTTACTAATATTAACATGTTTGTCAACTTATTTGACTTTTTTTTTATTCAAATTATTAATTAGTTTTTCCCACCTCAAATGACTGTGTTTGATTGCCTAGTTGCTTGTTGTTTGTGATCCAAAGTTTAAAATTTTGAGATATGGAAGTTGTCGTATTTCTGTATGAATACTCCTAAACAATTCGCTAGTGAACTTTTTTTTTTTAGTTTCTTTTATACTTGGAAACACATTAGAAGAATGTTAGACATATTGTAGAATATAATAACAGTTGAATGAGGCTAAGTAGTTATGAATTTTTCTTGTGAATGGGTATTTATTTATTTATTTATTTATAACTTGACTAGTCCAATTGGTTCTTAATTAGATAAATTATATATATATATATATATATAGAGAGAGAGAGAGAGAGAGAGAGAGAGAGAGAGAGATCTCTTATTGGATTTATAGATAATGTGAAAACTAGTTACAAAATTTGACTTTGAAAAAGGCTAAAGCTACTACAAAATTAAAGGTTTACAAGCTAACTTGACAATTAATGTAATTGATGCCATTTACAGCAACGAATATATACATATTTGAATTACCTTTCTATAATTAGTGACATATTCATTTGTAAAACTTATGCAGTATCCTAGCATTGCTTTTTAACTTTTCGAATCATGAATATTGTTAAGACTAGGCATCGCAACAAATTAAAAGATGATTTTTTAATAGACTATTTGATTTTGTATATTGAGAGAGAAATTGCAAAAAAATTTATTATAGAATCAATCATGTATAATTTTTGGGATTCAAAAGAGTTGAAATGTGTGTGTGTGTGTGTGTGTGTATTTATATATATTGGATAATTCGATGGTTTCAACATTGGGGGAATGTGAGATTTGAATCTTAAACGTCTCCATGAAAAAATCATTAGGCGCCAATTGAGTTACAAATTTTTTTGTGAAATATATATTTCTTATTCATGAAAGGTGAAATTTATTTTGTTTCATGTTTTGGCTCCCCAAATACAAAATCTTGACTCTGTCCTTAATACAAACCCTCTTGAACACTCTTATGGATTGAATTCCAAACCTTCCAGTTATTTGAAACACATATTTAATGAGGCATCTCTCTCCCACCATGTATTACTTATGTATGGTATGAGAAAGATGTCTCATGAGACCGTCTTCTATGATAATTTTATACTAAATATCAATATTACAAAGTTTGATAATAGCAATTTATAAAAAGAAAGAAAAAAGGGTTTGATAATAGGAAAAAAATAAAAGTCTTGATAGGAAGAATGCAGCCACAATATAAGCATGTGTGGAAAGCTATTTTTTATGTAGAGCATGGTAAACAGCTTTGAGGTGCAGTGGTTGGATGATGTGGTTATGTAGAGTAGAAGAGGAAATTCTTTAAGTGGTGACCTAGACCCCAAGTTGAAGTAAAGTGCATGAGTAAGTTAAAAGAAGATTATGGATTCCTAGATCTATTTGGCTAGCGTTGCAGTTGCACGGCCAAAAAAATAATAGCCATGATTCAAGTCCAAGCTAATTAAGGAGGGAGATTTTCTTGTAAACTATACTATACATAATACATAATATAAAAGTGCAAGAGTGTTTGTGGATTTGCAATTGCATAATAGGTATCGTTACAACTGGAATGGGACCTTGGAAGGTACAAAGAGAGGTCCTGACCCACGTGTGGAGATGCTACAGAATTCAACACTTTGGCCTCTTTTATTAGATATGGAACTCTTATAAGAAACCTTTTGGGACCCCACCCGTGACTTGGAAATGTGGTACTATTAATGCATATGGTCCTCTCTGTCTCCTGCTCCCTTTAAAATAACCTTTCACAAAACCAACATCCCAGTGCTCCTATGATCTATCTTGGATATGATTTATATGATATTGTTCATCATTAATTTAGAGATCCAGTGAGATCGATTACCTTAATCACCAATTTTTAAATACCAATGATGTGCATTGTATCATCATTTGTTATACTCTTGTCTGTTCAATCATATTATTTAGAGCTGTCTAATTATCCACCCACCAAGGAGGGAGGGACCTTAATTAGTTTTATATACAATTAATTAGAGTCTCCAACTAATATAACAATTTCAACTCTATCATGTTTGTAGGTTCCACTTAATTCAAGTGATAAAATATCTTATATATGGTTGAATTCGTGATTCATTATTCCAAAACAATAAAAAACTTGATAATAAAATTAAACTTACTAAATTATGTCACGTTGACATGACTCTTTCTCAAATTCATGAATACCTCACAGTCAAACTTGCAAGTTAGGTTGAGCCCTTAAGGTAGAAGCAGCAAGGTTTGAATTGCCTTCAACCTTACCAACTTATTCAGAAGTTTTGACACTGGGAATAAAGTGAGTATCTAACTATAAAGTTACCTTTATTGACAAAGTTTATTTTTATTTTTATTTTTATTTTTTTTTTTGTGTGTGTGGAACATTTTGGTAATCTAGAGAATACTGCAAGTAGTGATGATGTCATATTCCTCCATGGTGATCGAATTGACTACTTTAGTTTAGTTCCACTCCACCACCGATGCTTGCATGAATCTTAAGAATTTCCTTATTGTGTTCATGAATCTTTTTGGATTTGCTTTTCATATACCCAGCAAAGCAATGCATTTCATTTTTTAATAAATTATTAAAAGACTTGCTTACATGCATGTGGCCAAATATATAATGTAATTTTATATAACTTCATACTTTAGGTCCTATACATACCATTATATATAGTTGTGTTAGTTTTTTGGAATGGCCGCGGACTATTATTTTCCCATTAAAAAATGATCTCTTTAAAAAAAAAAAAAAAATGATGGACCGAACAACGTAGTTTACTTAATCTCTACTTGCCCACTGGGCAGCTCAGCTTATGTTTGGTGTCAAAAGGATTCTTGATCCAAGAAATGGTCGTGCGAAACCAAAAACACATCATTTGCAAATCAGTTACACTTGGTACCGAGTACTAAAATTATAGGTTCGTCTAGGCAACGGATGAGTGTTACATCTACAGGCTCGTTCATATAAATGATGAGCATCCAATCCACAAGGCCGTCCAAGAGAGGGGAACCATACAGCATTAACAATGCTCTCATTAATGGTTTCGTAACTGACGAGCTCCAACGGTCAATAAGGCTAGTCATGAGCTAGTTAAACCTCCATTTAAATTTAAGCAGACATTGCTCAAAACAGCCAAGAGAGCCATTAAGAGGCCACCGACAATTACACTCATAATAAGGCTCCCAATAGTTATACTAAGGCTATAAATAAGCCACCGGTTCAGAATGAATCCCACATCATCTAGGAACCGCCCCAAACCCCCCCCCCCCCCTTTTTTTTTTTACCATATAAAGTCATAAAAGGTACTTTTTCAAGGAGGGAGAATTCCAATGGAAAACACACAAGATTCACTAGAAAATCGCGAATCAAAGATGGAATTTTTCACAAAACATCCTCAAGTCAAATTTTGCTTGATTGATACCTTTTTTGGTCTTGATCTTTGAGTTATAAATTTACTAACTCATATTTGATTTGGTTGTAAATAGACTGACTAAAGGGAACAGTCAAAATCAAGTTCTGAAGAGTCCTAATGTTAAGGTAAAGTTTCTAACTTTGGCACTTTGCTTTTCTTTGTTTTTCTTTTGTTTTTATGTTTCTATATATATATATATATATATATATATATGTTTTATAGTTTTCTTGTTTCTTTTATGTTTTCTTTGTTTTTTGTTTTAGTTTTCTGGGTTTAAGGTTTAGGGTGTGTACGCGTGCGCATGCAGCTTGCAACTTGCATGCATATGCACACTCAAAGTATGCGTACACATGCCCTATGAATGCACATGCATGCCCTATGTATGCACACGCATACTCTTGCCCAGAAATCCTGAATTCCATTCTGTTTGTTTATATTTTGTTTAATTTACATGTTTAGCCTCTGTTTAACTTAGTTTTCATATCTGTTTAGTTTACTCTATTTTGTATCGTTGTGGGCGCAGCGGTTTTCTCCTAAAAAGGAGAGTACGCCTTAGCCAAGTGGACCAGAGCAGAGAAAAGATGGAGTCGCCACCTAGATTAGGTCTAGGAACCATAAATATAGGTTCCTTACGTGGAATGACTAATATTACTACCAGAGTGTGGGTTCGGAGTTTAGGTATGGGGATGGGAAGGTGTTAGGCACCCAACCCCACCCGACCCGTGGGTCGGCTTCTAGTCATTATGTCTTACATCTTAATCTTATTAAATGCTCATTTAATATTGTTATCTATACCCACACACACACTAGCATACATCTAGCAATCAATATGGCATCAATCATCCCAAAACCCTAGTATACATCTATCATGGCAACTCATATCAAACCTAGCATACATCTATCATGCATATCATATCATCTCATCCAAGGCAGCAAGTAAATAAAGATATCACATGGTCATGGCAACATTAAAAAATTATTAGAGAGCATCAAGAACATCAAGAACATAAACATATTCAAAGTTCATATATCATATCCCAATCAAATGCATGTACATATGAATGCATGTCTTACCTCACTTACCTTATTACATTACAACACCTACGCATCAATGCATGATCATATCATATGCATGTTCATGGTAGAATAAAGAAAACATTGGAAGAAAACCCTAATCTAACATGTTAAAGGCAAACAAACAATCAATCAAAGAAACAGAGACTCAAAAACATAAAGAAAGGTCAATACAAAAGCATGTTATATAAATGAAATAAAGAAACAGAAGCAAAAAACTTGGATTAAGGTTTTTAGGCACAAGTATGTGTGGGCATACATAGGCTTGTGTACGCATACTTCAAGTCTATGTACGCATGCTTCTTGCATGCGTACGCATACACGCACAGAAAACCCTAGCCCAAAAACTAGAAATACATAAAACAAAGCAAAACCTAAAACAATAAAACTAACAACTTAACTATTAGGATTAGTACCCTTAAATCCTTTTGTATGATGCCATGTATGATATTAAGTGTGACATTGTATTTGACATTATGTATGACTTAATATTATGTTTAATAAATTTATTTTATTATTATCTGAAATAATGGTAACATGAATATTCGGACATTATCACATAGTCCATGAGATGCATAGTATGTGATTTATGTGAAGATTCATAGAAGATATAAATCACAAGTTCTTTGTAAATTCAGAATTATAGTTGTAGTCGGTGATGAAATTGGGCATTTCATCTGCGAAGACTATAACATATCAACTACGATGATTTGTCTTGATCATGGAAGTGGAAACTTCTAGTTGATGTGTTAATATGTTTTAAGAGTTAAGACATATTGAACTGGACTGCTGTGAGATTTATTATTCTCCTAAAGACTGTCAAATGAATAATAAATCTCACGACTTGTATTTGCATGAACTCTTAATCCAGAGAGAATAATGGACCTGATCATGAAGTGTAGGTTGCTTTGATATATCAAGAGTGAGATCTAAAATAATGGTCAAAACCTCAGTATGTTGGGCAGCAACATTTAGTGTTGATAGAACATGTATTCTCAAGATGGAATTCATTGTCTATTAACGGAGATATAAAGTATTCCCTTGAGATAAGTTTAATGAGTTTGTTATTTAGAGAGTTAGGCCTAACCACTTTAATAAGACTAAAGTATATATTTATGGAATTGGATTTCATAAATATATAATGAATAACATTAAAGGATTAAACCGGGTACTCAAGGATTAAGATGTAATAATTTACAAAGTGGCAGTCTACATTAATGACTTTGTATTACTACGAATATTTTATGAAGGGGTTGCATGTATAATAAAGTCATGGGATATAATTTATAGATAACTTTGGACTTGTCAAGAGTTGACAGAAAAGCCCAAGGCCCATTGGAGCTAGTGTCTTATTGGTCCCTTTTAGTCCCACTCCAAGTCACACACTTAAGCCCAATTGGTAAGGCCCAAAAGGCCAGCCCAATTAGATTAATTGGTTAGATACAAAGGAAAAAATGTTCAGATTTTCATATGCAAGAAACATCATTGTGAAATGGTGTGCATGTGAGTTTTTGTTACTCACTAGTCAACTCTTTGTTACCAATTGAGAGACCACACATCTTGGGCGTTAGTGGAATTGGAGTGAAGATTAAAAGTAGTCCCAAGTGCTTCAATCTTTGTTTTGAAATTCACCGCTTCAAGGTACGATCTCTTGTTCTCAAATTCTGAAATTTACTTAATACGTGTTATCAATATCGAATGAAGTAGATCCGTTTAAAACTTATTTTTCCGCTGCGTTCACATCTATTTCCATCAAATGGTATCAGAGCGGTCTTCAATTTCGTATTGTTTAACATGTTTTGTGAGTTTTAGAATTGGAGATGATAGTTTCATATTGTTAGAAGATTGTGTTTTAATTTTTTGCATGTTATTGAAACTATGATTTGATGAAAACTGAAATTGATGTTATGATGTTGTTTAAATTTGAATTTAAGAATGTTAAATTGATCTTTAAGACTTTAGCATCAATGAATTTCAGTTTTGATATCATTCTCTGACCATCATGTTCGTTTGAAAGTTGTTTGTTCATGAAAACACGAAGAAAACTACCTTAGAAAATTTCTGGAAATTTGAGTTTCGCGATTTTCGATCGATCGAAAATCACTTTCAATTGATCGAATGAGACAGTGATCAGACTTTTAAGATAGATTGATTTTCGATTGCTGGTCGATCAATTGAATCTGTTTTTCGATAGATCGAAAGTCAATCGAGTATCAATCGAACAAGTCAGAAGGTCAAGTTCGAATATTTTGATTTTTTCGATCAATCGAGGGGCACAATCGATCGATCAAAAGAAATAAAATTAGAAATTTTTCTAAATGTTTTCACATGTAAAAGTACTAAGACTATGTGTAATTAGATTATGCATACTTTATAATTAAAAACCTTTTATATAAAACATCTAATGGGAGAGAGATACAAGGGTTGCATCTCACGGCCTCCATTATCGGTTTAAAGTAGTGTGATTAAGCACCTCACCTTGGCGTATATGCCTTGCTCCCTTCGGAGGGTGTTTGATTCATAGTACTACAAGTTAAACTTCTTAAAGATAGATGAAATGTGTTTTATCATTGAGAACGACCACGCTTCCATGGAGTTACTTAGTGATTCACATTGATTCTAGGCAATGGTATACACTAGACTAAGTGTAATGTTAACCTCCCTTCGAAGCTGTGTCATTATTACTTAGAGGCTAAAGGGAAAACGACAAATTATTTTTATTTGGTAAGAGTTACCATGATAGCATTAATAATGAGAATGTTTCTCGCCTAATCATAGTGATTGGTATGACCTCGCTTCCGAGGAATATTAATTGCGGGATTGGGTTGTCATTGCATATATTATATTATGGTTTTATTAAGGTTCCATACTATATGTTTATATGCTAAATTGATAATGTCCAGTTTATTGATTATATTCATGTTTATTGTTTTCAGATTTAGAACATGGCATCATTTAGCCCACTTGTAACTATTCTTACTCAAAACAAACTGACTGGATCCAACTATGTTGATTGGAAAAGAAATTTGGACATTGTTCTTACTGCTGAAGAGCATAAGTATGTTCTTACTAAACCATGTCCTAGCTTTCCTTCATTAGATGCTCCTTCTGAGGAAAAACAACGATATGATCGTTGGCAGAAATCTAATGAGATGGCCAAGTGCTACATCCTAACATCTATCTCAAATGTTCTACAGCATCAAATGCAGGATGTAGAACTAGCTTCAGACATCATGCTAAGTCTGAAGGAGATGTTTGGTGAGCAAGGCCGTTCTGCAAGGCAAGAGACCATGAGGCAAATATATAATACCAGAATGACTGAAGGTACTTCAGTGAAGGAGCATTGTCTAACAATGATCTCTAATCTGAATACATTGGAAGTTTTAGGTGCCGATATTGATGGAGAATCCCAAGTGGATATGATACTCCAGTCACTACCAGAATCATTCAAGGAATTCAAACTTAACTATAATATGAACAAAAAGATTTATACTTTGTCTGAACTAATGAATGAATTGGTAGCGGCAGAAAGCATTCTTCGCACTTCCAATGTTGAAGCCAATGTTGGTGAAACTTCTACTTCTCAACCTAAGCCGAAAGGCAAGGGTAAGAAGAAGAAGGACTTCACCAAACAAGAGGGTAAACAAGTTGCCTTAGGGGTTGCTGATAAAGGAAAAGAACGATAAAGTGTTTATCTGCTTTGGCAATATTGTGGATGGTCTTTATATTTTAACTCCTGATAAGCATGAATTATATAATTCTGAATTAGATAATAACTCTCATGTAAAATCATTAAAGAGAAAGTTTCCTTCTACTAGTGATGCATATCTTTGGCATTTGTGTTTAGGTCATATTAATTCAAATAGGATTCAAAGACTGATCAAAGATGGACTCTTAGAGCCCATAGACTTTGATGAATTTCCAGTTTGTGAATCTTGTTTGGAAGGTAAAATGACCAAACGATCTTTTAAAGCAAAAGGTAGAAGAGCTCAAGATTTGCTAGAGCTAGTGCATTCTGATGTATGTGGTCGGTCCTATGTCAATCCAAGCAAAAGGAGGTTATGAGTATTTCATCACTTTTACCAATGATTACTCAAGATATGGTTATGTGTACCTAATGAGACGGAAGTCCGAAGCCTTTGAAAAGTTCAAATAGTTTAGGGTTGAAGTAGAGAATCAATTGGGTAAACGCATAAAAGCCATTCGATCTGATCGTGGTGGTGAATACCTTCTTGGGGTTTTCAAGGATTACTTAACTTAAAATGGGATTGTATCCCAATTGGCTGCACCTGGAACTCCTCAACAGAATGGTGTAGCAGAAAGAAGGAATAGGACTCTTTTAGAAATGGTTCGGTCCATGATGAGTTACTCAACTTTATCGATTTCTTTTTGAGGTTATGCCTTAAATACAACAATACATCTTTTGAATTTAGTCCCATCAAAATCTGTTCCCAAAACACCCATGGAATTGTGGAGTGGGCGTAAGCCTAATATGAAATATCTCCACATTTGGGGTTGTCCTGCACATGTGTTAAAAGGGAAGCCTGATAAATTGGAACCAAAATCAGAAGTGTGTTTGCTTGTAGGTTATCCAAAAGAAACTAGGGGTTATTTATTCTATAGTCGTAAAGATAACAAAGTTTTTGTTAGTACAAATACTAAATTCTTGGAAAATGACTATATGAATAATTTTACTCCTAGAAGTAGAGTTGTGTTGTTTGAAATGAATGAATCTGTAAATGAACAACCAATGGATGAAACTAGGGATGATGTGGTTGTATTAGATACACCACAAGATACTACTCATGACATGTCTAGTACTCAGGTGCCTCGTCGTAGTGGGAGAATTGTTCAGCCTCCTATAAGATTCATAGGTTTAGGAGAAACTTATGAAGCTATCTCTAAAGAGGTTGAATCAGATCCCTATACCTATGAAGAGGCAATGAATGATATAGATGCACATCATTAGGTCCAAGCTATGAAATCTGAATTAGATTCCATGTATTCCAATCAAGTTTGGGATCTTGTAGAGGCGCCTAACGGCATTAACCTGTTGGTTGCAAATGGGTTTACAAGAGAAAGAGAGGGATAGATGGAAAGGTTGAAACCTTTAAAGCAAGGCTAGTGGCGAAAGGGTATACACAAAAAGAAGGTATTGATTATGATGAAACCTTTTCTCCAGTAGCAATGCTTAAATCTATCAGAATTCTCTTATCCATTGCTGCTCATTACGATTATGAGATTTGGCAAATGGATGTCAAGACTGCATTTCTGAATGGCAATCTTGAAGAGGAAATCTATATGATGCAACCAAAAGGTTTCATAGCTAAGAACCAAGAGCATATGGTATGCAAGTTGAAAAGGTCTATTTATGGACTTAAGCAAGCATCTAGGTCATAGAACATTAGATTTGATTAAGCAATCAAGTCATTTGGTTTTGAGTAAAATCTTGATGAACCATGTGTGTACAAAAGACATTGTGATAAAGTAGTAATGTTCCTAGTGCTTTATGTTGATGATATTCTACTCATTAGAAATGATGTAGGGGTAATGCCATCAGTAAAGATTTGGTTGTCAAGTCAATTTGATATGAAGGACTTGGGTGAGGCTAACTTTATTCTAGGGATCAAGCTTTGGCGAGATCGCAAGAATAAGATGTTAGGCTTATCACAAGCTGGATATATAGATAAGGTTCTAGAACGGTTTAGCATGCAAAACTCCAAGAAAGAATTACTTCCTTTCAGATATGGAGTTCCTCTGTCTGATGACCAAAGGCCTAAGACTCAAGAGGAAGATAATATGATGAGACAAGTTCCTTATGCTTCTGCAGTGGGAAGTCTCATGTACGCCATGCCTTGTACTAGACCAGATATCTGTTATTCAGTTGGCATGGTTAGTCGATATCAATCAAATCTAGGGCCAAAACACTAGCAAGCTGTAAAGCATATTCTCAAGTATCTACAGAGAACGAGAGATTATATGCTCGTTTACCGAAGTGAGGATTTGATACCTATTGGCTATACAGATTCAGATTTTCAATCTAATCTAGATTTCAGAAAATCCACATCAGGATGTGTTTTCACCTTCGGAGGTAGAGCCATAAGTTGGCGGAGTATTAAGCAATCTTGTATTGCAGACTCTACCATGGAAGCAGAATATGTTGCTGCTTGTGAAGCAGCAAAGGAAGCTGTATGGCTCAAAAAATTCCTTTATGACCATGGTGTAATGACAATGGAGCAAGTTCCAATCACATTGTTTTGTGATAACAGTGGAATAGTTACACAATCTAAAGATCCAAGGAATCACAAGAAAGGAAAGCACATTGAGAGGAAGTACCATATCATTCGAGATATTGTTGCTCGTGGAGATGTGGTGGTAGCAAAGATTGAAAATGCAAATAATCTAGCAGATCCATTTACTAAAGCTTTGCCTCAAAGGACTTTTGAGTCGCATTTGGAAAGAATGGGAGTTAGTTTAGTGCACAATAGTCTTTAGGGCAAGTAGGAGATTGTTAGGATTAGTGCCCTTAAATCCTTTCGTATGATGCCATGTATGATATTAAGTGTGACATTGTGTTTGACATTATATATGACTTAATATTATGTTTAATAAATTTGTTTTATTATTATCTAAAATAATGGTAACATGAATATTTGGACATTATCACATAGTCCATGAGATGCATAGTATGTGATTTATGTGAAGATTCACAGAAGATATAAATCACAAGTTCTTTGTAAACTCAGAATTATAGTTCGTAGTCGGTGATGAGATTGGGCATTTCATCTGTGAAGACTATAACATATCAACTACGATGATTTGTCTTGATCATGGAAGTGGAGACTTCTAGTTGATATGTTAATATGTTTTAAGAGTTAAGACATATTGAACTGGACCGCTGTGAGATTTATTATTCTCCTAAAGACTGTCAAATGAATAATAAATCTCACGACTTGTATTTGCATGAATTCTTAATCCTGAAAGAATAATGGACCTGATCATGAGGTGTAGGTTGCTTTGATATATCAGGAGTGAGATCTAAAGTAATGGTCAAAACCTTAGTATGTTGGGCAGCCACATTTAGTGTTGATAGAACATGTATTCTCAAGATGGAATTCATTGTCTCTTAACGGAGATATAAAGTATTCCTTTGAGATAAGTTTAATGAGTTTGTTATTCAGAGAGTTAGGCCTAACCACTTTAGTAAGACTAAAGTATATATTTATGGAATTTGATTTCATAAATATATAATGAATAACATTAAAGGATTAAACTGGATACTCAAGGATTAAGATGTAGTAATTTACAAAGTGGCAGTCTACATTAATGACTTTGTATTACTACGAATATTTTATGAAGGGGTTGCATGTATAATAAAGTCATGGGATATAATTTATAGATAAGACCTAGAGTGCAACTATATTTATATAGTGGTATTAAATATAGTTAATGGTAACTTTGGACTTGTCAAGAGTTGACAGAAAAGCCCAAGGCCCATTGGAGCTAGTGTCTTATTGGTTCCTTTTGGTTCCACTCCAAGCCACACACTTAAGCCCAATTGGTAAGGCCCAAAAGGCCAGCCCAATTAGATTAATTGGTTAGATACAAAGGAAAAAACGTTCAGATTTTCATATGCAAGAAACATCATTGTGAAATGGTGTGTATGTGAGTTTTTGTTACTCACTAGTCATCCCTTTGTTACCAATTGAGAGACCACACATTTTGGGCGTTAGTGGAATTGGAGTGAAGATTAAAAGTAGTCCCAAGTGCTTCAATCTTTGTTTTGAAATTCACCGCTTCAAGGTATGATCTCTTGTTCTCAAACTTTGAAATTTACTTAGTACGTGTTATCAATATCGAATGAAATAGATCTGTTTAAAACTTATTTTTCTGCTGCGTTCAAATCTATTTCCATCATTAACATTCTTTTTTAATATAATTAAACAACCTACACTAACAACAAAGATACCTAAAACAAACAAAACATAATCTATTCCTAAATATGTATTGGATCTAACAAAAAACAAGAACAACACTTAACACATCGAAATATGTTCATCGATATATCCAATCATTCAACTCTCCAATCAAAATATGGTGAGACATAACAAAACAAAACCAAACAAAGAAAAGCATATTTCTAATCATATATAACAAATAAATAAATTAAGAACAGCAAGAACACAAATTGTAAAATATCCAAATTAAGGAAAAGCCATGAAGAAAGACTTGCCTTCTTATGGAACACAACTTGGTTGATATTTTAACCGGCCCATTAGTGCCTACACAACAAGATCGAATGATAATAAAGGGACACAACTATATCAATAGTCCATTAGTAATCACAACTCAGAAATAAAAATATCTTCTTGAAAAGATTGTTTGAAAAAGGTTTTGAAAGAGCTTAGAAAATAGTTTTAGCCATAATGAGTAATAAAGAGTGGTATTAAAAAGCCAAAAACGTGCTCAATGATGTGTGTGCAGAAAGTTCAAAGTTAGAAAAGAGTTTTGGAAGAGTTTAGGTGAAAATTCCACTTTCTCTAGCTAGGGTTTTGATTTGGAGACTTAAGGTTGTATTTTGATGTTTAAACTAGGGTTTTCAGACTCATTTTGAGGGTTTTGAACGTTCCAAAGGGTCTAAGGGCTAGGGCCCAATCAAAGAGGGAGGCTTTGGGCCCTAAAAAATGAAGTTCTGGGCTTCTGGAAACTGGCCTACGTATGCAGGTTTAGGGAAGCACACACATGTGTCCCCAGAAACCCTAATTTTGACTACGAGGCTAGCCTAACTTCAAATGGTCATAACTCACTCAATATAATTCCAAATTAGGCCAAATTAGTGTTCAAATTGAAGCCTAGGATGTATACTTTCCAATGAAAAAACCTCACTAAAAAATGCTTTATAGATCAAAATTTATAGTCAAAACAGTGAGCAAAGGTTATTTTTCAGTATCGTTTTCAAAGCAATTTGAGCACTTTTGGGTTATGATTACTTCCAAACTATCAAAATAACTTCAATTACCTTTTTTTAGACATGTCAAGCCCATCATTGGGACTAGGGACTAAAATTTATTAACGGGTACAAAATGTGATGTCTACAATCGCTTTGTTTTGTTTGATCTCTTTTATGCTTATTAGGGTTTTAATTTGTCTAAATGCCATGAACATGCATTGATGCATAGATGTTGTAATGCGGTGAGGTAAGTTATGCATAATCACATGAACATGCATTCGTTCTTGTTTGATAAGTATGGTGATTAATGAAAATGACATGCTTGGTTGAATTCCATGTTTTTTATGTTTAGATATCTTCACATGTTTGTTTGAATCTGCCTTGTGATGTTTCTACCCTTAAAGATATATGCTTAAATGCCATGATAGATGAATGTTTAGTTGGGAGATGATTATGCCATGTTGATTGCTTTAGATGCATGCTAGAGTGTGTGTGAGTTAGAATAACATATTAAATTTTTCCTTAACGAGATTAAGACTTGGAACACAATGAGTGGAAGCTGACCCACGGGTCGAGTGGGGTTAGGTGCCTAACACCTTCCCATTTTCATACCTAAACTTCGAACATGTGCTCTAGTAAAGATCAGTCGTTCCACAAAGGGCGCTATCTTTATGGTTCCTAGACATAAACTAGGTGGCGACTCCATTTACACCCTCCGTCATGGTCCATCCTAGGCCAAGGCGTACTTACCCAAAACATGAGGACGGTTCATCATGGGCGCTTGTTCCCACAGTGGCGACTCCATTGGGGATAAAGAGTTTGATTTGAATGTGTTCCATCTCTTAATCTTGATAAAGGCTTATTTAATATTGTTTGCACACACTTTCACTTGATTCTTTTTGTCCCTTTTCCATGGTTGGTGATGAGTGGGAAAGTGGAGGCTTAATTCTGGCCAAGACTTTTTGAAATTCATCCCACCAACTCACAATCCGAGCCATAGTCTGTGATGGGCTTTGAGTACATTAACGGTTTTTCACCAATCCATTATGGTCCATTTAGGCCTAATGTTGGAATCATGGCCCACCTAGTTTTGAGTGACCTATTTTTCTATCCCTTTAGCTTTAAGGAGATTACCCACACTTAGAGAGATCCTAGATCCTATCAAAAGAGGGCACTGTTTATATCAATTGTTTGTTCAACTATATATCTTGTGTTCACCTAATTCTAAAGGACAAATAAAAGATATAAAAATTTGAAAGGATGGCTCAAAAGTTATGGCATACCCTAAGACAACGAGATGAAAAGAAAAGAAAATCTTACATATAAGAGGCTTATCCCAAAATCCAAAGGTATATTTTAACTTAAAAGGTTCATAGGATCATAGCCTCGTTGCTATTATAAGCCCAAAATCAAAGGCCTCTTGAAAAAGAAAGTCTTGGGCCTAAGATAACAAATATGCTATGGACCTACCATCCAAGATTCTACAAATTCAATATGAATCTCCCTAATCTTGGGCTTACTTATTGCATGTAAAGGCTTAAAATGATGAAAGATTCATGGGCTTTGAGAGGAAGGCCACAATATATTCTAGCTAGAAGGCTACTTCGGAAAAATTTAACATACGGATATAAGAAAAGAAGAACCCAAAGGTGATGAATGCATTGTTGGCCCATATTTGAGACAAAGGGTTGAAAATCTCCAAGCCCTATGAAGCAAAGGGCAAGGCTCATGAAAGGAAAGTGAGTGATATTGTAATTGGGCCTTCTTAAAATGGACTTAAAGACTTTCTAAGGACATCTAAATAAAAAAAAATTAAAAAAAAATAAAAAACCTTTTTAATTTGGGACATGGGCTTAATAAAGATAGGACTTCTTTTTAGGCACCATTGCACCACCAAGATCAAGTAAGCACATCCCCACTTCAACTTGGGTTTGAGAAAGCAACAAAAAACTTTTGATTAAGGTTGAGATCACACCTCAAGAAGAGATGCTTCAAGGAGAGATACCTCAAGAAGAAATGGTTGCTCCAATTGATGACACACTCACACAAAAGATATACAAGGCAATAGAAGATCAAGGCCAGACTCTCAAAAAGATGGGAAGTCACCTCTCCAAGCTAGAGGAGAGCAAGATCAAGAAGCTTGTGCAAATAAAGATAAATGAGGAAGAAGAAAAAGAAGAATGAGATGAAAGAGACAGGGCAGATTATGAGAGGAACAAGCAATTTGAGATGCTCACCATGGATATCGTGGCCATGAAGGAAAAGATGGAGAAGATGCAACTAGCCTTTCGCAAGGCTCAAGGGCCATGATTGTCTCTACAAAATGGGTGGTTTAAGCTCCAAAGCCCCTATTGCATTACCTCTTAAGTTCAAGATTTCTGATGTGAAAAAGTTTGATGGGACTAGAGACCATAAGCAACATGTTAGAAGATAGATAAGCATTCCCAAAATGAAGAGGTTAGATGAGAAGCAAACTTTGCATGCATTTCCTCTCTCATTCATGGGAGATGTATTGAGATGGTACTATAGCTTGGATCCAAGCAAGACCAAAGTATAGAATGAGCTAGTAGAATTGTTTATGAATCAAATCATTTTTAATACCATGATTGATGCAACTTTATGGGATTTAGAGACCACTAAGCAAGGAGTTAGGGAGACTTTCTCCTAATATATGACAAGGTGAAAAGGGAAATTGTCCAAGATGGTTAATAGGCTAAATAAGAAGGACTAAATCAACATGATTATCAAGAACTTGCTTCCAGCATACAACAATATGCTTTTGTCATCACCTATTAGTTCTTTTGGAGAATTGTGTGATTGTGAGACTAGGATTGAAGATGCCATCAATAATGAACAATTGGAGAAAGGGGAGAATAAGCCTCCAATCAAGAGGACATATAGGGAAAGAGCAACCAATTTTAAAGCACCCAACCTTGTAAATGCAAGTGCCATCATACTCCAACAACCTCTAGCCTACCAAAGCTTCACAAAGAAAGTTTGCAGAGAATTTTTCGACTTAGGAATGATCCTTACACAAGCATATGAGAACCTAACTTCTAAAACTCCTAAAGCCTTTAGATCCTACACTAATGCCTAATCATGTACCTCTTACTTGGAACTTCAATAAATATTGTCACTTCCATCAGAAATCCGACTATAAGACCGATAATTGTTTTCGCCTTAAGCATGAGATACAAGATTTGATAGACAAATGGACTCTCCCAAACCTAGACATCATCACTAAAACTGACATTAGGAAGAACCCTTTACTCAATTATCGCCGAGCTCCGCCCCCATATTAGAATTGTGTGTAAGTGGAAGAGGTCGATTGGGATTGCTCTAAGTTGATAGAGTTTGGGGAAGTCAACACGGTGGAAATCCAAGGAATATGGGATGAAGAATATGAGAATTTGAAGAGTGTTATAGCCGTATGGAGGATACTTCCCAAGGGAATATCTGAATTGAAGAAAAGGGTCCTAGAAGATGATGTGGCAAACATCACTAGAAGTGGGAAACATTACAAACCATCCTTTTTGGAGAAGGATCACCCTGGAAGAAATGTGGAGGAAGGATCAAAGCTCATTGGACTCAATGGGAAGGAAGCAAAAGAAGAGGAAGATAAGGTCTTAACCAAAATAAAAAAGACTCAAGCTCAAGTGATAGTTTGGCGTTTACTTAAGGATTATCAAGAGCACTACAACGTACTTCTAGATGCTTTGAATGGGAAAGAAGTACCTATAGAAACTACATTCCTTTCCTTACCTTTTCTGATGGAGAACTTCCTCTCAAAGGAGCCACTCATATTAGACCTTTGCAAATCACAATCAAATGCATGGGTGCTAAGGTTCTAATGGTTCTTATCGACAATGGATCTACATTGAATGTGTGCCCATTTAGGACTGCTCTTAAGGTTGGTTTAGACTTGCAAAAAATCATCCCTTCTCCTTTGACTATTAGGGCATATGATAACACCTCAAGGAAGGTTATAGGAACCTTCAAAGATCCTTTCAAAATTGACCCGTTGGAGACAATTGTGGAATTTCATGTGATGGAAATCACCCCTAACTACAATCTCCTCCTAGGAAGAGCATGGCTTCATCCCATTGGGGCTATACCTTCTACCTTGCACCAAAAGATGAAGATCCCATGGAAATGAGGAATTGTTGTGGTACTTAGAGATGGTGAGATCCGAGCTTCTGTCTGTGAGCTCGAAGGAGAGGACAATGAGCTTCAAATGTATGGCTTTTCTAATTTATGAACATGACTGATTATGGATTGAAGGATGAGAAGTACACTACAGATTTACTCTTGTATTATAGTTATGAGGTGATTGCAATGATGAAAAGGATAGGGTACATGCCTAGTATGGGTCTTGGAAAAGAAGGAAGAGGGGTAGCTGAATTCCCCGATTTCGAGATGCAACTAACTAGGGAAGGTTTGAGATTATTTGAAAGTTGCGGCTGAATCAAGCAAAACCTTGGTATTGTCAATGGAAACTTTATGAAGGAGGAGGAGACTTCTCTTTCTATGGCTTTCTCGAGTTTTAGATTCACAAGGATAGGAAAGTGTATCTCGGTTAGGAGATCTTCTTTGAGAAGAAGCTCACTTTCAAGGAGGAGCCTACAGTGGTGATCAAGGAGATTCAAAAAGTGGTCAATTGGATGGACTACATGGATGTTGATGCAATGGAGACAATTTTGAAAGTTGAGGGGGACGTGTTTACCATCACCATTGAAGAACCAAGTGATTCTTCTACATTCATCATGCCTATAGATAGGCAACTTAGCAATTGGACTTGGGTTGGGTTTTCTAATGGCATGGGAAATATATCTTATAATGTATGTTCCAATGTACTTTTTGACATTTTTAATAAGATGAATTCTGATTTGGCTTATTTTGATGTGTCCCGTAATATTGAAATTCTGCACCTAAATGATTCCAATGAATTTGAAATAAAATTAAAAAACTATTGTAAAAGAAAATTGAACCTATGGAACCAACTTTTGAAACTCTTAATTTAGGAAATTATGAGAACCCACTTAATTAAAATTGGCTCATCTATAAATGAACAAGAAAGAAAAGATCTCAAAGAACTCCTCACTGAATTCCAAGAAGTATTTGCATGGTCTTACGAAGATATATCTAGCACTGATCTCGAGATAGCACAACAGCATATTGATACCCATTCTTACATGGTGCTAGTCAAGTGAAAATTGAGATGCATGAGAACTGAATGGCTTCTCAAGATCAAGGAGGAAGTCATGAAATAGTTGGAAGTAGGGTTCATCAAACCTGTACACTAAGCCAAATGAATAGTGAATGTTGTGCCTGTACCCAAGAAGGATGGAAAGGTGAGGATGTGTGTGGACTTTAGAGACCTAAACAAGGCTTGTCCTAAGGATGATTTCCCTTTTCCTCATATAGACATGTTAGTGGATAACACCAATGGTAGTACTTTGATGTCCCTCATGGATGGCTTTCAAGATACAATCAAATCGAGATGGCTCCTAAGGATATGACTAAGACCACTTTCACCACTAAATGGGGAATCTATTGTTACACAGTGATGCCATTTGGGCTTAAGAACGCAGGTGCAACCTACCAAATGATGGCCACGGCCTTACTACATGACATGATGCACAATGCAATGGAGGTATATGTTGATGACATGATTGTGAAGTCCAAAGATAGAGAAGGTCACATAACCAATCTAAGGAAGTTCTTCGAAAGGATCAAGGAGTATAGATTGAGATTGAATGCACAAAAATGTACTTTTGGAGTAACTGCTAGAAAATTGCTAGGCTTCCTTGTAAGCGATAAAGGGATAAAAGTCAAACCATCAAAGATCAAAGCTATATTGGATAAGCCACCACCCAAGAGTGAAAAGGAAATAAGAGGATTCTTAGGCCAGTTGTAGTACATTAGTTGATTCATCACCAAATCACTTCCACTTGTGAGACCATCTTCAAACTTTTGAGGAAGAATGAACCCCATACATGGAATGATGAATGTCAAAAAACCTTTGAACTTATGAAGGGGTATCTTCTCTACCCGCCTATCTTGGTACCTCCAGAACTTGGGAAACCTCTACTCCTTTACCTTCTAGTCATAGAGGATGCAATAGGAAGTAAGTTAGCGCAAGAAGATGATAAGAATGAAAGAGTTGTGTATTACTTAAGCAAGAGATTCCATGACTATGAGAGTAGATACACACCTATAGAGAAATCATGCTTTATTCTTGTATGGACTATAAAGAAATTGAGACATATCATCCTACCATTCCAATTATGGATAGTTGCTAGAATGGATCCATTGAAGTACCTATTTGAGAAGCCTGACTTGAGTGGAAGGTTGTCAAGACGGTTGATTCTATTGGTTGAATTTGACTTGAAGTATGTGGCTAGGAAAACCTTCAAAGGGAGCACCATGTTAGATTTTTGTGTCGAGAGCCATATAAAAGAAGAAGGCGGTAAAGAAGACTTCCCAAATGAAGGCATTTTAGATTTTGAATTAGGGGCATAGAAGATGTATTTTGATAGAGCTGTGACCCAATATGGAAATGGAATAAAAGTACTCTTGATCACCCTTGATGGATCTCATGTACCTTTGGCTGTCAAGTTGAATTTCAAGGCAACCAATAACACAGCAATATATGAGGCTTGTATCACTGAAATGGAATCCCTACGAGAGCTAGGGGTAAAGGAAGCCAAAGTCTTTGGAGATTTGACTTTGGTCATAGCACAAGAACAAAAGTTGTGGAAGGTGAATGAGAAACATCTAAAACCTTACCAACAATTTTTGGAGGAGTTGACAAAAAAACCTTTGACAAAATTGAATACACCACTATCCCTAGAGTTTAGAACTAGTTTGCAGATGCTTTAGCTATTCTAGCTTCTATGGTTGAAATAATTAAAGGAGTACGGACATGACCCTTAAAGATCTAGAAAAGATATCAATTGGTACACATAGAGAGAGAAGGTTTAACAGTCTTGACCATAGAAGGGGAAGGAGTGCCTTGGTATTACGACATCATGAAGTTTCTAGAATTGGGAATTTATCCTGATGGTGCCGAAAAGCAAGAACATCGTCTAATTAGGATGAGGCAATGCAATACATCCTATATAGAGGTCAATTCTATAGGAGATCCTATGATGGGATACGCCTTTATTGTTTAAAGAAAGAAGAAGCCAAAAGAATCACGGAAGAAGTCCACCAAGTGATTTGTGGTCCCTATATGAGGATGTCGGCAAAGAAGATTTTGAGGACGGGTTTTTACTGGAATACAATGGAAACTGATTGTGTGGACTTTGTGAAAAGTTGCCACGACTATCAAACACATGCCAACTTGAACCATATGCCACCTAATAAGCTATACAGCATGACCTCTTGATGGCCTTTCTCTATGTGGGGCATAGATGTGATTGGAAAGATAGCTCCTATGGGCTCGAATGGGCACGAGTATGTCTTGGTTGCAATTGACTACTTCACTAAGTTGATAGAGGTAGCTTCCTATTCCATATTGAAGGCCAAACATGTGGCCCAATTCAAGAGAGCAACATCATTTGTCGGTTTAGAGTACCGTAAGAGATCATCTCCAACAATGGTTCCCACTTTGAAGGAGAAGTTTGAAGGATCATGGAGTTTACAACATTGAGCATCATAGGTCTTCACCATACTGACCACAAATTAATGGGCTCATAAAAGCAGCCAACAAGAATATCAAAAACATCCTAGCCAAGATGGTCGTGAGATACAAAGATTGGACCAAGAAGAATCCATTTGCTTTGTGGGGTTATAGGACTTCTACCTGTGTGTTAGTTAGGGAAACTCCTTACTTTTTGGTTTATAGGAGTTAAGTGGTGCTTGCTTCAAGGCCAAGTCTCTTCAATTCTACCCAAGATTCTCTCAATGAATGCTAGGGTATGGGAAGAACCATTGCCATAAGGTACCCCTTGACGGTCACTAAATTGTTGTACAATACGACATGTAGGATAATAAGAGCAATGGTGAAGCCCAACCAAAGGTACACAATTTTCTTTAAAGCCACAACTAGACATGGCCTTGATACGCCACCATTCCACCACCCATTGGATATCCACGGAAGTAAGACACTCCAAGAACTTAGTAAGCTTGGTAGGATTCACCTTTGTATTTAAGCTGGTGATCACGATAGTGCTTCGGTTGATACTGATTAGAATGAACAAGGGAGGGATAAAGCAACTTGAGCTTCTCATAGATCCATGCAAAAATTAGAGGAATCCTACTAGATTGAGAAAATCTAGGAAAAAATTAGGGATTATACCTAAAGAATGAGAGAACTCCACACAAAGAATGTTGCTTTCTCCCTATGAATAGCATCCAAACCATTGAGGGTTTTAGCAAAGACAAGGGCTAGTGGGCTCCCATTCCCTGGAGTTTGACCACATGAAGAATTCCAGGATCCACACAAGGTGTTTCATGCACCAAAAAAACCTTGCAAGAATGAAAAGGCTAAAAGCGTTGAGATGGTAACAATGTTTTACTCCAGCCAAGGGACATCCTTCTTAGAAAAGTACTTGAATACCATGAAGAAATTCAATTTGTTGGACTTGCAAAATCTCTTTTCCATGGCTAGGGGAACCCTCTAAAGTTGATGAGCTAGGTCAAAAAGATCTTCATCAAGAGTAGGAAGAATGATAGCACTAAAGTTGTGCTCACCCATGATTGCACCAAACTCCTTAAGAGTAGGGCATAATTTCACACCATTGAATTGGAATACATGCCGAGTAGGAATCCAAAACTCAGTGGTTGCATGCAAAGAAGCTCATTCACTTTAATTTGATGAAAGAAAGAAATATAAAAGAGACTAAGAGGGATGAGAGCATCCTTGAAATTGAGATTAAGCTTGTTAATCCATATTGAAACCTCCAAAGAAGTGAACTGCCATTTGGGACCTTACAGATTGGATCCTTGGCTTAAAATATGTTTTATGAAGGTTTAGAAGCCTCTTATAATTGTTTTATAGTGGAAAAAGTTGGCTAGGGTTTTTCTGCTTGGCATCATGTATGTGCATGGTCCTAGATGCATATGCATGGTCAAAGCATGTGTATGCACACGTGCGTATGCATATGCAAGTTCACTAGGGTTTTAGATTCCCTTTCCTATTTGGAGTGTGATTTTTCATGCCAAGGCTTCTCTTATGACTCCTACCACCCAAAGGATTACTCAAAGGCAAATTTGAATCGGGATTTTCATTCACCAAAGCAGTAAATAAAAGGAAAGCAAAATAAATATAAGATGCATACATATCCAAATCTCCTATAAGTTGTAAATAAGTGCAAGCCCTAAAATAGAAGCAAAAATATAAAGATGTTCTTAAATACAATCCAATGTATCAAATAAAACCTAAAGTTCATAAGATAATGCTAAAAGGGAAAAGAAAAAAACTGGAAAGTGTGTGTGTGTGTGTGTGTGTGTGTCTACTGGATCATCGACGGTAGTGCCTTTTCCTAGGTCGAGAGCTCTAGGTCGCCTTCGGGTCATCATCATCATCAAGATAAGGATACCCCATCTGGCCTATAAATTTATCTAGAATACTTAGTCACCTCTAACTTAAGGTTCCTAGAAAGCCAAACAAGCTCCTCATGCTCTGCTATAGTAGGCTGAATTTGAAAAATGGACAAGCCTAAGGAATGCAAAGAAGAAAGTGCAAGAGATAAAGATAGAGGAAACTCACTGCTCGTGTACCCTGAAGGAAGGGAAAACCTAAGACATTTGGGTTACACCTAACAAGACACCCTCGAGCAAACCCATTAGGACCATAAGTGTAGATCAACCAAGACAAGTGAGGAGGGTCAACAGGACCACCAACAATTGGGCCAGCTGTGCCCTGAAATGATCACCACATTTGAATATCATAACAAGCAGAAATACAAGGTAAAATGAAAAGAAAGATGGAAGACAGAAGGGTACATACCCCAATGGGAAAAGGAGCCACAAGGCGAGTCCTGCTAAACTCATTATAATCAAAATCACCCAAGAGCCACTTGGCATAAGGGATGCCATTCCTCAATAATTGGTACTTAGTATCAGTCATCAAAAGCGAGGCAAGCATGAATGGATGAGAATCCATCAGAACCTAAGGCATGCGTATCCTCACCTATCAGCTAGCAAGAAGCTCGCTCAGCTAAGTATAGAACCCTCAAGCTTGCACCCTCCAAGGGTTGAGTGGCCCATGAAAAGAAAATGGCAGTTACCTCCAGCTCAAGGTTAGCAATGGGAGGAATACCCACCTAAGGTCCCCAAGCAATCTGCAAGAAAACAAAAACACAATTATAGTTAGAAAGAAAACCTTTGAAACATGCAAGGACAGCTAGGAAAGAAGAATTTCACTCGCATCTTCAAAGGTGAGATTGCTGAGATGGGCCTAGATTGAAGGGAAGTCCTTTAGGTCCACATCTGCACCATGGGAAATGAGGCCATAGCTCAAGGCCTAACGCTGCAAGAAAGAAAGCACAAATACATTTTGTAAGATGATAGTTTGCAAACAACAGATACAGTTTGCAAGATTATAGTTTGCAAGAAATAGATATAGTTTGCAAGATGATAGTTTGCAAGAAACATATATAATTTGCAAGAAAAGAGTACGGTATAGTTTGCAAGATGATAGTTTGTAAGATAGAGCGTTGATATAGTTTGTAAGAGCATGAAATATAGTTTTTTGAGCCTAGATGGCATATGAATAGATATAGTTTGTAGAAGTATGAAGTACAATTCATGAAACTATATGAAAAAGGGAAGAAAGTCTAACCTCAAGGAACTTTTAAGGCCCCACCAACTGACGAAGAGTCCCTTAACTGAGTGTGTCCATGACCGAATAGAGGTAGGCAAGACAAGCTTGGCCCCAATTTGCCTCTTGCACATGCTTGAAGTCACAGAAGAGAGCAAGCCACCTTAAAGACACCGTCTACCCTTCATTGGCAAAAAGATATGTCCTTAGTAGGGACAGCAAGAATGCCCTAACCATCCAGGCATAATCATTAAGTGTCACCAGAGAAGGAGGCCCGTAATCCTTCTACAAGTCAAAATAGTGCATGCACTCACTCGAATACCTACGCCCTAGTAGGTCGATGCCGAGCTGAATGTCCAACTCACTTTCTAAGTTAATGATAGGCCCATCAGATCTCAGACTGGTCTTCCAGTGGAAGTCATGGGGAGTCATCGTCATCTCCCTCCCAGCAATGTGAAAAGAGTGGTTAATATCCCACTACCTTTTACCAAGTGCCTGCACCAGAATGCTGCTGGTGATACCTTCCAAAAGTAAACACATGATTGGCTTGAAACTGGTCACACTCATCAAGGCCTTTGTATCTTTTGTCAAGCCCTTATACCATGCAAAGAGATGACTAGCACTACCCCTACTTAAGAAAAGAGGTAAAACTTGTAGTAGACAAGAACATGAGCATAAGAATCATGTTGGATAAGAAAAGTAAGTGAAATCTGAGTGCTAATATGTGTATGTAGGACCTGTGTATGTGTACATAGAGTTCCTACATGTGTTCATATGAACTGATGAAAATGGACGCATACGCATAAAGATTGGTTGCACAAGTATGCATGACGCATGTGAACGCATGAATGCAGATAGAATGAGTTCTTCGACAGTTTTGGACTACCATGAATCAAAACTCATCCTCAACATGTTCCTACCCCACCTAGGACATCAAGTTTTCATCTAAACCTATCCCATAACAAAAACTGAGCATTTACAAGTCTAAAAACGGAAAAACAAAATATTAGAACAAAACTTGGAAATGAGAAAATTTTGACAAACTCACCAATCCAGTCCGTGCACCTCTAAAAGATGGTTTTATGACCTGAAAGTCAGTGGAAGGGGCTCTGTTAACCTTGTCGCTCCATCCTAGTTGATGAAATTGAAAACTTCGCCAGAAATAATGTAGGAGGTATTCTTGGCTTTAGATGACATTGAATAAGATGATAGAGTTTTTGAGAGAGAGATTCTTATGATTCTAATTTGGATTGGATGAGGAAATGGGAGAGAGGCAAAAGGTTTTCATAGGGAAAGAGAGGGAGTTGAAGAGTTAGAGAGGAAATGAAGAGATGAAGTAAATAAGAAGAAAAAGAAATAGTAGTAACTGTTGGAGAAAAATGAAGAGGAGGGAAGGCATCTAATAACTAAACTACATATGGTTTAGGCTTCTCGCTAAACTATGTGTAGGTTAGCAAAAAAAAAAAAAAATTAATATCCTTGGGGATTCCCATAAGATGAGAAGTGTAAGAAAAAAAATTTCAAAGACAACCCTCATGGGTCATGAAACATCAGAATGTTACAAAGTTGCACTAAAATGATAGAAATACCCTTCAGTGCGTTGAAAAATATAAAAATCCTAAAAACACTCCCCAGTGGATTAGAAGGCCTGAGAACACTCCCTAGTGGATTAGAAGTCACCAAGGAAACTCCCTCGTGCGTTAAAACATCAATTGACTCTCTAGTAAGTCACAAATAGAAAATCATTCCCCAAGTTGATCATAATTGTCAAGGACTACCCCGCAAGTCCAAAATACTAGGATAACTCCCTCTTAAGTTAGCAAAAGAAAATCATTCCGCAGTGGATCAGGATCATCAAGGGCTTCCCCGTAGGCCCAAAATACCAAGATAACCCCCTTGTGAGTTGCCGAAAGAAGATTTTCCCTAGTAGATTAGAGTCATCAAGGACTTCCCTGTAGGTCTAAAGTACCAAGATAACTCCCTTGTGAATTACAAGAAAAAGAAGGCTCCTTCCTCGTAAGTCAAAGTCGCTAACACAAAACTCCTTAGCGAGTCATTTCCCCTAGTGATTATGCATCATCAAAGACTTCCTTGCAAGTCAACAGCTATTGATAAAAGCTCCCTCGAGAGTCAAAAATCACCAAGAAGATCCCATGCATGTTGGAAAGCCCTTCATGTGAGCTTTTCATCCAAGATCATACCATACTTATGCACATATCCTTCGAGAATTGAATATGTAGGCATAACCCCCAAGAAAAGTCAGAAAAGAAGAACACAGAACTTAAGTATATGTCCTTCTTGAAATTGAACATGTACACCAAAATTAAGGCACAAGCCACCCAAAGTAGAAGAGGTTGAGATAGAGGTAAGAACCACCCAGAATTAAAGAGATTTAGATAGAGATAGAAATTACCTAGAGGCAACAGTCACTTAGAGAAGTTTGAAGCAAGAGTCCCAGAAGGACACTACAGATTTGTGTCCTTTTAGATCGTAAGAGCACCTTGTTCATTTGGTTGATGATTGTAGTTGTTGGCCATGTTTGTTTTTCTTTTTTAGTGACTCTAGGATAGTGAGTCACTCGCCTTTTGCTTGCAATTGGCAAACTAAGCTCCTGGATAGTCAACCTATTGTTAATCGTTTCTCGAGTAACACTTGTGGGAATTCGAACATACGAATCCCATGTAGCTCTATGGAGTTACACCCCGCCCCATGTATGCGTGTTGTTTGCCATATGCATGTGTTGGGCCTGAGCCATACATCGAAACAAAATGTTGTCTCTTATTCTTTTGATTCCATTAGTAGAGCACATGAATCAAAAGAGGGGCATCTATAGACACCACATTTTGTACCTTTTACGACTCGGCCCCTATTCCCCAATGATGTTAGAAATTTAAGGCTCAAGGTTGGTTTAGAGCCCAATCAAATGGAAATTGACTTAAGGAAAGTGCTTATGGAAAATATAACTTATTTTTGGAGAACATAAACTATTTTTGGAAAAGAAAGGTCATGGAAACCCTAGGGTGTGCATGCGCATGCATGCGTATGCGTATGAACGCTCAAGCTCTGCATATGCATGCGTATGCATACATGTGCATTTGTACACATACTAGGGTTCTAGAAACTATGAAAGGCACATTTTCTGCATTTAAACTAGGTTTGGAATGAATCTCATATCGTTTGGGAGCCGCCCCAAACCCTTATTTTTTAACTATATAAAGCCATAAACAGTACTTTTTCAAGGAGGATGAATTCTAAGTTTACTAACTCATCTTTGATTTGGTTTTGAATAGATTGACTGAGGGGAACGGTCAAAATCAAGTTTTAAAGAGTCCTAGTGTTGAGGTAAAGTTTCTAACTTTGGCTCTTAATTTTTCTTTTGTTTTTATGTTTATATGTATGTTTTAAATTGTTTAATATGTTTGTTTAGTTATGGTTTATCTCGTGTTTATGTTAGAAGCCTGCTAGGTTGTTAGTTTTTTGTTTCTTTTGTGTTTTCTTTGTTTTCTATTTTGGTCTTCTGGGTTTAGGGTTTCAGATGTGTATGCGTGCGCATGCAGCTTGCATGCATACACATGCCTTATGTATGTGCACGCATACTCTTGATCAGAAACTCTAAATTCTTTTTTGTTTGTTTTGCTTTTGTTTTATTTACAAGTTTAGCCTATGTTTAACTTAGTTTTCATATATGTATATATTTGTTTATTTTTTTTTGTTTTGCTTTGTTTTGTTTTATCTCTTTTATGCTTATTAGGGTTTTAATTTGCCTAAATGCCATGAACATGCATATGAATATGAACATGCATTGATGCATAGGTGTTGTGATGCAGTGAGGTAAGTCATGCATAATCACATGAATATGCATTCATTCTTGTTTGATGAGTATGGTGACTGATGAAAACAACATGCTTGGTTGAATTCCATGTTTTTTATGGTTAGATATCTTGCCATACCCATGGGTCGGGTGGGGTTAGGTGTCTAACACCTTCATATCCTCATACCTAAACATCGGACACATTCTCTGGTAAAGATCAGTTCTTCCACAAAGGGCGCTATATTTTTTGTTCCTAAACCTAAACTAGGCGGCGACTCCATTTACACCCTCGGCCATGGTCCACCCTTGGCCAAGGCGTACCCACCCAAGATGTGAGGACAACCTGTTGCGGGCACTTATGCCCACACATGCAAATTGAAGGAGGACAAAATACGGTATCTACCCTAGGTAAGGTGGGTGCCTAACACCTTCCCATCTTATAACATAGCCTCTGAGCTTAGATTAAGGGTTAGTAGATCAAATGCTTATATATGTAACTTTCAATCTCTAAATTTTTATTAAGAAATAAAGCCATATACTTTATCTTATATTGTATCTAGAACCAAAGCCATGTAAATTCGTATAATCAATGTAAACTCATTCTCAAATCAAAAAAATGGTGAATTTTTCAATTGTGGTTTTTTTTTTTTTTTTTTTCCAATAAGTAAATAAGTGGAAACTCCATTGTAAAATCCTTAATCTAATGGGAAAATGTAATCAGTTGAACTTCCATTTTAAGAAGCAATAACATGACTCTACCCATTCACATGGGTTTGGCCGAAACCAATCAATTCAAAACAAGCCGGGGGCATGGTCTCTCACACCTCTTTCGAGTCTTGTTTTCATGGAGTGGTAGGAGTGATGGTCCTTGGCGACGAAGAGATGGGTGGGGAATGGGAATGGCAAGGAGAGAGAAAGGGGTTAGGGGTGGCACTGGCCGAGTGAGAGAGGGAAGGAAGTGGAACTAGCGGAGATAGAAAGGGGTGAGGAGGAGGAATGACAGAGACATGGTCAGGTGAGATCGGTGGCCAGAGCATGTTCTAGTGGTTCTTTTGCTGGTTTAATGGGCTGGGGTTTCTGAGAAGAACAAAGGGGGAGGATGTGTATGAAAGAGAGAGAGAGAGAGAGAGAGAGAGAGAGAGAGAGAGAGAAATTGTTAACACCAGTGTTAACAAAATTTCTCTTAAAATTGGTCATGTGACATGTGTGTTGCACATGTGTCACTCTATTTTCTTGACATCCATATTTGTATATAGTAACTGTTGCAACCTTGTATTCAATAAATCCTTTCCCACTGTTAAATTCCTACACTAAATTTTAGAAAATTATTTGGGATATTGTTTATCAAATGGTCATTAATGTTACAAATACTATAAACAATTATTTCGAATTTAATACTTTTAAATTTGTCAATAGAAATTGAATCTTTTTCTTACATTATACATTTATCTTTACTAAATATATGAGAATTTTCATTAGTAATATTGTGTAAAACATAGACCCATTTTTTAGTTTTCTATATGCGATAATTTGTGGTAGTGCTACCTCACCAGCATAAACCCATTGCATAAAGACCAATAACGATTTTTTTTTTATTATTTATTTATTTATTTTGAAATGAATGATGATTAATTAATCACAAACAACACATAAAATTTGCACTTTTAGAAGAAAAAAACAAGACCAACGGATTCAAATTGGCATCTAACCAAATGTGGTAGAGAGAGAGTAAAATGGCCAAAACCGCCATTCATGATTGCCGATCCTCACCTCGGCATTGGCATTAGTGTCACCCTCTACAACCTTCAGGACTCACACTCTCTCTCAACCAAAATGTGAAGCAAAAATTGGTGTGGGTTGTGGTTTGGAGTTAAAACTAATGAGATCTAATCAGAGAATTAGGAATTCTTATTCCAAATAAGCACTCACATGAGTTTGACATTCCATTAAAGTTTTTTTAACATATTATGATGTGGATGTACAAGTATATATTGACATAGCAAAGAAAGAATATTTTATTTAGGTAGTTTGCCAAGTTAGCAATTTTCGTTCAATGCTTAACAATAGAGACCAAATTGACATAACACCAAACGGATAAGAACCAAATTGATACAATTATAAATGGTAAGGACCAAATACATAATTTACCCTATGATTTGGACCAATAGGAATTAATCTTTTAATTCAATTTTATTTAATCTTTTAAAAGATGAAATCAAAATTAACTTAAGATATTTCCACGTATTCATGTCTATGGTAAGACTATATCTTGACCAACAAGAATCATTCTTTCATTATACATTTGTCAAAGCATTATTTTGGATTCATAAAAGGTCCATTTTGCCCTTAATTCAATAATGACTTCCATTTTCCACCTACTAAATACAATTTTTATTTTAAAAAAAAATTAATATAAATCATGAAATGTCCAAGAAAATAGTCAACCCCCCCCCCCCTTTTTTTTTTACCTTGTGTCTTATTTTTTGAATTGTATTCCATTTTCGTTGGGGGAGAAAACTAAATTATTTGAATTCGATGGATTTATTAACTGGACCAAGATCTTTGTATCCCAGTAGTATTACTTATAAAGAGAATCAAGATTCAAACAGTGGTGGCTATAGAAAAAAAAAAAAATTAGGGTAGTAACTAAGATTTTTTTTTTTTTTTTTTTTTGAGAAACTAGTTTCTAAGAAACTTAAATTACACAAAATCTAAGAAAAAGATAACTTGAACATATCAAAGTCACAAAACCAGCACAGTTAAGGAGAACTCACGACTGTAGATACATTATTTTGACCGCCCTCAATTTGCATGCCGGACCCCGAAAATTCCAAAAATATTAAATTTTCTCCAAGGGGCCACGGAAACATCTAGATTGACATGACGCAAGCCATTCGGGCGTCGGAGCACTCAAAGTGCCTTTTTAGGTCAAATTGACCAAGATGCCTCTTGTCAACCTAAGGTTAACCGAAAGTCAAAATTGGTCAAACCACTCCAAAACAACATTTTTGATGCTTTTACATCAAACCCGAGCTATTCGGTGATTTTTGTCAACTTTCACCAAGTTTGACTCGGAGTTGACTCTTTAGGGGCCAAAAAAAACCCTAATTTTGATTTGATCGTCGGAATAGGTTGAGACCAGCGTCATTACAAATATTATTGAATTCCTTTTCCAACGACTATTTTTGGGTCGAAATCAAATTTAAAACGGTGAAGATATCTTGAAAACCGTGTAAAGTGTGTCAGCTCGCTTCCCAAGGCCATAACTTTTTATCTGACTTTTGGCTTTTCAAGTTCTTTAGTGTTCCAGAAAATGCACATCCAGACCTTTATAGTGACACCAAGATCAACCCAATCCAAGCCTGGGAAGGCCTCCATCATATCATCTTTTTAATATAAATACCTTAGACCCCCCCTCCCTTCAAATAAAAAAAAAAAAAATAGAAATTGGGCAATTTAGAGCATTTTCTGGGCAAATTCTCTCTCTTTTCCTCTCTAAATTATCTCCCAAACACATCAAAAAACCTTTGATTCCTCTCTTCTCTCAACAATCAAGAGGTACTGTTCTTGGACTCCTTTTCCTCTCCTTGGTCTTAAGACTTTGGATTTGAGGTTTTTAAGGGTGTAGATGTAGCCTTTTAGCTAAAATCTACACCCCTTGCTTTATCTTTCTTCATAGCATGTCTATTTTATTTCCATAGTATATCTTTGCTTTATCTTACTTCCTAGCATGTTTATAGCCTTTTTAGCATGTCTTCTTGATTTTTACTATGTTTTACTGTTTTGATGATGTTGGCCTAGCATTCTTGGGCTAGGATATGTCTAAATTTTGTGTTTGTGCTTAGATCCATGTGCCTAGGGTTTTTTACCATGTTCATGCTTAGTTATACTTCTTTATGTGCTCCTAGCCATGCTTATGCTCAGATCTATATCTTTGTGTGCTTCATGCCATGTTCATATGTCTATATCTAGATGTTGGTTTCTATGCCATGTGCTTCTAAAGCCTTTTTATCTCTTTTTATCCCTTTTTCTTGTGTTTTAGCCCTTTAGGTAGGGTGTAGATCTAGATCTTGTGGTCTAGGCCTACATCCATGCACCTAGACCTATATCAAAGGGTTTGAATCATTTCCTTTATGCATGTTTGCTTGCTTACTTCTATGCTTTATCTCCATGTTTACTTGTCTAGATCTAGGCCTTGCCATGCTTTGTGCCTTTAGTGGGTTTGTGCTTGTCAATTTTTGGGCCACTTGCTTGCATTGTTGCATCCACCCCTTTTGTGGCTTGTTGGATGTGACCACTTGTAAGTCACATCTCCGTGATGTTGGTGCGCTTGATACACACATTTCTCCGCTCTGCGCGATGTTGTTATGCTTGCTTTGTGCCACCCGTTTGGCTTTCTTTGCTTCTTTGCATCTTTGCACCCTTGCCTACATGTTCATGCATAAGTCTGTGTGTCATCCATACTCCAATCTCATGGAACTAAGGATGCCAAAGCCAAACCTACATTTGTCCTCGTTGGACACCCTCTTTGTTTGAAAATATGTTTGTTTGCCCCCGTTTGGCTCTCTCTATTTGATAGCTTGTCTTTTAACATGCTTTCTTTCTACTTGTTTCTTTACTTGTCTACTGGCTTGTTTCTTTTGTTATTCCATGTACATGCATGGAGCACGGACACTTGGAGCAAGAGTATGACTTCCTAGGTACAAGCAAAAAAGGGCAAGGATGCAATCAAGAAGATGTGAGCCCACAATGGGAAATGTTCAATAGGTTAGGAGGCCTAGCCTCCTCGAGTGGTTACATCTTTCTCCCTCTCTCTTAGCCTCTTCTCTAGAGCAATGTATTCGGGTTTCCCCTCTCCTTATACCCTTTATCTTTCTTGCTCCTTGCTTAGGCTACATTCCCTAGGTATAGCAATGTCTATAGATCTTTCCTGCTCTGTGTGATAGTATTATGCATGATGCATGTGTGTATATATATATATATATATACATGCCTGTGTGTGTGTGGGTGATCGTGCACTTTGTATGATGGACTCTCGTGGCTATATGAGCGGCCTTTTCTAGCCATGAGTGATCTTGACCTTGTGACATGAGTATGTGGTTGAGACATTTGCTGCATGTGCATATTCATGTCATACTGTGTGCATAGTCACCACAGTGAGACCATCCCGATCCATGTACCAAGCGACATCGATTTGCCCGTGTATGAGACACGCATCAACGTGCTTAAATGCTTTGTAGGGTTCTGGTTCATCCTAGCATGAGCATGTTGGCACACACCGTATACACAGGCATGAAACCTTGCCAGTGTGCCATAGCACTCCAAAAGTGAAACTCTACTGGATTTTTGCCACGAAAATAAGGCAAAATGCTACTAAATTTTCGCCATGGAAATTCAGCAACGATTCTAAACACACTAGGGAAACATTGATCAAGACCACACCCTTTCCGAATCCAAACCTCAAAGCCTAATTCGCTTAAAGTACTGAAAGCTAATGTCAATAGCCTATTTTCAACTACCATTGTCTTTAGATTAACATTTTACTGAAACAAATGACTGTCTACGGATAGGCATTGTGGGGTGCCTAGCACCTTTCCCACACGTAACCAGACTTCCAAACTCAATTATCAAGATTTGTTTTACCCATCCACATTAGATTAGGATAAACAACCTTTTTCTTAGCCTAGGATCGGTAATAAAATCAAATAGAGTCATGTGACCGATCACACCTTAGAAAACCCAATGATTGGTGGTGACTTCACTTACCGTTGGTAAGATCTTAATCTTTGAGCTTGGCTTTTAGAGTTTAGCCTTTAGAGCTTTTGATAAGATCTTAATCTTTGGACATTGACTTTCAAAAACGTTGAAATTGGCATTAGCCTCCAAGGCTTTCCTCTTGAAAATTGCTCGGCTTTGAGGTATTTCCATATGTGTAAAGCTTTCCTGCTTTCCTAAGCATGCTTCACATGTGCAAACTTAGGGTAGTAGACTTATTTTCTACTACACCTTTATCTGTTCATCTATTTGTTGTGCTTGGAAAGTCTTTCCCCTTTCATTTCAAAATGCATGACATCACCCCTCATATTGGGTCGAACCCAAACTCAGCGTTGAAGGCAATCACTGGATGCATATACCTTGGATAGTTACTGGATGTTGAATTGTAGGCTTTCCTTGGTCCATGGGTGGATAAGATTATGCTAAAAAAGGCCCCCCTTGATTCGCTTTATACCACAACTTCTATGAAGAGAAGGATTAGATGATCGAGGTCCCCTCTAAGAATAGGACCAACTCACCAGTTAAGCCATGTCTCATATAGTTGGCCCAGACTAACTCGAAACCCATGAGGATTAGGAAGAGCCAAAGCTGAGTGAACATCCAAGCCTAAGGTAGGATATCCTTCATAGGATTTTTTTTCAAAATGAGTCAAGGGGAAAGTGTCAAGTTTCCATCTGCAGGGTTGCCCTTTTTCTTGCGTCAAAGAGTTATGCTCTACTCTAGGTTCTATCCATCTACGATTAACCCCTAGGGAAAAGCAACCTCGTTGCTTGCATCTGTGATTAACCCCTAAGGAAAAGAAACCTCATTGTATGCACTAATGGCTCCATCATGTAAATGTGTATAGATAAAATTTATGGCAAGTAGCCGAAACTCCACACCCAGAAGGACATCGCCAAGAGTCCAAGATATTCTTTAAGAAGGTAAGGCCATCTAGAATGATGCCTCTTTATTGTAAATTTGAGTTTCCTTGTATTGTAAAAGGCCCACTATTGGAGCCATTGTCTATAGCCCATGTTCTAGGGGCATTGTAAAAAGGCAAATTTTGTAAAGACATTGCTTTCTTTGTAATCAAAAGAGAAGTGTCCATCCCACAATTTCAAGCATGATATGAAAGTTCTAGTTACTTGCCAAGCTTGTGCATTAATTCTGCATCACTACAGAAACTCACCATGATAAAAACCCGCTCAAAGGTTCATGCCAAAATTTTCGAAAATGATAGGTGCATTTTAAATAAGCAAGAACCTAAACTAACTTCGTGTTTGTTTTGTGTTTCCATATTGTCAAATTTTCAAATGTACCCCATTTCTCTTTTCCCATTCTTTTCCTTTTCCACATTGTCAAATTTTCAAATGTACCCCATTTCTTTTTTCCCATTCTTTTCCTTTCTAGGATTATAAAGAGAAAAGATTGCTCAAAGGAAATATTCCAAGTTACCATCACACCGTGATCCTATCATTACTAGGTCACGTGCTAAAGAGATGTCTACTAGTGGTCCTTCCCCCATTAAGGAAACCATTCATGAGATCGCTCTCCTAAAAGAGCAGATGGTCGAAATGATGTGTATGATGTGACAGCTAGTTGTAGGAGGGAACCGAGATTCATCTGGTCCCACTCTAGAGGGCTCTATACACTAGTCTGAAAATGAGATCCGACCACCACTAGATCCAAATCAAGGCTAAACCACACTGCCATTCATCCTATAAGAGGGTGACCAAGAATTGAATCCTCCAAAAGATAAGACCTCAAAGTATGGTTATGGTCAGGTCAAAAGTCAAGTGGAGACCTTGATTGAGAAAATCCATTAATAAAGGGCTCCAACGCTCGAGAAAGTGTCGATCTAGACAGCCTAACCAATTTCCCTCAGGCCATTATGCCTCTCAAGTGCTTCCTCCCATGATGGAAGATGAAATGATCAAGTAGTTCATTGATAACCTTAAGCCTCTTTAATATGAGGAGATGATTAGTGCCCAAGTCACTCATTTCTTAAGCTTGATTCCTAATAGAAGCCCTAGGATTCAACTGGGAAGTCTGCTCATTTTATGACAATAGGGACCGATATGCCTTATTCGATTGTAGAGTGCTCAGGGCACAAGTTCAAAGTTTAGCTGACTGTAGTATTATCTGCATCGAAAGAGAGGTCATGTAAAGGAATGATTACAGGGTAGCCAGCCTATGCCTTCCAAGTACCCAAGCGAGAACCAGCCACAGCTCTAGGTTAATAGGATACTAGAATGAGTACTTACAAGAGCGCCTTTGTAAGGTTCCTCCAGGGATAAGGACGCCAACTCCTCTGACTTTGGCCATTATCGAAGAGATTATAGAATCGACTGTGGATTCAGAAATGCCGACTCTAAAGAAAAAACAAACCATGCCAACCATTGAGGGTCTTGCTCCTTTGATTTTATCTTTGCATGGGATCACCAAGACATCTCCAGGATTTGTCTAGAAGGGAATCCCTATTGTCCCCATCATTCAAGGTTTTGATCCTCTAGTTCTGCCAAATCCTATCCAAGGAATCTCTAGGGTTCCTAGCCTAAAAAGCTATAAAAGCTACTCTACCTAGTCTAGTCATCATCGGTATGAAGATGTTCTCCCTGCGCCAAATCTGTAAACTCAAGAAGGCATGGTCATCAATATGCCAAAGCCCTTCCCTTATAAAGATAGCCATCATGTCCCATGGAAGTACGATGTGACCTTGATCTCCACTTGAATTGGAAAGGAAGAGGTTTGCTCTAATATCTATTCAGGTCTATTCAGACTTACCAAGAGTGGTCAATGTTATACTCCTGAGGAACTAGAAAGATGAGGAAAGAAATTGGTAAGGGCACAGCCAAGCTAGTCAGGAATAGGGTCACCATTGAAGAAGCCAAGGAATTCTTGAAAACCATCCGAAAGGCCAATTATAATGTGATTCTGTAGTTGAACAAATCTCCAGCTCAGATTTCTATTTCAACCCTGTTGCTATATTCCGAGGTCCATTGTAAGGCTCTACTGAAGGTATTGAAGGAAACACGTGTTCCTATCAGTATTACAAACTCCTCCTTCGATGGTATGGTATCATTGGTGTTGGCCACCAACCAGGTCTCCTTTTTAGATGATGAGTTGCCTCCAGAATGAAGAGATCATACCTTGGCCATGCATATCGTAGTTAAATGTAAAGACATGATTGTCGCAAGTGTATTACTCAAAAATTGATTAACCTTGAATGTCTGCCCGATGGCCACTTTAGAGAGCTTGAAAGTGGATACGTCTCTTATTAAGCCTAGCATCATGATCATCAAAGCCTTTGACGTTATCATCGCGAAGTGCAAGGTGAAATTGAGCTAATGATTGAGATCGGCCCAAGATCCTTCATGGTCAACTTCCAAGTGATTAAAGTGGATTCTCCATACAATATGCTTTTAGGGAGACCCTGGTTACATGCAACAAGTGCAATCACTTTTACCCTCCATCTTTGAGAATCAGTTGATCACTATTATGGCTAAAGAGCCCATAACTATCTTCCAAGAGACATCTATCCCTTACATCGATAACAGTGCTTTTCCAGTAGCGTCCTTCCATAGCTTCGAACTAGTTTCCATGATTCATAATGCTTCAAAGCTTGAGTCTGGCTGGCCCGTAGCAATTTTGATGGCCACTAAGGAAATGCTTAAGTTTGGGTACAAGTTAGGCCAAGGCCTTGAAGCTGTAGGACGTGGGATACCTACTCTCATTGAACTTTCAGATAACAAAGGGAGATTTGGTTTGGGGTATAAACCCACTCATGAAGAACTCTTTCAATCTTCTAGAGGAAAAAAGAGGAAGTGTACCGCTTCGGGGATGTCTAATCCCCATATAAGGACCACTTTTTTGGCTTCGACCGAGATCATTTTGCCAGAACCTTTCATGGAATTAGAAGATGAAGAGCCTAATCTGGCTTGCATTATTTAGCTTTGTCCCAAAGAGTTCTCCGTGAATGCTATCACATCTTCTAAAGATGATCCAACTTCTACTATCCGACCAGGGTTGCTAGGTGAGATGCAAACCTTTGGACCATCAAGCCTTGCTTTATGGTTGCATCGGCTGAGTAAAAAGTATTCCATCATCGGGTAATTGGGCCTCCTGATCATCTAAGAGGGCTGGAATAGCATATTTAGTTTGTTTTGCATGCATATGTCATTTCCTACTTTATTTTTGTTCCCTATTCATTTCCCCAGTTTGTTTTCCCAGAAACAACAAAAAAGAGTATTTCTCTTTTATCATTATTAGGCATGAACTTTGTTTTCCCCCCTACCCATAATCCATTAATGAAATATTTAGCGTATTATTCAAGAAAATTCTTGCATATCTCTTTATTTGCTTTCCTATGAATATGTGTGTACAAATTATCTTATGTTTCTCTATATATGTTCCACTCTATACATCATCCCTTTACCATAATGAGGGTGTGGATGATGTGAATGAGACAGTAGATTTGGATCATGATGTTGAAGGATTGGAAGAGGTCCCAAACTTACCTTGAGATATCATACAAGCTATGAATAGAGAGAGTGAAGGGTCCATGCCCAATATAGAAGAGACAGAGGTCATAAACCTAGCCAAAGAAGGCGAGAAGGAAAAACCCATCAAGATCGGGGTAAACTTTCCCAAGGACATGAAAGATGAGCTTATAGCTTTGTTAAAGGAATTCAAGGAAATCTTCGCTTGGTCTTATCAAGATATGCCTAGATTGGATTCTGAGATTGTTGTCCGCCAGATTCCGGTTAAACCCAAATGCCCCTAAGTGCGGTAGGCTCTCCAAAGGATGAAATCTAAGACTATCCAGAAAATCAAAAAAGAAGTAGAAAAGCAGTTGAGCGCCAATTTTCTTACCACCATAGCCTACTCCAATTAGGTCGCAAACATTGTTTCTGTGCCAAAGAAGGATGGGAAAGTATGCATGTGCATCGCTTATGGAGATTTGAATCGGGCCAACCCGGAGGATCATTTTCCCTTGCCACATATCGATACCCTAGTTAATAACATTGCAACCAACATGTTCTTCTCCTTTATGTATGGGTTCTCGGGTTATAATCAGATTAAAATGGCTGAAGAGGACATAGCTAAGATAGCGTTCACCACCTATTGGGGAACTTACGCCTATGATATCATGCCATTCGGCTTGAAGAATGCCGATACGACCTACTAGTGAATCATGGTAACCCTATTCCATGATAAGATATACAAGGAGATCGAAGTCTATATGGACACATGAGAGACCACCCAAGTGCCTCTCAAAAAAAGAGAGATTTTTGGAGTGCTTTTTAGGGAACCTCTCTTTTTGGGTAAATGGGGTGGAGTTGCCACTTATTTTTTATACAAAAAAAAAAGAAAAAAGAAAAACTCAATATCTAAATTGTTTCATTTCATTGATTAAGTAAAAAAAAAAAAAAAATACATGTTTGGTAAATTGAAAATTACATTGCTTTGGGTCCTAGTTACAAACTACCAAAAATACATGGCCTTTTGTCCTAGTTACAATCTATCCAAAATAAATAAAGACAAGGATAAAGCCCAGGTTTACCTATCCAAAGACTCTAAATTCGAAGGCTAGGTTACAAAATGGGAAGATGTTAGGCACCCATTCCGCCCAGACTGGGTCAAGTCTTCTAGACTTTTGTAACCAATATACCCTTTATGCATAATATGAATGATATGTTGCACACATAAAAAAAAAAAAGAAAAAAAAAAGAAAAAAGTCAGATCTGCGTTGTAAAAATATTGAATTTGGTTTAGAAAAATCAGATCTATTTTTGTTGTGTAAAAAAAGATGTCTTTTAGAGAGAAAATTTAGATCTTTTATATATATATATATATATATAATTAAAACAAAGTCTTTTTAATATGAAAAAAATATCAAATCTATTTTTGAGAACCTAGGAAAAATGGTTTTGGTCTATAAAAGATTAGATTTGTTTTGTAATGAGAAAATTTAGTTTTATAGAGAATTAAAAAAAAAAAAATCAGATCTAATTCTAAGAACTAAAAAAAAATTGACTTTTGATTTGTAAGAGATCAAATCTGTTTTTGTGATAATAAAAAGAAATCAGATTCGTATATTTTTAAAAAAATCAGATCTATTTTTCTATGTGTAAAAAAAAATATGAAAAAGATTTCTTGAAAAGAGGATTTCATTCATGAAATAAATTTATGTTGTGTACTAAATAAAACAAACACAACCATTCATGATCCTTTTTTATTACAAAATCTGCTATGTTAAAAAAAAAAAAAATTAGATCTACATCTAATGAAAATGTAAATTAGTTTTTAATTTGAAAAAAAAAATGCAGATCTACATTTAATGAAGATGCAAATCAATTTTTCACTTGAGGAAAATTCAGATCTACATTTAAGGAAGATGAAAATCTATTTTTTAATTTAAGAAAATTTCAAATTTGCATCTAAGGAAGATGCAAGTCCGTTTTTTTTGTTAAGAAAAATTCAGATCTGCATCTAAGAAAGATGCAAATCCATTTTTTATTTAAGTAAAAATTTAGATCTGCATCTAATGAAGATGCAAATCTGTTTTTGATTTAAGAAAAATTTAGATCTACATCTAATGAAGATGTAGATCTGTTTTTTATTTAAGAAAAATTCAAATCTGCATCTAATAAAGATGCAGATTCATTTTTCATTGAAAAAAAAGAATTGATAACATGCAAATTTTGAAACTAAGCAAGAGATCATAACAATAATAAAAAGAATCAAGAACATGTTTCAACAAAATAAGTTAACCATTCATGATATGAATATTTGACACAACTACACTAAAATAAATAAACATGCATCATCACAACAAGAGCAATATACGAAAAAAGGGTTAATAAGAAACAACCTCTTGCATGGAACACTCTTCTTCTTGAGAGGATATTTTAGGTTTTAAAGAAATTTATGCAATTATCTTTGAAACCTAAAAATCCTAGCTTAAGAGAATATCAGAATAGGGATAAAAAATATGAGAAATTTAGGTGCATGAGAAAGTGTCTCTCTAAAAGCGTAAAAGAGTGTGCTGAATTTTGAGATCCAATCTATATTTATAGAGGCTGGACTGCTTAAAAAATAAGCAACAGTGAGTAGAATGCAAACCGGGACGCATCTTTCTATGAAAAAGTTGAAAAGAAGTGCATTATCGTCACCTGAAGAGTGTTGAGCCAAAGCCCTTAAGGGTGCCATTCGGCACTTTGAAAGTGCCATTCGACACTCCAAAAGTGCCAAATGGTACTCTCGGATGCTAATCGCACTTTCATGTTCGAGTATGTTTTGGACTCCTTTTTTAGGTTTTCTTGAGCCAAGCCTTGCACTTAGACGTGTTTTCAATTTGTTTTCTTAGATTTTCATATCTTTTCTGGATAATTCAGGTCTTTTTAGCAACAAATGTCTTGTAGATAAATACTCTAAAATAAATCTTAATAAAGTTCAGATTATCCACAATTTTATTGTTATCCAATTATCTCATTTATTCCCAAGCAAACAATCCTATTTTTGACACTAACTATCAACCAATCACAAAATTATTTAATTAATTTAATTGTTTAACCAATCAGAATCAATTTAAATTAATCATGCGTGGTTGACTCTACTTAGACATAATACATGTTGACCATGCAAACTTGATTATGCGATATCTTTCGATCCGACGGTCCAATTTGGAAACCGAACATGCTGTCATGACCATTAAAGATCATTTTTATGATGTGCAATGAATGAATTAATGCATGTAATGCAATCTTTGGGGTACATGGATGGTCATTTCGGTCATTTTCCTTGATTAAATCATGGGTGCAAAATCGAGTGTCTATAAGACGATATGATTGCCAAGTCATGCACTCCATAGATCATTTAACATATTTGAGAAAGCTATTCAAGCACCTTGTCAAGTACAGGTTGAGGCTTAACCCTAACAAGTGTGTCTTTGTAGCCAGTTTAGGGAAATTACTCGGCTTCATAGTCAGCCAAACAGGAATTGAAGTGGACCCAGCAAAAGTCCAGGCATCAGGGACATACCCACGCCAAAAACTGAAAAATAAGTTCGAAGCTTCTTGGGAAGGATCAATTACATAGCACGTTTCATTGCACAATTGAACACCACGTGCGATCCCTTGTTTAAGCTCTTGAAAAAGGATATGAAGATAGACTGGACAGATGAGTGTCAAGTAGCCTTTGACAAGATTAAACAGCATTTGTTGAACCCTCATATTCTGGTTCCCCTAACGCTGAG
>CP129446.1:43176477-43393977 GCA_030445155.1 Quercus variabilis | reverse complement strand
TTTGGATTGTGAGAAAATGATTGAGAAAATGTGAAAAAATTGTAGGAAAATAGCATTTTCAGAATAAAACCAAACACATGAAAATATTTTCTGCACACAATTTTCTTAATGCAACCAAACACTTGAAGCTATTTTCCTTTCCTGAAAATAGCATTTTCGAAGAATATGCTATTTTCCGAAAATTATTTTACGCAAACCAAACAAACCCTTTGTTTTAGTTAAACAGTCAGATTCCCCTTGTCTGTACCAGTTCTGAGTCGACTGTTTGCCGACAGCCAACGGGTTTAGGACTCGAACCCCCGTGCCTAACCTTTAGAGCCAATCCTTTTCCCGAGGTTACAGATCCATTTAGCCAACTTCCCTTACCTACAATGTTCCATCGACCAAAGGCTATTCACCTTGGAGACCTGATGCGGTTATGAGTATGATCGAGTGTGGGAGGCACTCAATCCTCTAGATTTTCAAGGGCCGTCGGGGGCGCACCGAACACCACGCAATGTGCTCTTCCAGCCGCTAGACCTTACCTCTGATTGAGCCATTTCCAAGGTGGATAGGCTGTTAAACAGAAAAGATAACTCTTCCTAAGGCCCCCGCTAGCGTCTCTAGACTCCCTAACGTTGCCGTCAACCACCATGTCCCCGGTTCAGGAATTTTAACCCGATTCCTTTTCAAAGCTAGCGCTTAGCATACTATCAGATGGGCTTCACCCATCTCTTAAGATCGACTAACCCATGTACAAGTTTCGTTCACATGGAACCTTTCCCCTCTTCAGCCTTTAAAGTTCTCATTTGAATATTTGCTACTACCACTAAGATTTGCATCGACAGGCGCTCTACCCAGGCTCACGCCCCAGGTTTGGCAGTGACCACCATGCCCTCCTACTCATCTGGGCTTGGAACTTGCCCTGACGGTCAATTATAGGTTGCGCGCTTCAGCGTCATCCATTTTCGGGGCTAGTTGATTCAGCAGGTGAGTTGTAACACACTTCTTAGCGAATTTCGACTTTTATGACCACTGTCCTACTGTCTTAATTGACCAACACCCTTTGTGGGTTCTAGGTTAGCTCACAATTAGGCACCATAACCCAGCTTCCGGTTCATCCCACATCGCTAGTTCAGCTTACCAAAAATGGCCCACTTGGAGCTCTCGATTCCTTGGCACAGCTCAACGAAGTAGCCACGCTGTCCTACCTATTTAAAGTTTAAGAATAGTCGATGGTGTTGTGCCCCTGATGCCTCTAATCATTGGCTTTACTCGATAGAACTCACACGTGGGCTCAAACTATCCTGAGGTAAACTTTAAAGGGAACTAGCTACTACACGGTTCGATTAGTCTTTCACCCCTAAACCCAAGTCAGATGAACGATTTGCACTTCAGTATCATTGCGGGCCTCTACCAAAGTTTCCTCTGGCTTCACCCTGCTTAGGCATAGTTCACCATCTTTCGGGTCCCGACAGGTATGCTCTCACTTGAACCTTTTTGAGAAGATCAAGGTCGGCCAGTGGTGCAACCTTTAGGGGGATCCTGCCAATTAATTTCCTTGCACCTTATGGGTTTACTGGCCTGTTGACTCGCACACATGGTAGACTCCTTGGTCCGTGTTTTAAGACGGGTCAAATGGGGAGCCCACAAACTGATGCCAGGAGCACGCAGATGCTAAGGCACACGCTGCCAGCCAATATCGCAGCAACGACGTCTCCACATGCATAACTACAACTTGTGCTTGGGCTACCGTCGCAACCCGCATCGGCCCATGCCTTAAGTCGATTGGCAGGCTGGCTGTCGCCATTCCACATCCAATCAAGGCACATCGCCAACCCCCATCTGCTTCCCTCATAATAATTACAAGCACTCTTTGACTCTCTTTTCAAAGTCCTTTTCATCTTTCCCTCCCAGTACTATTTGCTATCAGTATCTCTCTCTTGTATTTAAATTTAGACGGAATTTACCACCTTGATTAGGGCTGCATTCCCAAACAACATGACTCACTGACAGCGCCTCGTGATGTGACAAGGTCCAAGCACAACAGGGCTCTCACCTTCTATGGTGTCCCCTTCCAAGGAACTTGGGCCCGGTCTGCCGCTAAGGATGCTTCTCTAGACTATAATTCGAAAACGCCCATGAGAGCGCTCAATTCTCAAGCTAGGCTATTCCCGGTTTTCTCATCATTACTAAGGGAATCCCGCTTATTGATATGCTTAAACACAACAGGTAGTCCCACCTGACCTAGGGTCTCATTGAGGCGTTGCCGAGGTGACACGTGAGGGTTATAAGAGTGCATTGAGGCGATGGGCTAACCATCAATTGTTATAGCACTCATTGCCGAGGAATTTCTTTTGGGCTAACCACGTGTGAGGGCACATATGGGAGGCGAACTTCCAACCCAACCAAACCAAAGTATGGGGGGCAATGATGCGTAACACCCAAGCAAATGTGCCTTCGGCCAAATGGCTTTGGGCACAACTTGCATTCAAAAACTCAATGATTCACGAGATTCTGCAATTCACACCATGTATATCATTCCTCTATGTTCTTCATCGATGCGAGAGCTTAGATATCCTTTGCTGAAAGTCGTTTTGGATAATTCGTAAGACACCGACATTGGGGGTGCACCATGTTCGAGGCCTCCAGCGTGGCTTTCTTGGTTCGATTTCCTTGGTGCATTATGTGCTAAAGTTCGGTTTGTGGGCAAGACACGTGAGGTCCCTGCCCAGGGGGGGCGGTGAAGGGTTGACGAGCGCTCCTCCGTCCTCCATCAGTTATTACTAGTTCGCGAGTCATTCTGCTGTGCAAGTTTTAACAATGATCCTTCCGTAGGTTCACCTACAAAAACCTTGTTACGACTTCTTTTTCCTCTAAATGATAAAGTTCAGTGGACTTCACCGAACCATTCAATCAGTAGGAGCAACGGGCGATGTGTCCAAAGGGCAGGAATGTAGTAAACGCAAGTTGATGACTCGCACTTACTAGGAATTCCTTGTGAGTTGATGTAGTGTGTGTATGGTCCAGAACATCTAAGGGCATCACTTACTTGTTATTGCCAGAAACTTCCTTGGCCTAAGTGGCTATAGTCCCTCTAAGAAACTGGCTGTGGAGGGTCACCTCAACATAGCTAATTAGTAGGTTGAGGTCTCGTTTGTTAACGGAATTAACCAGACAAATCATTCCACCAATTAAGAACGGCCATGCATCACCACCCATAGAATCATGAAATAACTCTCAATTTGTCAATCCTTACTATGTCTAGACCTGGTAAATTTCCTTATGTTGAGTCAAATTAAGCCACAAACTCCACTCCTAGTGGTGCCCTTCCATCAATTCCTTTAAGTTTCAGCCTTACAACCATACTCCCCTAGAACCCAAAGGCTTTGATTTCTCATAAGGTGCCGGCAGAGTCCTATAACTAACATCCGCCGATCCCTGGTCAGCATCGTTTATGGTTCAGACTAGAACGGTATTTGATCATCTTCGAGCCCCCAACGTTCATTCTTTATTAATGAAAACATCCTTGGTAAATACTTTCGCAGTTGTTCGTCTTTCATAAATCCAAGAATTTCGCCTCTGACTATGACATACAAATGTGCCCGACTATCCCTGTTAATCATTACTCTGATCCGAAGGCCAATAGAATAGGACCGAAATCCTATGATGTTATCCCATGCTAATGTATCCAGAGCATAGGCTTGCTTTGAGCACTCTAATTTCTTCAAAGTAATAGCACCGAAGGCACGACCGAGTTAGTTAAAGCCAGGAGCGCATCGCCGGTAGAAGGGACGAACAAACCAGTGCACACTAGCGGCAGACTGCTCTGCCCAACCCAAGGTTCAACTACGAGCTTTTTAACTACAGCAACTTAAATATACACTGGAATTACCGCAGCTACTAGCATCAAACTTGCCCATCAATGGATCCTTGTTAAGGGATTTAGATTGTACTCATTCTAATTACCAGACTTGTGAGAGCCTGGTATTGTTATTTATTGTCATTACCTCCCCATGTTAGGATTGGGTAATTTGCACACATGTTGCCTTCCTTGGATGTGGTAGCCGTTTCTCAGGCTCCCTCTCTGGAATAAAACCCTAATTCTCCGTCACCCGCCATCACTATGGTAGGCCACTATCCTACAATCGAAAGTTAATAAGGCAGAAATTTGAATGATGCATCACCAGCACGATGGTCGTGTGATCCGTTGAGTTATAATGAATCAGTAGAGCAACGAGCTGAGCCCACGTAAGACTTTTATCTAATAAATGCATCCCTTCTAGAACTTGGGGTTTGTTGCATGCATTAGCTCTAAAATTATTACGGTTATCCGAGTAGCAGGCACCATCAAACAAACTATAACTAATTTAATGAGCTATTTGCAATTTCATAGTGTGAATTAGTTCATACTTACACATGCATGGCTTAATCTTTGAGACAAGCATATGACTACTGGTAGGATCAACTAGGTAGCATTCCTCGTCGAGGCCCTAGCTCGCCAAAAGGTAAGCAAGGATGCGGACAAGCACGACGATCATGCAGGGCAGAGCAATGATGCTCGCTTGGTACATTGGCAAAGGGGGCTAGAGGTCCCAAACCCACATGATGTTCTGCATCAAAGGCCACGAGCACACCCACGGAGGCCACGAGGCATGTGTGCTACAGAAGGACGACTTCGAGGTCCTGTCAACACCCCGCAAAGAGCATCGACTAGGAACAAATAACTAGATGGACGAGTACCTTCGAGGCATGTATGCAGTACAGGGACCCGAATTACGTCCGAGCGATGCTCGAAACAATGCTAATTGGTAGCACGCTGGATAGTTCAATGCATGAGTATGGAGCCTGCCAAGCCATGCAATCCTGCCACCACTCACATGCTATCACGTACCCTAGACTGCAACACCACCAAACGTACCCCACAACAACATGCCACAAGGCTTGTCGTGCATAAGGAAGCATCGAATTGTGCCAAGTCCACATCGTTGGGCGTGAAGGACAACACTACTAAACCGCGTGCCTGCAAGGATGGGTCATCATCACGCAGAGGCTTGATGGTCGCCATGGGACTTGCTTTTCGTAGCAATGGGTGAAACGAACACTGTCCGCTTTGTAAGAGCGTTCCCAAGCTATACCAAGCTTGCATGGCTCACCAACCACACACAAGAACAACAAGGGACGTCAGGGACACTACTACCATCGTTGTCATCATTGCCATTATCGCTGCCACCACTGCTACCACGCAACCACATAGTAAGAAAGACATACACAAGCCTGATAATCGCATGGAACTTGCTTCACGCAACAATGGGTGAAACTAAAACCATCCGCGTTGCGATAGAGTGCCTAAGCTAAACCAAGAATGCATGCATCCCTCCACCTCACGGCTACTGAGACCATCGACCCCCCGCCACTAGGCATGAGTTGGTGTGGCCTCGAGGAAAAGTGACACCAAAGAGAGCTTTCACAATGCGTTTGATCATCACCTTAGGCTTGCTCTGCACGGCAATGGGTGAAACTAACACCGTCTGCCTTGCTAGAGCATGCCGCAGCTATACCACATACACGTGAAATGCCAACCTGGGTCCACCGCAGAGATGCATTTAGGGCCTACCTCACACCATGGAGCACATGGGGTTAGGTGCCTTAAGGCTCATCATAAGCATGCCTACCCGTGACCAAGCTCAAGAGGGGTTGCCCCTATGCATCGCCGAATACCTCATCCCCCCTAAAGAGCGCTTAGGAAGAAATCAGTTTTGGCACAACGTAACATTGATTTGTTGAAAAGGAGTAATGGGTAGTTTTTGGAGAAATTCTTGGAGTCTTGACCTAATCTTTTTCACATATGCTAAGAAAAATCCCACCTTCACCCTGTCAAAATTTGGAGGTCAAATTCAACATATTTTATTTTTTATGATTTTCGAAAGCTGGAAAATATGGAAAATCATAAAAAATTCAAAAACACTCAAAACACCAAACCGCTTGCTGGAGTCCTCCTCTAAAATCATGGAATGAATTTAGGGATAGAAAAGTGGAAAAAAAGAATGAGCCAATTTTGCTAGAGTGCGGGACGATGTAGCGCAGCGTGCACGCAGGCATGCCCTTGGGATGCCCCGGGATGCGCATTGCCTACCTAGGGCATGCAGCCCCCCATAAGCATGCTACCAAGCCCAAGGCATGCAAAAGCCAAGGCCAGGGCATGTAGTAGCCAAGGCCAAGGCAAAACCCTATGGGCATGTAGCTGCCAAGGCCTAGGCATGCATGCAATAGCCAAGGCCAAGGCACGTAGCCAAGGCTATGGCATGCTGGTATGGGCACGCTGGCATGTCCCTAGGGGCAAGCAGCAAGGCCCCTGGGGGCATGCAAGTAAGGCCCTAGAATGCACGCTGCCTAAAGGGCAATGGTAGTATGGCGAGGGCGTGGCATTCCCCGTTGGTGGGATGCCAAGGCTGTGGCATGCCCTTGGGGCCCCTAGGAGGCCATGCCAGCACTTTTACGCAGGGGGGGGGGTGTTGCTACCAAGCCCAAATAGCCTCTTCAAACACCTCCTACTCTTCCCCCCTAAAGAATGCTTAGGAAAAAAATCTGCTTTGGCACTAGGAAATATTGATTTGTTAAGAAGGAATAATGGGTCCTTTTTGGAGTAATTCTTGGAGTCTTGCCTTGAATTTTTGTGCATATGCTAAGAAAAATCTAACCTTTAACCTGTCAAAATTTGGAGGCCAGATTCAACATATTTTATCTTTTATGATTTTCAAAAGCCAGAAAATAGGAAAAATCATTAAAAAAAATTCAAAAACGCTTGGAACACCGAACCACTTGTTGGAATCCTCCTCTAAAATAATGGAATGAATTAAGGGACACAAAAATGGAAAAAGGCACGAGCCAATTTTGCTGGAGTGCGGGATGATGCGAGACGATGTGACATAGCGTGTACACGGGCATGCCCCTGGTCTGAACTTCCACTTTCCATCAATTTTGTAATATGCACTCCAGAATTGTTTTCTTGAGCGAACTCCACATAGTCAAGAAGGAAGAGCATGGCATTCTTGCACTTGTGGCTAAGACCCTACTTCTCATCACAATTATAGCATAATCCTTTCTTCTTCCTGTCTTCCATTTGGGCAGGGGAAATTCTCTTATTGGGTAGCCTAGCTTTAGATTCCAATAGAGAAGGAGTTTTAGGAGGAGCACCCAGAATGGAAGGCTTCCCTTGATCCACTTGGACCTTAGAATTCTTTTTACAACTCCAATTATATTCTTTTTGGATCTTTGTCAAACTAAAAGCCTCATTCAAGGACTTGGGATTGAGCATCCTCATTGGCAGCCTTATCTCCTCCCTCAATCCACTAAGGAAGCAACTTAGCTTGTGAGCAGCAAACAACCCTTTGATTCTATTAGACAGAATCTCAAATTGAGCTTTAAATAAAGAAACTGAAGTAGTTTGATTCAGCCTAGTGAGAGTTTCCATAGGGTCATCATAGGCAGTGGCACCAATGACTCCCAATCAACAAAAATCCTTGCTTCTTCACTATCCTAGAACCATATCACAGCCTCTCCTTCCATGTGAAACGAGGCTAGCATCAACTTCTCCATAACTGGTGTAATGTAATACTTGAAGTATTGGTTGGCTTTGTAAACCCAACTTACAAGATCTTCACCAGAAAACCTTGAGAATTCCAACCTCACAGGACGAGACAAAGTCAATGTTGAAGAATTAGCATATCTGGATTCCCCATTTGTTGGAGATTGGGGCAAACCTCCTTGATTAGAACCACCACACATGTGTGCAAGAATAGTCAATTGTTGATTCATCTCATTCAAATACGTGTATACACTTCTTGGATGGTTCGCATCTCTTAAATTTCTTTAGCATAATAACCAGACGCAATTCTAAGTGAAGCAAAAGTTTCCTAAGTTACAGCAGTGGTAGAACGTGTCTCAGCCATGGCCGTGGAAAGCCTTACTCTAATACCAAATGCTAAGAATTTGGGTGTTTGGTAGTTGAATTTGAGGACAACTAGGCCTCCAAGAATAGAGGAAGGATAAGAAGAGAGAGATAGAGAGAATATAGAGAGAATTGAGAGGAAAATTGTGATTAAGACATCAATCCAGTACATACCCTTCTACCCTCATCTCCCTAGTCTAATACCCTCAATAACCAACTTCCTAATCGTCCAAAGCTAGCTGCGTAACCGCCTTGCCAGCTAAGCCCTCCAACATATCCTAACGAACTAACTATATTAACTAACTCTAATGCAATATAAGTCTAATGTAGATACATCACCAATACAAGTGTAGCTATACTAAAATACAAGTATACAATGCCAGCTAGGCAATTACAACATCATCTATAGCACAATCTCGTTGTACACTCTGGCAACACTAACACATGCACAACTCATAAGCTACGCACGCATGCTCCATCAGCAACGCACGCACCCCTCATCAACAACTCACACACACCCCTCAACACAACACATATGTAGCACCACATGCATAGCTCATCAGCCCCACAGGCACTCATGATCAGCACCCCACACATGCAACAATATACACATACTCTTTCTAGGGGAGTGTGGGGTAATTTTGGTCATTCTAGTGATTTCAGGGGTATTTTTGTTATAATAGTGGTTTCAGGATTATTTTCATCATTTTAGAGGTTTTAGAGGTATTTTGGTCACTTTTCAGATTTGAAAGGTATTTTGGTCATTCTAGTGGTTTCAAATATATTTTGGTCATTTTAGACGTTTCAAGATATTTGTTTTTTGTCATTTTTCAGGTTTTAGGCTATTTTTCGTCATTTTAGAGGTATCAAGGTATTTGTGCACATTTTAGATGGTTTAGGGAATTTTGGTCATTTTATAAGTTTTACGGTATTTTGGTCATTTGTGAGATTTCAAGGTTATTTTAGTAATTTATTTGGTTTTGGGGTATTTTTGTCATTTTAGGGGTTTGGGGGTTATTTTTGTCATTTTTAAGGTTTTAGGGTCTATTTGCTCATTCTAGAGGAATTGAGGGCATTTTGGTCATTTTGGGATTGTGGAGGCATTATTTTAATCTTTTTACAAGTTTTGGGGTACTTTGTCTTTTAGAGTTTTTATGTTATTTTGGTATTTTTGATCATTTGAGAGATTTCGGGAAATTTTGGTCATTCATGTGCTTTCGGTGGATTGTTGATTGCTTTGAAGTTTTGGGGCATTTTGTTCATTTTAATGGTTTTGGGTGGGGGTGATTTTGGTCATTCTAGTGATTTCAGGGGTATTTTTGCTATTATAGTGGTTTAAGGATTAATTTTGTCATTCTAATGGTCATTCTAATGGTTTAATTTTGTCATTCTAATTTTGTCATTCTAATGGTCATTCTAATGCTATTATAGTGGTTTAAGGATTAATTTCAGGGGTACTTTTGGTCATTCTAATGGTTTCAAAGTATTTTTCATCATTTTAGAGGATTTGGGATATTTTGGTCATTTTAGCAGTTTTGAAAGTATTTTGGCCATTTTCGAGGTTTCGAGATATTCCTTTTTTTTGTCATTTTAGAGGTATCAATGTATTTTTGCCCATTTTAGATGTTTAGGGGAATTTTGGTCATTTTATAGGTTTCATGGTATTTTGGTCGTTTGAGAGGTTTCAGGGACATTTCAGTATTTTATTGGGTTTTTGGGGTATTTTCATCATTTTAGAAGTTTTGAGGGTATTTTGGTCATCTTTATGGTTTCAAGGGTACTTTGTTCATTTGAGAGATTTCATATGTATTTTGGCTTAGTTTAGGGGTACTTTAGTCATTTTCAGAGGTTTGAAGGGTATTTTGCTTATTTTTGAGGTTTTAATGGTATTTTAGTCATTTCAAAAGTTTTGTTGGGGGGAGGGGGGTGGTATTGTGGTTGTTTTGCAAGTTTTGGGGGCATTTTGGTCATTTTATAGGGTTGTGGGATATTTTGGACATTTGTGGTGCATTTTCATCATTTTGGCAGTTCTAACGGTATTTTGGTCATTTTTTAAGTTTTGGGGTACTGAAAAGTTTTTTGAGATTTTTAATTTATACGAGTAAAATAATTTTTTTTCCTTTAGTGTGGGAAAATTTGACAAAAATACTCTTGAAATCAATAGAATGGCCAATATACTCCAGAATCACCAAAATACCTACAAAACTACCAAAAAAAAAAAAACCTAGAACCTCTTAGTTGACCAAAATAACCCCAAAACCTCTAAAATGACCAAAACACCCTTGAAACGGCTAGAATTAGTTGTCAAATCTCAATACCTCATAAATGACCCAAAGGCCCCAAACATCTAAAATGATTAAAAAATACGCCTCAACATCGGTAAAATGCCCTAAAATCTTCTAAAATGTGCAAAACAACTTGAAACTGACCAAAATACCCTCAAAATCTATAAAAAAAAATAAAAATAAAATAAAATACCCCTGAAACCTCAAATGACCCAAAATACCCACGCAACCTATAAAATGACCCCCCCCCCCACAAAAAAAAAAAAAAAAAAAAAAAAAAAACCAAACCTCTAAGATGACCACTATTCCCTTGATATCTGTAAAATGACAAAAATATATTAAAATATTTAAATTGACCAAAATACTCTTTAACCTCTAAAATTGTCAAAAATATCCTAAAACCTTAAAAATGACCACAATACTCCTGAAACCACTTAATGACACAATATAACCACAAAATTTTGGTTATTTTGAAGGTTTCGAGTACTTTAGGCTCATTTAAAAGTTTCAAGTTATTTAATCATTTAGATGGTTTTGAGATATTTTGATCATTTTAGAAGTTTCAAGTTTTCATCCTCATTCTAGAGGATTTGATGTCATTTTGGTCATTTTTGCAATTTTGGGGGTATTTTAATTGTTTTATAGGTTTTGGAGATTTTTTTTTTTAATCATTTTTGTTAGATTCTAAGGATTTATGATCTAAATGTGTTAGAACTTTAATGTATAATGTTGACAAACCATGATCAAAATTTAGAGTCTAGAATTAGGCTACTCAAAGTGTATTTATATGTAGAGTTGGAATCAAGTGTACTGCAGGATTTATTGTGTAAATCTACAAGGCTTGATCGATCGAAACTTGTGCAGATTTTTTTCTGTAGAATTTCTAACTCAACCCAAGCCCATATGACGTGTAGGGTTTTATATTTTGCCTTAAGTATAAAAGGAAAAACCCTAGCCATGTTTTATAGTGGAAGTACTTGTGATTGCTGTGAATCGAAGAAAGAAGTAGTTCATCGACTCGAAGTTGTCATGTGGTCATAGTAGTAAGTTTTCTACACGAGGTAGCAATAGGATGTCAATGGTCTAAGTCGATATTGCAAAATTTCAATTCTTTCCATAGTGGATCTGTTTTACCTTGAGGATAGCTAAGTTAAATCCTCCCCAGTATTTTTACTGGTTTGGTTTTCCTAGGTTATCATATCATTGTATTCTTTATTTTCTACATTGTTGACATGATATAATATACTTGTGTTAACCTAGTTTTGAATAATTTACTTAAGTAATCACTTGGCTAAATATCTAGGTTAACCAACTTGTGTTTTAAGGAGTCTAAAAACGTACAAGTGGTATCAGAACAGGTTAGCTCTAGTGTTTAGATCCTTTGATCTAAGAGTTGATCCTTGACCCCTATTATCATGGGACACGGTCATTCTCTTATGATCCCACCTTACTTTGATGGGACCAACTATGCCTACTGAAAAGTAATGATGAAAATATTCCTGAAATCTGTTGATGAGGGAGTTTGAAATTCTGTTGAATACGGATGGGAGAAGCCCACTACTCCCGTAAGTGAGTGGCAAACTTCTCAGAAAGAAACAACCGCTTTTAATAGCAAAGCCATGAATGCTATTTTCAATACTGTTCCTATAGAAGAATTCAAGAGAATCTCTAATGTTGAAGTTGCTCATACTTCTTGGAATATTCTCCAAACTATGCATGAAGGCACAAAGGCAGTGAAGATTAACAAACTGCAGCAGTTAACTACTAGATTTGAAAATATTAGAATGTTTGATGATGAATGTTTTGATGAATTCTATGCTAAATTGAATGATATTATTAACTTTACTTATAATTTAGGTGAAATCTATGATCAACCTAAAATTGTTAGGAAGATACTTAGATATGTGATTGAGGACTTTATACCTAAAGTGACTGCCATAATTGAAAGCAAGTATGTGGATTCCATCCCTGTTAATGAACTTGTAAGATCTCTCAAATCCTATGAGTTAGACCTACCCAAGACAAATAAATCCAAATCAATGACTCTTAATTCAATTGATGATGTTGATGGGAATGGATTTGATGATGAACTCTCTGCTACAGAGATTGCTTACCTTGCCAAGAACTTTAGAAACTTTCTTAGGAACAAAAATAGGTCAAACCCACTAAGGTGAACAATAATGAAAAACCTAAAGAGAAAGTAGGTCAAACCTCTAATAATTCTATGGGTCAACAATGTTTTGGTTGTCAAAGGTATGATCATGTGAAATTAGAATGTCCTACATTCTTGAGATCAAAGGGTAAGGCTATGGCTATAACTCTTAGTGATGATAAAGTTTTTGATAATGAGATGGAAACTTCATTACTTTCACAGCTACTGCTGTAGTTGATGAAAACCTTTTTGATGGGGAACGTCTTAGAATGCTGATTTGTAAGAAGCCTATAATAAGCTTTCCAAGGTTGCTACGCAAAGGATACTATGAATGTTGATTTAGGCTTACAGAAATTGCTTCTCTTAAACTTGATAAGAATAATTTGCTATTGAAATTGTTTGATACTAATGAATTGCTTGATAAGGTGAAGACTGAGAACATGTTATTGCTTGATAAAGTTAAAAATTTGAAACTTGAATTATCTGTTGTTAGAGGACAAACAAACAAGTCCGCTAGTTTCAAACTTGAACACATGCTGAGTATTCAGAAGTCTCCCTTAGACAAAACTAGTCTAGGCTTTGAAGATAGCATCTCTATGACTAAGAATCATTCCATAAACTTTGTTTCTTCTTTTGAGCCTCTCGTGAGTGAGATTGTCAAACCAGCAAAAGTTACTCCTTCTAGGAAGGTTAGGGTTGATCTTCAAGAGTCTAAACCTAAGACTCCTAACCCTCCTAAGTACAAGTTGCATGATAGACCTACAAGAGTTTGCCATTTTTGTGAAAAGTCTGGGTACATTCGTCCAAAAAATTTAAGAACATCATTTGGACATTATTTTAAACCAAAACAGATCGGGACAGGCCGAAAGAATGAGATAAAGAAATACTCGTTCTGGATTGTTTCTACCCGACCCAAATAAGAGAATTCCCAAAAAAGCAGCAAAAAAATTCAAAAAATTAAAAAACATCATTCTGGCATTCTTTCAAGCCAAAAAGGGTCGGGACAGGAAGAAAAAATGAGAAAAAAAAATACTCGTTTCGGACCGTTTCCACCCGACCAAAACCAGAGAATTTCAAAAAAAAAAATAGCAAAAAAATTCAAAAAAATTTAAAAACATCATTCTGGCATTATTTCAAACCAAAACAGGTTGGGACAAGCCAAAAAGATGGAAAAAAAGAAATACTTGTTCTGTACCGCTTCTACCCGACCCAAAATAGAGAATTCCGAAAAAAAAAAAAATTAAAAAACATCATTCCAGCGTTCTTTCAAGCCAATACGGGTTGGGACAGGCCGAAAAGATGGGAAAAAGAAATACTCGTTCAGGACAGTTTCTACCCGACCTAAACTTGAGAATTCCAAAAAATAAAATAGCAAAAAAATTTAAAATAAAAAATAAAAAACTTCATTCTAGCAATATTTCAACCCAAATTGGGTTGGGACAGGCTGAAAAAATGAGAAAATGAAATACTCTTTTCGAACTGTTTCTACCCGACCCAAACTAGAGAATTCCGAAAAAAGTAGCAAAAAAATTCAAAAAATTTAAGAACATCATTCTGGCATTACTTCAAGCCAAAACAGGTCGGGACAGGCCGAAAAGATGAGATAAAGAAATACTCGTTCATGACCGTTTCCACTCGACCCAAATTAGATAATTCCGAAAAAAATAACAAAAAAAAATTCAAAAAAATTTAAAAACATCATTCTGGCATTATTTAAAACTAAAACAGGTTGGGACAGGCCGAAAAAATGAGAAAAAGAAGTTCTCGTTCCAGACGTTTCTAATCGACCCAAACTAGAGAATTTCGAAAAAAGAAATGGCAAAAAAATTCTAAAAATTTAAAAACGTTATTCTGGTATTATTTCAAGCCAAAACGGATTGGGACTGGCTGAAAAAATGAGAAAAAGAAATTTTCATTCAGGACCGTTTCTACTCGACCCAAACTAAAGAATTCCTAAAAAAAATAGCAAAAAAAAAATTTTAAAAATTAAAAAATTTAAAAAAAAAAAAAAAAACATTATGGCATGCTTTAAAGCCAAAACGGCTCGGGACAAAAAGACAAAATAGAGAATACCGAAAAAAGAAATACCAGTTATGGACCGTTTCTACCTGACCCAAAATAGAGAATACCCAAAAAAATAAAAAAAAAAAAAAAAAAAAAACTAGCGAGAAAATTCAAAAAATTTAAAAACCTCACTCTGGCATTATTTCAAGCCAAAACGGGTTGGGACAGACCGAAAAAATGAGAAAAAGAAATTCTCATTCTGGACCGTTTTTACCCGACCCAAACTAGAGAATTCTGGAAAAAAAAAATCAAAAAACTTAAAAACCTCATTCTGGCATTATTTCATGCCAATACAGGCTGGGATAGGCCGACAAAATGAGAAAAATAAATTCCCGTCCTTGACCGTTTCTACTCGACCCAAACTAGAGAATTCTGGAAAAAAAAAAAAAATAGCAAAAAAATTCGAAAATTTAAAAACTTCATTCTGGCATTACTTCAAGCCAATACAGGTCGGGACAGACCGAGAAGGGGAGAAAAAGAAATTATAGATCTGGACCGTTTCTACTCGACCCCAACTAGAAAATTTCAAAAAATATAGCTAAAAAATTCAAAAAATTAAAAAAAAAATGTTATTCTAGCATTCATTCAAGCCAAAACAAGTTGGGACAAGCTGAAAAAATGACAAAAAGAAATACTCGTTCTGGACCATTTCAATCTGACCCAAATTAGAGAATTCTGAAAAAAAAAATACCAAAAAAATTCAAAAAAAAATTTAAAAACATCATTCGGGCATTCTTTCAAACCAAAACAGATTGGGACAGTCTGAAAAAATGGGAAAAAGAAATAATAGTACAAGACCATTTCTACCCAACCCACACTAGAGAATTTTGAAAAAAAGATTAGCAAAAAAATTAAAAAAACATCATTCTGGCAATATTTCAAGCCAAAACTGGTCGGGAAAAGCTAAATTTTTTTTTTTTTTTTTTTTTGAAAGTGAAAAGCTAAAAAAAAAAAAAAAAAAAAAAAAAAAAAAAAAAAGAGAAATAGAAATACTCATTTCGGACCGTTTCTACCTGACCCAAATTAGAGAATTCCGAAAAAAAATACCAAAAAAATTCAAAAAATTTAAAAACATCATTTAGGCATTCTTTCAAGCCAAAATGGATTGGGATAGGCCAAAAAAATGAGAAAAAGAAATTCTCGTTCAGGATCTTTTCTACCTGACACAAACTAGAGAATTCCAAAAAAATAGCGAACAAATTCAGGAAATCAAAAAAAATAAAAATAAAAATTATTCAGGCATTCTTTCAAGCAAAAATGGGTTAGGACAGGCAGAAAAAATGAGAAAAAGAAATACTCGTTCTGGACCATTTCTACCAGACCCAAACTAGAGAATTCCGAAAAAATAGCAACAAAATTTAGAAAACCTAAAAACATTATTCTGGCATTATTTGCAGCCAAAACGGGTTGGGACAGGCCGAAAAAATGAGAAAAATAAATTCTCGTTCTGGACTGTTTCAACTGGACACAAACTAGAGAATTCTGAAAAATATAGCACAAAAATTCAAAAAATTCAAAAACATCATTCTAGCATTCTTTCAAGCCAATAAGGGTCGGGACAAGCCGAAAAAATGAGAAAAAGAAATTCTCATACCGAACCGTTTCTAACCGACCAAAGCTAGAGAATTCCGAATAAAGCACCAAAAAAATTCAAAAAATTTATAAACATCATTTAGGCATTATTTCAAGGCAAAATAGATTGGTATAGGCCAAAAAAATGAGAAAAAGAAATTCTCATTCAGGGTTGTTTCTACTCGAACCAAACAAGGGAATTCCTAAAAAATTAGGGAAAAAATTCAAAAAATTTATAAACATCAATCTGGCATTCTTTCTAGCCAAAATGGGTAGGGACGGAAAGAAAAATGGAGAAAAACAAATACCAATTACAGACCGTTTCTATCAGACCAAAAATAGAGAATTCCTAAAAAAGGAGTAAAAAAATTCAAAAAATATAAAAACCTCATTCTGACATTATTCCAAGCCAAAATGGGTTGGAACAGGCTGAAAAAATGAGAAAAAGAAATTCTCGTTCTGGACCGTTTCTACCCGACCCAACCAAAGAATTCCAAAAAAAATTCAAAAAAATGGGTTGGGAAAGGCTAAAAATTGTGAAAAAGAAATTCTCATTCTTGACTGTTTCTACCCAACCCAAACTAGAGAATTTTGAAAAAAAAAAATAGCAAAAAAATTCAAAAAAATATAGAAAAAAAAACACCATTTTAGCATTCTTTCAAGCCAACATGGGTCAAGGACAGGCCGAAAAAATGGGAAAAAGAAATACTCATTTAGGACCTTCTCTTTCCGACCGAAACTACAGAATTCCGAAAAGTATAAGAAAAACGATTTAAAAAATTTAAAAACCTTATTCTCGCATTATTTCAAACTAGAAAATTGAGAAAAAGAAATTCTCGTTCTAGATCATTTCTACCCAACCCAAACTAGAAAATTACGAAAAAAAAATAGCAAAAAAATTCTAAAAATTAAAAAACATCGTTCTAGCATTCTTTCAAGCCAAAACGGGTCGGAACAAGGCGAAAAAATGAACAAAAGAAATACTCATTCCGTACTGTTTCTAACCGACCCAAACTAGAGAATTCCAAAAAAAGTACCAAAAAAATTCAAAAAAAACATTATTCTGGCATTCTTTAAAGGCAAAACGGGTCGGGACAGAAAGAAAAAATGAGACAAAGAAATACCAATTATGGACCATTTCTACCCGACCCAAAATAGAGAATTCCAAAGCAAATAGCAAAAAAATTCAAAACCCACATTTTGGAATTATTTCAATGCAAAATGGGTTGGGAAAGGCTAAAAATTGTGAAAAAGAAATTCTCATTCTTGACTGTTTCTACCCAACTCAAACTAGAGAATTTTGAAAAAAAAAAATAGCAAAAAAATTCAAAAAAATATAGAAAAAAAAACACCATTTTAGCATTCTTTCAAGCCAACATGGGTCAAGGACAGGCCGAAAAAATGGGAAAAAGAAATACTCATTTAGGACCTTCTCTTTCCGACCGAAACTACAGAATTCCGAAAAGTATAAGAAAAACGATTTAAAAAATTTAAAAACCTTATTCTCGCATTATTTCAAACTAGAAAATTGAGAAAAAGAAATTCTCGTTCTAGATCATTTCTACCCAACCCAAACTAGAAAATTACGAAAAAAAAAAATAGCAAAAAAATTCTAAAAATTAAAAAACATCGTTCTAGCATTCTTTCAAGCCAAAACGGGTCGGAACAAGGTGAAAAAATGAACAAAAGAAATACTCATTCCGTACTGTTTCTAACCGACCCAAACTAGAGAATTCCAAAAAAAGTACCAAAAAAATTCAAAAAAAAAAATTAAAAACACCATTCAGGCATTATTTCAAACCAAAACGGACTGGGATAGGCTGAAAAAAAATGAGAAAAAGAATTTCTCGTTCAGGACCATTTCTACCTGATACAAACTAGAGAATTCTGAAAAAAGAAATAGCAAAAAAATTCAAGAAATTGGAAAACATCATTTTGGTATTCTTTCAAGCTAAAGCGAGCCGGGACAAGTTGAAAAAAATGAGAAAAAGAAATACTTGTTCCGGACCATTTCTACCTGACCCAAACAAGAGAATTCCGAAAACAAATAGGAAAAAAATTCAAAAACAATATTCAGGCATTATTTCAAGCCAAAACGGATTGGGACAGGCTAAAAAAATGAGAAAAAGATATTCTCGTTCCAAACCATTTCTAACCGACCAAAACTAGAGAATTCCGAAAAAAACACCAAAAATTTATAAACATCATTCAAGCGTTATTTCAAGCCAAAACAGATTGGTACAAGCCGAAAAAATGAGAAAAAGAAATTCTCGTTCAGGACCGTTTCTACTCGAACGCAACTAGGGAATTCTTGAAAAATTAGGAAAAAGATTCAAAAAAATTATAAACATCATTCTGGCATTCTTTTTAGCCAAAGTGGGTAGGGAGGAAAAGAAAAAACGAGAAAAAGAAATACTAGTTGCGAACCGTTTCTACCCGACCGAAAATAGAGAATTCTGAAAAAAGAGCAAAAAAATTCAAAAACATTATTCTGGCATTATTTCAAGCCAAAACGGATTGGAATAGGCCGAAAAAATGAGAAAAAGAAATTCTTGTTCTTGACCATTTCTACTCGAACCAAACTAGGGAATTCCTAAAAGATTAGGAAAAAAATTCAAAAAATTTATAAACATCATTCTGGCATTCTTTCTAGCCAAAATGGGTAGGGATAGAAAGAAAATATGAGAAAAATAAATAACAGTTACGGACCCTTTCTACCAGACCAAAAATAGAGAATTCCAAAAAAAAGAGCAAAAAAATTCAAAAAATTTAAAAAACTCATTCTGGCATTATTTAAACCCAAAACGGCTTGGGACAGCTTGAAAAAATGAGAAAAAGAAATTCTCGTTCTTGACTATTTCTACCCGACCCAAACTACAGAAATCCGAAAAAAAATAGCAAAAAAATTCAAAAAATTAAAAACAATATTTTGGCATTCTTTGAAGCCAAAAGAGGTCGAGACAGAGAGAGAAAAATGAGAACAAGAAATACCAGTTACGAACCGCTTCCACTCGACCTAAAATAGGGAATTCCGAAAAAAAAATTGCAAAAAAATTCTAAAAATTTAGAAAACACATTCCGGCATTATTTCAATGTAAGACAAGTTGGGGCAGGCCGAGAAAGGGAGAAAAAGAAATTCTCTATCTGGACCGTTTCTACCCGACCCTCACTAGACAATTTTGAAAAATATAGCTAAAAAACTCCAAAAAAAAAAAAAAAAAAAAAAAAAAAACCATATTCTGGCATTGCTTCAAACCAAAACGGGTCGGGACAAACCAAGAAAGAGAGAAAAAGAAATTCTAGATCTGGACCATTTCTACCAGACGCAAACTAGAAAATTCTGAAAAAAAAAAAAAATAGCAAAAAAATTCCGTAAATTAAAAAACCATACTCTGGTACTCTTTCAAGCCAAAACGAGATGGGACAGGCCGAGAAAGAGAGAAATAGAAATTCTCGATCTGGACCATTTCTGCCTGACCCAAACTAGAAAATTTTAAAAAATATAGCTAAAAAATTCCAAAAATTTTAAAACTACATTCCAACGTAATTTCAACACAAAACGGGACAGGATAGACCGAGAAAGTAGCAAAAAAGAGAGAAAAAACCACAACTATAAAAGTCTCGATCTGGACAAGCCAAAACAGGTTGGGACAAGCCAAAAGAGAGAAAAATAAATTCTCGATCTGGACCGTTTCTACCCAACCAAAACTATAAAATTCTGAAAAAAAAAAAAAAAAAAAAAAAAAGTAGCAAAAAAATTCAAAAAACTAAAAAACCACATTCTGGCACTATTTCAAGCCAAAACGGGTTGGGACAAGCTTAGAAAGAGACAAAAAGAAATTCTCGATCTAGACCGTTTCTACCTGACCCAAACTAGAAATTTTCGAAAAAAAAAATTCAAAAAATTAACAAACCTCATTCTGACATTATTTCAAACCAAAACAGGTTGAGACAGGCTGAGAAAGAGAAAAAGAAATTCTCGATCTAGACCGTTTCTACCCGACCCAAACTAGAAAATTCCGAAAAAAAAAAAAAAAAAACAATTCAAAAAATTAAAAAACCTCATTCCGGTATTATTTCAAGCCAAAACGGGTCGGGACAGGCCGAGAAAGAGAAAAAGAAACGGTCTGAACTCTATCTACCCAACCCCTACTAGAGAAGTTTGAAAAAAAAAAAAAAGCTAAAAAACTCCAAAAATTAAAAATCCATGTTCTAGGACTATTTCAAGCCAAAACAGATCAAGACATGCCAAGAAAAGGAGAAAAAGAAATACTCGATCTGAACCGTATCTAGCCGTCCCAAACTAGTAAATTAAAAAAAAAAAGCAAAAAAAAGCAAAAAAAATCAAACAATTAAAAAACCTCATTCTGGCACTATATCATGCCAAATCCCATTGGGACAGGCTAAGAAAGAGAGAAAAAGAAATTTTCGATCTGGACCGCTTCTGCCCGACCCAAACTAGTAAATCTCGAAAATAAAAACAAAAAAATTCCAAAAATTAAAAAGCCGCATTCTGGCACTATTTTCAAGTCAAACTGGGTTGGGATAGGCTGAAAAAATGAGAAAAAGAAATTCTAGTTCTGGACCGTTTCTACCTGACCGAAACTAGAGAATTCCGAAAAAAAATAGCAAAAAAATTCAAAAATTTTAAAACATTATTCTAGCATTCTTTGAAGCGAAAACAGGTCGGGACAGAGACAAAAAAAATGAGAAAAAGAAATACCAGTTATGGACCATTTCTACTCGACCAAAAATAGAGAATTCCAAAAAAAAAATTGCAAAAAAATTCAAAAAATTTAAAAACCACATTCTGGCATTATTTCAATATAAAATGAGTTGGGATAGGCTAAAAATTCTCAATCTATACCGTTTTTACCCAACCCTTACTAGAAAATTTTGAAAAAAATAGCTAAAAAACTACATTCCGGCATTATTTCAAGCCAAAATGAGTCGGGACAAACCGAGAAAGAGAGAAAAAGAAATTCTCGATTTCAACTGTTTCTACCCGACCCAAAAAAGAAAATTCTAAAAAAAAATTGCAAAAATAAAAAAACCACATTCTAGTACTATTTCAAGCCAAAATGGGATGGGACAAGCCAATTAAGAGAGAAAAAGAAATTATCGATCTGGACCGTTTCTCCACGACCCAAACTAGAAAATTTCAAAAAATATAGCTAAAAAATTCCAGAAATTGAAAACCTGCATTCCAGCAGAATTTCAAACCAAAACGGGTTGGCATAGACTGAGAAAGAGAGGAAAAGAAATTCTGGACCTGGACCACTTCTACCCGACCAAAACTAGAAAATTCCAAAAAAAGTAGCAAAAAAATTCCAAAAATTGAAAAACCACATGCTAGCACTATTTCAAGCCAAAACGACTTGGGACAGGCCAAGAAAGAGAGAAAAGAAATTCTCGATCTAAACCGTTTCTTCCCGACCCAAACTATAAAATTCTGGAAAAAAAAAATAAAAAGCAAAAAAATTCAAAAAATTCAAAAAACCTCATTCTGGCACAATTTCAAGCCAAAATGGGCTGGGACAGACTGAGAAAGAGAGAAAAAGAAATCCTCGATCTAGACCGTTTCTACCCGTCCCAAACTAGAAAATTCCGAAAAAAAAAATTCAAAAAATTAAAAAACCTCATTCCAGCAATATTTCAAGCCAAAACGGGTTGGCACAGGCCGAGAGAGAGAAAAAGAAATTTTGAATCTAGACCATCTCTACCTGACCCAAACTAGAAAATTCTAAAAAAAAAAATTTAAAAATTAAAAAACCGCCTTCCAGGACTATTTCAATTCAAAACGGGTCGAGCCTAGCCAAGAAAGAGAGAAAAAGAAATACTTGATCTGAACTGTTTCTACCCGACGCAAAATAGGAAATTCTGAAAAAAAAAAAAAAAAAAAAAAAGAAGCAAAAACATTCAAAAAATTAAAAAACCACATTCTCGCACTATTTCAAGCCAAATCGCACCGGGACAGGCCGAGAAAGAGAGAAAAAGAAATTCTCGTTCTGGACTATTTCTGCCCGACCCAAACTAGTAAATACCGAAAAAAAAAATTCCAAAAATAAGAAAGCCATGTTCTGGCACTATTTCAAGCCAAACTGGGTCAGGCTAGGCCAAGAAAGAGAGAAGAAGAAATTCTTGATCTGGACCATTTCTACCCGACCCAAACTAGAAAATTCCGAAAAAAAATAGCAAAATAATTTTTAAAAAAAATTTAAAAACTTTATTCTGGCATTATTTCAAGCCAAAACGAATTGGGACAGGCCGAAAAAAATGAGAAAAAGAAGTTCTCATTCCAAACCGGTTCTAACCGATCAAAACTAGAGAATTCTGAAAAAAAAAAAAAACACCAAAAAAATTCAACAATTTTATAAATATTATTCAGGCGTTATTTCTAGCCGAAACAGATTGGTACAGGCTGAAAAAATAAGAAAAAGAAATTCTCGTTCAGAACCATTTCTACTCGAACCAAACTAGGGAATTCCTAATAAATTGGGAAAAAAATTCAAAAACTTTATAAACATCATTCTGTCATTTTTCTAGCCAATGTGGGTTGGAACAGAGAGAAAAAACGACAAAAAGAAATACCAATTGCAGACTGTTTCTATCCGATCGAAAATAGAGAATTTCAAAAAAAAAAAAAAAAAAAAAAAAAAAAAGAGCAAAAAATTTCAAAAAATTCAAAAACTGAATACTTGCATTATTTCAAGGCAAAATAGATTGAGACAGGCTGAAAAAATGAGAAACAGAAATTGTCGTTGTGGACCGTTTCCACTCGACCCAAACAAGAGAATTCGTAAAAACATAGCAAAAAAATTCAAAAAATTGAAAAACATCATTCTAGCATTCTTTCAATCCAATACGGGTTGGGAGAGGCCAAAAAAATGAGAAAAATAAATTCTCGTTCCGAACAGTTTCTAACCGACCCAAACTAGAGAATTCCGAAAATATGAGAAAAAGAGAAAAATTCCACTCAAACCAAGACCGATTCCACTCAAACCAAACTAGGGAATTCCAAAAAGATTAGGAAAACAATTCAAAAAATTATTAAACATCATTCTGCACTCTTTCTAGCCAAAATGGGTTGGGACAGAACGAAAATATTAAAAAAAGAAATAACAGTTGTGAACCGTTTCCATCAGACCAAAAATAGAGAATTTCGAAAAAAGATTGCAAAAAATTTTTAAAAATTTAAAAACCACATTCTAGCATTATTTCAATGTAAAATGAGTTGGGACAGGCCAAGAAATGGAGAGAAAGAAATTCTCGATCTGGACCGTTTCTACCCGACCCTTTCTAGAAAATTTTGAAAAAAATAGCAAAAAATTTCAAAAATTAAAAAACCACATTCTGGTACTATTTTCAAGCCAAAACGGGTCGGGACAGACCAAGAAAGAGAGAAAAAGAAATTCTAGATCTGGGCCTTTTCTACCTAATCCAAACTAGAAAATTCTGAAAAAAAAAATAGCAAAAAGGTTCCAAAAATTAAAAAACCACGTGGTACTATTTCAAGCCAAAACAAGATGGGACAGTCTGAGAAAAAGAGAAAAAGAAATTCTTGATCTAGATCGTTTCTACCCGACCCAAACTAGGAAATTTCGAAAAATATGGCTAAAAAATTCCAAAAATTAAAAAACTGCGTTCGTGCATAAATTCAAGCCAAAATGGGTTGGGATAGACTGAGAAAGAGAGAAAGAGAAATTCTCGATCTGGACCGTTTCAACCCGACCCAAACTAGGAAATTCCAAAAAAATAGTAAAAAAATTCAAAAAATTTAAAAACTGTATTCTAGCACTATTTCAAGCCAAAACGGGTTGGGATAGGCCAAGAAAGAGAGAGAAAGAAATTCTCGATTTGAACCGTTTCTACCCGGCCCAGACTATAAAATTGTGAAAAAAAAAATAACAAAAAAATTCAAAAAATTAAAAAACCGCATTCTGGCACTATTTCAAACCAAAGTGGGTCGGGACAGGTGGAGAAAGAGAGAAAAATAAAATTTCTGGATCTCGACCGTTTCTACTCGACGCAAACTAGAAAATGCTGGAGCAAAAAAAAAAAAGGCAAAAAATTCAAAAAGTTAAAAAAAACCTCATTCCAGTAGTATTTCAAGCGAAAAAGGAGTCGGGACAGGCCGAGAAAGAGAGAAGAAAAATTCTCAATCCGAACCGATTTGACCCGACCTAGACTAGAAAATTCCAAAAAAAAATCGCAAAAAGATTCCACAAATTAAAAAAGCTGCATTCTGGCACTATTTCAAGCCAAACCGGGATGGGACAGGACGAGAAAGACAGAAAAAAATTCTCGATCTGTGCCGTTTCTATCAGACCTAAACTACAGAGTTCACAATAAAAAAAATAGCAAAAAAAGTCAAAAGATAAAAAAAAAAAAAAAAAAAAAAAAAAAATAAAGGAAAAACTGTGTTCCGACATTATTTCAAGATAAAACAGGTCAGGACTGCCCAAAAAAGATAGAAAAAGAAATTATCGATCTGGACCATTTCTACCCGACCCAAACTAAAAAATTTCAAAAAAAATAGCAAAACAATTCAAAAAATATAAAAACCATATTCTGGCAGTATTTCAGGCTAAAACGGGTCGGGACAGGCTGAGAAAGAGAGAAAAAGAAATTCTCGATCTGCACCGTTTCTACAACACCCAAAATAGAAAATTTTGAAAAAAATAGCAATAAAATTAAAAAAAATTAAAAAAAACTGCATTCTTGCTCTATTTGAAGATAAAAAGGTGTGGGACAGGCTGAGAATGAGAGAAAAACAAATTCTCGATTTGGACCGTTTTTGCCCAACCCAAACTAGAAAATTCTGAAAAAAAAAAATTGCAAAAAAATTCAAAAAATTAAAAAACCTTATTAGGGGACTATTTCAAGACAAAAAGGATTGGGACAAGCTGAGAAAGAGATAAAAAGAAATTTTCGATTTGGACTGTTCCTACCTGACCCAGACTACAAAATACAGAAAAGAAAAATAGCAAAAAAATTGAATGAATTAAAAAACTGCATTCCGGCATAATTTAAAGATAAAACAGGTTTGCATTGGGTGAGAAAGAGAGAAAAAAAATTCTCGCTCTGGACTGTTTCTACCCGACTAAAACTAGAAAATTCTGAGAAAAATAGCAATAAAAAATAAAAAACCGCGTTCCGGGACTTTTTCAAGCCAGAATGGGTCGGGAAATGCCTAGAAAGAGAGAAAAAGAAATACTCGATCTGGACCGTTTTTACCTAACCCAAACTTCAAAAATCTGAAAAAAAAAAATTGTAAAAACATTCAAAAAATTAAAAAACCTCATTTTGGCACTATTTCAAGCCAAAAAGGATCGGGACAGGTTGAGAAAAAAAGAAAAAGAAATTCCAGATCTGGATTGTTTCTACCCGACCCAAACTATAAAATTCTGAAAAAAAAAATAGCAAAAAAATTCAAAAAATTAGAAAACCGCATTTCGATATTATTTCAAGCCAAAATGAGTCGGGATAGACCGAGAAAGAGAGAAAAAGAAATCCTACATCTGGACCGTTTCTACTCAACCCCAACTAGAAAATTTCGAAAAAAATAGCAAAAAAATTCCAACAATTAAAAACGCCACATTCATGCACAATTTCAAGCCAAAACGTCGGGACAGACCAAGAAAAGAGAGAAAAAGAAATCCTAGATCTGGACTGTTTCTACTCGACCCCAACTTGAAAATTCCGAAAAAAATAGCAAAAGAATTCCAACAATTAAAAAACCACATTCTAGCACTATTTTAAGCCAAAACAGGTCGGGACAGACCATGAAAGAGAGAAAAGAAATCCTAGATCTGGACCGTTTCTACTCGACCACAACAAGAAATTTCTGAAAAAAATAGCAAAAAATTCCAAAAATTAAAAAACCACATTCTGATACTATTTCAAGCCAAAACGAGATGAGACAAACCGAGAAAGAGAGGAAAAGAAATTTTCGATCCGAACCGTTTCTACTTGATCCAAACTAGGAAATTTCGAAAAATATAGCTAAAACATTCCAAAAATTAAAAAATTGCATTCCGGCATAATTTCAAGCCAAAACATGTCGGGATAGACCAAGAAGGAGGGAAAAAGAAATTCTAGATCCTGACCGTTTCTACCCGACCCAAACTAGAAAATTCCAAAAAAAAAAAAATAGCAAAAAAATTCCAAAAATTAAAAAACCGTATTCTAGCACTATTTCAAGCCAAAACAGGACGGGCAGGCCATGAAAGAGAGAAAAAGAAATTATCGATCTAGATCGTTTCTACCCGACCCAAACTATAAAATTCCGAAAAAAAGTTCAAAAAAAAAAAAAAAAAACCACGTACTGGGACTATTTCAAACCAAAAGGGGTCGGGAAAGACCCAGAAAGAGAGAAAAAGAAATACTCGATTTGAACCGTTTCTACGCGACCTAAAATAGAAAATTTAGAAAAATAATAGCAAAAAAATTCAAAAAATTCAAAAAACATCATTTTGACACTCTTTCAAGCAAAATCGTATCGGGAAAGGCTGAGAATGAGAGAAAAAGAAAATGCATTCCATCATTATTTCAATGATGTCTATATGATGTTTTTCAATTTTTTGAATTTTTTTACTATTTTTTTCGAAATTCTCTAGTTGCGGTCGGATAAAAACCACTCGGATTTAAAACTTTTTTTTCTCCCATGCTTGGCTTATCCAGACTTTTTTTGGCTTGAAATGATGCCAGGATGATATTTTGCAATTCTTTGAATTTGTTTCCTATTTTTTTTTTCGGAATTCTCTAGTTGGGGTTGGGTAAAAACCGCTCGGACCGAAAACTATTTTTTCACCCGTTCATGGCCTGTCCTGACTTTTTTTGGCTTGAAATGATGCCTATATGATGTTTTTCAATTTTTTCTATTTTTTTACTATTTTCTTCGGAATTCTCTAGCTAGGGTCGAATAAAAACCGCTCGGATCGAAAACATTTTTTTCTACCTTTTTCAGACTATCCCAACCCGTTTTGGCATGAAATGATGCCAAAATGATGTTTTTCAATTTTTGAATTTTTTTGCTATTTTTTTTGAAAATTCCCTAGTTGAGGTCGGATAAAAACCGCTCGGATCGAAAACTCGTTTTTCTCCCTTGCTCGGCCTGTCCCGACCCGTTTTGGCTTGAAATGACGCCAGGATGGTGTTTCTCAATTTTTTGAATTTGTTTGCTATTTTTTTTTTTCGGAATTCTCTAGTTGGGGTCGGATAAAAACCGCTCGGATCGAAAACTTTTTTTCTCCCTTTCTTGGCCAGTCCAAATCCGTTACAGCTTGAAATTATGCCAATACGATGTTTTTCAGTTTTTTGAATTTTTTTTTTGCTATTTTTCTTAGAATTCTCTAGTTGGGGTCGAGTAACAACTGTTCGGATTGAAAACTTTTTTTTTCTCCCTTTCTCAGCCTGTCCAGATCCGTTATGGCTTGAAATGATGCCAGGATGAAGTTTTTCAGTTTTTTGAATTTTTTTGCTATTTTTCTTGAAATTTTCTAGTTGAGGTTGGGTAAAAACCGCTCAGATCGAAAACTATTTTTTCACCCGTTCTTGGCCTGTCCATGTTATGGCTTGAAATGTTGCCTGGATGATGTTTTTCAGTTTTTTGAATTTTTTTTTTTCTATTTTTTTCGGAATTGTGTACCTGGGGTCAGGTAAAAACCGCACGGATCGAAAACTTTTTTCCCTCCCTTTCTCACCTTGTACCGACCTGTTTCAGCTTGAAATGATGCCTGGACGATATTTTTCAAATTTTTAGAGTTTTTTGCCAATTTTTTTTCGGAACTCTCTAGCTGGGGTCGGGTAAAAACCGCTTGGAGCGAAAACTTTTTTTCTCCCTTTCTCGGCCAATCCCGACCCGTTTTGGCTTGATATTATGCCGGGATGATTTTTTTCAATTTTTTACCTATTTTTTTTCGGAATTCTCTTATTGGGGTCGGGTAAAAACCGCCCAGATCGAATACTTTTATTTCTCCAATTCTCATCCCCGTCCGACCCGTTTTGCCTTGAAATGACCTGGACAATGTTTTTCAATTTTTAAAATTTTTTTGAAATTGTATTTTCTGAATTCTCTAGTTCAGGTCGGGTGAAAAGCGGTAGGATTGAAAACTTTTTTTCTCCCTTTCTCAGCCTGTCCTGACCATTTCTGGCTAGAAATGATGCCAGGATGATGTTTTTCAATTTTTTGAATTTTTGTGCTATTTTCTTCAGAATTCTCTAGCTAGGGTCGGATAAAAATTGCTCGGATCGAAAACATTTTTTTTCTCCCTTTTTTGGCCTGTCCCAACCTGTTTTGGCATGAAATGATGCGAAAATGATGTTTTTTAATTTTTTTAATTTTTTTGCTATTTTTTTTGGAATTCTCTAGCTGGGGTCGGCCAAAAACCGCTCGGATCAAAAACTTTTTTTTTTTCGCCCTTTCTAGGCCTGTCCTGTCCCTTATTGGATCAAAACCTTTTTTTTTTCTTTCTTTCATGGCCTGTCCTAACTAGTTTTGGCCTGAAATGATGTTAGGAGGATGCTTTTCAATTTTTTGAATTTTTTTTACTATTTTATTTGGAATTCTCTTGTTGGGGTCTAGTAAAAACCACTCGGATTCAAAAAAAAATTTTCCCTCTTTGTCGGCCCGTACGAACCTCTTTTGGCGTAAAATGATGTCAGGATGATGTTTTTTGGATTTTTTTGCAATTTTTTTCGAAATTCTGCAGTTGGGGTAGGATAAAAACACCTCAGATCGAAATCCTTTTTTCTCCCTTTTTCGGCCTGTCCAAGTCCGTTATGGCTTGAAATGATATCAGGATGATATTTTTCAATTTTTTTGCAATTCTTTTCAGAATTCTCTTGTTGGGGTACGGTAAAAATCGGTCGGATCGAAATCTTCCGTTTCTCCCTTTTTTGGCTTGTCCAGATCTGTTATGGCTTGAAAGCATGCCAGGATGATGTTTTTCAACTTTTTGAATTTTTTTGCTATTTTTTTCAGAATTCTCTAGTTGGGGTCGGGTAAAAACCGCTCGGATCGAAATCTTCTTTTTCTCCCTTTTACGGCCTGTCCAGATCCGTTATGGCTTGAACTGATGCCAGGATGATGTTTTTCAACTTTTTGTATTTTTTTCGGAATTCTTTAGTTGGGGTCGGGTAAAAACCGCCCGGATCGAAAACTTTTTTTTCCCCTTTTGTCGGCCTGTACCAACCCCTTTTGGGGTGAAATGATGTCAGAATGATGTTTTTGAATTTTTTTGCAATTTTTTTTCAGAATTCTCTTGTTCGGGTGGGGTAAAAACCGCTCGGATCGAAATCTTCTTTTTCTCCCTTTTTCTGCCTGTCCAGATCAGATGTGGTTTGAAATGATGCCAGGACGATGTTTTGCAACTTTTTGAATTTTTTTGCTATTTTTTTTTGGAATTCTCTAGTTGGGATTGGGTAAAAACCGCCCGAATCGAAAACTTTTTTTCCCCCTTTCTCGGCCTGTACCAATCCCTTTTTGCGTGAAATGATGTCAGGGTGATGTTTTTGCAATTTTTTTTCGAAATTCTCTTGTTGGGGTAGGGTAAAAACCGATCAGATCGAAATCTTTTTTTTTCTCGCTTTTTCGGGCTGTCCAAATCCGTTATGGCATGAAATGATGCCGGGATGATGTTTTTCAATTTTTTTGAATTTTTTTCCTATTTTTTTTTTCAGAATTCTCTAGTTGGGGTCGAGTAAAAACCGCTCGGATGGAAAGCTTTTTTTCCCCCTTTCTTGGCCTATACTGACCCGTTTTGGCTTGGAATGATGCCTGGATGATGTTTTTCTATTTTTTCAATTTTTTTTCTATCTTTTTTGGAATTCTAGCTGGGCTCAGGTAAAAACTGCTCGGATCCGAAAATTGTTTTCTCCGTTTCTCATCCTAGGCGGACCCGTTTTGGCTTCAAACGATGGCAGGATGATGTTTTTCAATTTCTTCAACTCTTTTGCTAACTTGTTCGGAATTCTCTTGTTGGGGTCAGCTAAAAACCGCTCGGATCGATAACTCTTCCTTTCTCCCTCTTTCGGCCTGTCCCGACCCTTTTTGGTGCGAAATGATGTTAGGATGATGTTTTTGAAATTTTTTACTATTTTTTTCAGAATTCTGAAGTTGGGGTCGGGTAAAAATTGCTGTGATCGAAAACTTTTTTTCCTCCCTTTCTCCACCTGTCCGTAACTATAATGGCTTGAAATGATGCTAGGATGATGTTTTTGAATTTTTTGAATTTTTTTCCTATTTTTTTTTCGGAATTCTCTAGTTGGGGTCAACTAAAAACCGCTCAGATCGATAACTATTCTTTTCTCCCTTTTTCTCAGCCAGTCCCGACCCGTTTTGGTATGAAATAACGCCAGGATGATGTTTTTGAATTTTTTTGCGATTTTTTTTCGGAATTCTCTAGTTGGGGTCAGGAAAAAACCGCTCGGCTCGATAACTCTTCTTTTCTCCCTCTTTCGGCTTGTCCCAACCCTTGTTGCTGTGAAATGATGTTAGGATGACGTTTTCGAATTTTTTTACTATTTTTTTCGAAATTCTGTAGTTAGGGTCGGGTAAAAACCACTCTGATTGAAAACTTTTTTTTTCTCCCTTTCTCCATCTGTCCAAATCCGTTATGGCTTGAAATGGTGCCAGGATGCTGTTTTTCAATTTTTTGAATTTTTTTCGGAATTCTCTAGTTGATGTCGGGTAAATACCGCTTGGATCCATAACTTTTCTTTTTCCCCCCCTTTCGGCCTGTCCCAACCTGTTCTGGCGTGAAATGATGCCAGGCTGATCTTTTTCAATTTTTTGAATTTTTTTCCTATTTTTTTTCAGAATTCTATAGTTGGGGTCAAGTAAAAACCGCTCGGACCGATAACTCTTTTTTTCTGCCTTTTTCAGCCAGTCGCGTGCCGTTTTGGAGTGAAATAATGCCAGGATGATTTTTCTGAATTTTTTGAATTTTCTTACTATTTTTTTCGGAATTCTCTTGCTGGTGTCGGGTAAAAACTGCTTTGATTGAAAACTTTTTTTTCTCCCACTTTTGGCCTACCCCAGCCTGTATTCACGCGAAATGATGCCAGGATGATGTTTTTCAAATTTTTAAAATTTTTTCCTATTTTTTCGTGATTTTCTAGTTGCGGTTAGGTAAAAACCGCTCAGATCGATAACTCTTCTTTTCTCCCTTTTTCGGCCTGTCCCGACCCTTTTTGGCATGAAATGATGTTACAATGATGTTTTCAAATTTTTTGAATTTTTTTGCTAATTTTTTTCGGAATTCTGTGGTTGGGGTCAGGTAAAAACCACTTGGATGGAAAACTTTTTTTGCTCCCTTTTTTGGCCATTCCCGACCCGTATTCACGCGAAACGATGCCAGGACGACCTTTTTGAATTTTTTTTAAATTTTTTTCCTACTTTTTCGGAATTCTATAGTTGGATTCAGGTAAAAACCGCTCGAATCGATAACTCTACTTTTCTCCCTATTTCGGCCTGTCCCAACCCTTTTTGGCGTGAAATGATGTTACAATGATGTTTTCGAATTTTTTGAATTTTTTTGCTATTTTTTTCAGAATTCTGTAGTTGGGGTCGGGTAAAAACCACTCTGAACGAAAACTTTTTTTTCTCCCTTTCTCTTGCTGTCCAGATCCGTTATGGCTTGAAATGATGCCAAGATGATATTTTTCAATTTTTTGAATTTTTTTGCTATTTTTTTCAGAATTTTCTAGTTGGTGTTGGGTAAAAACCACTTGGATCGAAATTGTTTTTTTTTCCCCTTTCACAGCCTTTACCGACCTGTTTTGGCTTGGAATTATGCCTGGATGATGTTTTTCAGTTTTTTTGAGTTTTTTTCCTATTTTTTTGGGAATTCTGCAGTTGAGGTCGTAAAAAACCGCTCGGATTAAAAACTTTTTTTTCTCCATTTCTCAGCTATTACTGACCTGTATTGGAATGAAATCATAGTTGGATGATGTTTTTCAATTTTTTGCTATTTTTTTCGGAATTCTCTTGTTGAGGCCGGGTCAAGACCGCTCGAAGCGAAAACTTTTTTCTCTCCATTTCCCGGCCAGCCCCAACCCGTTTTGGGTTGAAATGATGTCAGGATGATGTTTTCCAATTTTTTGAATTTTTTTGCTTTTTTTTTTTTAGACTTCTCTAGACGAGGTCAGATAAAAACCGCGCTGGTCAAAACTTTTTTTTTTCTGCCTTTCTCAGCGTGTCCCGATCCTCATCGGCTTGAAATGATGCCTGGAAGATGTTTTTCAATTTTTTGAATTTTTCTACTATTTTTTTTCGGAATTCTCTTGTTGGGTTGGGTACAAACCCCTCGGAGCGAAATTTTTTTTTTTTCTCCCGTTCGCGGCCTGTCCCGACCCATTTTGGCGTGAAATGATGCCAGGATGATGTTTTTTAATTTTTTGAATTTTTTTCCTATTTTTTTTCGGAATTCTCCAGTTGGGGTCGGGTACAAACCGCTCAGATCGAAAACTTTTTTTTTCCCCTTTCTTGGCATGTCGGGACCTGTTTCGGCTTGAAATGATGCCTGGATGATGTTTTTCAATATCTTGAATTTTTTTGCTATTTTTTTCGGAATTCTCTGGCTAGGCTCGAGTGAAAACTGCTTGGATCGAAAACTTTTTTTTCTCCGTTTTTCATCCTAGGCGGACCCATTTTTGGTTGAAACTATGGTAGGATAATGTTTTGCGTTTTTTGGAATTTTGTTCGGAATTCTCTTGTTGGGTTCAGGTAAAAACCGCTCGGATCGATAACTCTTCTTTTCTCCCTCTTTTAGCCTGTCCTGACCCTTTGTGGTGTGAAATGATGTTAGGATGATGTTTTTGAATTTTTTTTGCCATTTTTTTTCGGAATTCTGAATTTGGGGTCAGGTAAAAACCACTCTGATCGAAAACATTTTTTTTTCCCCTTTCTTGGCATGTCGGGACCTGTTTCGGCTTGAAATGATGCCTGGATGATGTTTTTTAATATCTTGAATTTTTTTGCTATTTTTTTCGGAATTCTCTTTCTGGGCTCGAGTGAAAACTGCTTGGATCGAAAACTTTTTTTTCTCCGTTTTTCATCCTAGGCGGACCCGTTTTTGGTTGAAACTATGGTAGGATAATGTTTTTCGTTTTTTGGAATTTTTTTCGGAATTCTCTTGTTGGGTTCAGGTAAAAACCGCTCGGATCGATAACTCTTCTTTTCTCCATCTTCAGCTTGTCCCGAGCCTTTGTGGTGTGAAACGATGTTAGGATGATGTTTTTGCCATTTTTTTCGGAATTCTGAATTTGGGGTCAGGTAAAAACCACTCTGATCGAAAACATTTTTTTTCTCCCTTTCTTCTCCTCTCCGGATATGTTATGGCTTGAAATAATGCCAGGATGATGTTTTTCAATTTTTTGAATTTTTTTGGGAATTCCCTAGTTGGTGTCGGGTAAAAGCCACTCGGATCGATAACTCTTCTTTTCTCCCTCTTTCGGCCTGTCCTGACCCTTTTTGACTTGAAATGATGTTTTCAAATTTTTTGAATTTTTTTGCTATTTTTTTCAGAATTCTGTCGTTGGGGTCGGGTAGAAACCACTCTGATTGAAAAAAAAATCTTCTCCCTTTCTCTTCCGGTCCAAATCCGTTATGGCTTCAAATGATGCCAGGATTATGTTTTTCAATTTTTTGAATTTTTTTGTTACTTTTTTCTGAATTCTCTAATTGGTGTCGAGTAAAAACTGCTTTGATCAAAAACTTTTTTTTCCCCCTTTCTCGGCCTGTACCGACCTGTTTTTGCTTGGAATGATCCCTAGATGATGTTTTTCAGTTTTTTGAGCTTTTTTCCTATTTTTTTGGGAATTCTCCTGTTGGGGTCGGAAAAAAACCGCTCGGATTGAAAATTTTTTTTTTTTCTCCATTTCTCAGCTATTACGGACCTGTATTGGAAGGAAATTATAGCTGGATGATGTTTTTCAATTTTTAGTATTTTTTAGTATTTTTTTGCTATTTCTTTCGGAATTCTACTGTTGGGGTTGAGTCAAAACTGCTCGAATCGAAAACTTTTTTTTCTCTATTTCGCAGCTTGTCCCGACCCGTTTTGGCTTGAAATGATGTCAGGATGATGTTTTTCAATTTTTTGAATCTTTTTGGTTTTTTTTTTTTGGAACTACGTGGGGTTGGACAAAAAGCGCTCTGGTCGAAAACTTTTTTTTTTCTCCCTTTCTCAGCGTATCCCGATCCTTATTGGCTTGAAATGATGCCTGGAAGATGTTTTTCGTTTTTTTGAATTTTGTGTTTTTTTTTTTTTGCAATTCTTTAGTCGGGGTTGGGTAGAAACCACTCGGAGCGAAATTTTTTTTTTCTCCCGTTCTCGGCCTGTCCGGACCCGTTTTGGCGTGAAATGATGCCAAGATGATGTTTTTCAATTTTTTGAATTTTTTTCCTATTTTTTTTTTTCGGAATTCTCCAGTTGGGGTCGGGTACAAACCGCTCGAATCAAAAACTTTTTTTTTTCTCCCTTTCTCGGCATGTCGGGACCCATTTTGGCTTGAAATGATGCCTGGATGATATTTTTCAGTTTTTCAAATTGTTTTCCAATTTTTTTCTGAATTCCGTGGCTGGGCTTCAGTGAAAACTTCTTGGATCGAAAACTTTTTTTTCTCCGTTTCTCATCCTAGGCGGACCCGTTCTGGGTTGAAACTATGGTAGGATAATGTTTTTCAATTTTTTGAATTTTGTTACTATTTTTTTCGGAATTCTCTAGTTGGGGTCAGGGAAAAACCTCTCGGATCGATAACTCTTCTTTTCTCCCTCTTTCGGCCTGTCCCGACCCATTTTGGTATCATTATGTTAGGATGATGTTTTTGAATTTTTTTGCTATTTTTTTTCGGAATTTTGAAGTTTGGGTGGAGTAAAAACTGCTCTGATCTAAAAACTTTTTTTTTCTCCCTTTCTCCACCTTTCCAAATCCGTTATGCCTTGAAATGATGCCATGATGATGTTTTTCAATTTTTTGAATTTTTTTTCAGAATCCTCTAGTTGGTGTCGGGTAAAAACCGCTTGGATCCATAACTTTTTATTTTTCTCCCCCTTTCGGCCTGTCCCAACCCGTTCTGGCGTAAAAGGATGCCAGGATGATGTTTTTCTATTTTTTGAAATCTTTTTCCAATTTTTTTTCGGAATTCTGTAGTTGGGGTCAAGTAAAAACCACTCGGATCAATAACTCTTTTTTTCACCCTTTTTCGGCCAGTCCCGTCCCATTTTGGTGTGAAATAATGCCAGGATAATGTTTTTGAATTTTCTTACCATTTTTTTTTTTGGAATTCTCTTGCTGGTGTCGGGTAAAAACCGCTCGGATCGAAAACTTTTTTTTCTCCCATTTTCGGCCTGCCCCGACCCGTATTTGCGTGAAATGATGCCAGGATAATGTTTTTCAATTTTTTTTTCCTATTTTTTCGGAATTCTCTAGTTGAGGTCAGGTAAAAACCGCTCGGAATTCTCTATTTTTTGAATTTTTTTGCTTTTTTTTTTTCGGAATTCTGTAGTTGGGGTCGGGTAAAAACCACTCTAATCGAAAACTTTTGTTTTCTCCCTTTCTACACCTGTCCACATCCATTATGGCTTGAAATGATGCCAGAATGATATTTTTCATTTTTTTTGAATTTTTTTTGCTATTTTTTTCGGAATTCTCTAGTTCGTGTCGGGCAAAAACCGCTTGGATCGAAAACTTTTTTTTTCCCCCTTTCTCAGCCTGTATCGATCTTTTTTTGGCTTGGAATGTTGCCTGGATGATGTTTTTTAGTTTTTTAATTTTTTTTTTCATATTTTTTTGGGAATTCTCCAGTTGGGGTCGGAAAAAAAACCGCTCGAAGTGAAAACTTTTTTTTCTCCCTTTCTCAGTTATTACCGGGTGTTTTGGAATGAAATTATAGCTGGATGATGTTTTTCAATTTTTTGTATTTTTTTACTATTTTTTTTCGGAATTCTCTTGTTCGGAATTCTATGGCTGGCCTTGAGTAAAAACTGTTGGATCGAAAACTTTTTTCTCTCCGTTTCTCATCCTAGGCGGACTCGTTTCTGGTTGAAACTATGGTAAGATAAATTTTTTCAATTTTTTGAATTTTTTTGCTATTTATTTGGAAATTCTCTAGTTGGGGTCAGTTAAAAACCGCTCGGATCGATAACTTTTCTTTTTCTCCGTTTTTCAGCCTATCCTGATCCGTTTTGATGTGAAATGATGCCAGGATAAGGTTTTTAAATTTTTTGAATTTTATTCCGATTTTTTTTCAGAATTCTCTTGTTGGGGTCAGGTAAAAACCACTTGGATCGAAAACTTTTTTTTTTCTCCCTTTCTCGGCCAGTCCCTACCTGTTTTGGCTTGAAATGGTACAGGGTTGTTGTTTTCTAATTTTTTGAATTTTTTTTGCTATCTTTTTCGGAATTCTCTATTGGGGTCAAGTAAAAACCGCTCGGATTGATAACTTTTTTGTTCTCCCTTTTTCGGCCAGTCCTGACCCGTTTTGGCGTGAAATAATGCCAGGATGACGTTTTTTGATTTTTTAAGTTTTCTTACTACTTTTTCGGAATTCTATTGCTGGTGTAGGGTGGAAACCGCTAAGATTGAAAACTTTTTTCTTCTCTCTTTCTCGGCTTGTTCCGACCCGTTTTGACTTGAGATGATGCCAGGATGTTATTTTTCAGTTTTTTGAATTTTTTTGCTCTCTTCTCCCTGAATTCCCTAGTTGGGGTCGGATAAAAACCGCTCAAATCGAAAAAAAAAAAAAAAAAAAAAAAAAAAAAAAAAAAATTTCTCCCTTTCTCGGCCTGTCCCGACCCGTTTTGGCCGGAAACGGTGCCAAGATGATGTTTTTCAATTCTTTTTCTATTTTTTTTTTTCAGAATTCTCTACTCGGGGTCAGGTAAAAACCGCACGAAACGAAAACTTTTTTCTTCCTTTCCTGGCGAGTGCAGACCCGTTTCGGATTGAAAACTATTTTTTTCCCTTTCTAGGCCTGTCCAGATCCATTTTGGCTTGAAATGATGCCTGGACGATGTTTTTCACTTTTTCTGAATTATTTTGCTTTGAAATGATGCCAGGATGATGTTTCTCAATTTTTTGAATTTTTTTGCTATTTTTTTTTTTTGGAATTCTCTAGTCGGGGTCGGGTTAAAACCGCTCGGATTGAAAACTTTTTTTTCTCCCTTTTCCAAATTCTTTAGTTGGGGTCAGGCAAAAACAGCACGGATCGAAAAAAAAAAATATTTTTTCTCCCTTTCTCGGCCTGTCCCAACCCATTTTGGCATCAAAATGATGCCTAGATGATATTTTTCAAAATTTTGAATTTTTTTACTATTTTTTTTGGAATTCTTTAGCTGGTGTCCAATAGAAACCGCTCGAATCGAAAACTTTCTTTTCTCCCTTTCTCAGCTTGTACGGTGTTTTGGCATGAAATGATGCCTGGCTGATTTTTTCAATTTTTTTGCTATTTTTTTTTTGGAATTCTCTAGTTGGGCTCGGGCAATAACTGCTCGGATCGAATTCTTTTTTTTCTCCCTCTCTCGGCCTGCCTCAACCGGTTTTGGCTTGAAATGATGCCTGGATGATGTTTTTGAATTATTTGAATTATTTTTCTATTTTTTGTTTCGGAATTCTCTAGTTGGGGTCGAATAAATACCGCTCGGTTTGAAAACATTTTTTCTCCCTTTCGTGGCCTGTGCAGATCCGTTATGGCTTGAAATGATGCCAGGATAATGTTTTTCAATTTTTTGAATTTTTTTGCTATTTTTTTCGGAATTCTTTAGTTCGGGTCGGATAGAAACTGCTTGAATCAAAAACCTTTTTCTCCCTTTCTCGGCTTGTATCGACCCGGCTTGGCGTGAAATGATGCCTGGATGATTTTTTTAATATTTTGAATTTTTTTGCAATTTCCTACAGAATTCTACACTCGGGGTCGGGTAAAAACTGCTCAGACCGAAATTTTTTTTTTCTCTCCCTTTCTTCACCTGTCACGACCCGTTTTGGCTTGAAATAATGCTAGAATGATGTTTATCAATTTTTTTGAATTTTTTTATATTTTTTTCGATATTCTCTAGTTGGGGTCTGGTGAAAACTGCACGGATTGAAAACCTTTTTTCTCCCTTTCTCGGCCTGCCCTGGCCCATTTTGGCAAGAAGTGATGCCTGGACGATATTTTTTAATGTTTTTGCTATTTTTTTTCGAAATTTTCTAATTGGAGTCGGGTAAAAACACTCGGATCGAAATATTTTTTTCTCCCTTTCTTGGCCTGTCCCGACCCGTTTTGATTTAAAATGATGCCGGGATGATGTTTTTCAATTTTTTGAATTTTTTTCCTATTTTATTCGAAACTCTCCAGTTGGGTTCGGGTAAAAAACCGCACGGATCGAAATCTTTTTTTCTCACTTTCTCTGCCTGTCCCAAACCAATTTGGCTGTAAATAATGCCTGGATGATGTTTTTCAAAATTTTGAATTTTGTCACTATTTCTTTCGGAATTCTTTACTTGCGGTCGGATAGAAACCGCTCGAATCGAAAACTTTTTTTTCTCCCCTTCTTGGCTTGTACCGACCCGTTTTGGCATGAAATGATGCTTGGCTCATTTTTTCAAATTTTTGAATTTTTTTGCTATTTTTTTCGAAATTCTCTAGTTGGGGTCCGGTAACAATCGTTCGGATCGAAAACTTTTTTTTCTCCCTTTCATGGCCTGCCCTGAAAGGTTTTGGCTTGTAATGATGCCTGGATGATGTTTTTCAATTATGTGAATTTTTTTACTTTTTCCTTTTTTGGAATTCTTTATTTGGGGTCGGATAGAAACCGCTCAAATCGAAAACTTTTTTTTTTCTCCCTTTCTTGGCTTGAAATGATGCCAGGAAGATGTTTTTCAACTTTTTGAAATTTTTTGCTATTTTTTTAGAACTCTCTAGTTGGGGTCAGGTAATAACCGCCAGGGAGAAAACTTTTTTTTCTCCCCTTCTCCACTTGTCGGGACTCGTTTTTGAATTTTTTTGCTATTTTTTTTTTTTTTCGGGATTCTCTTTTTGGGGTCTGCTAAAAACCGATAGGATCAAAATAAAAATTTTGTCCCTTTCTCGGCCTGTCCCGACATGTTTTGGCTTGAAACGGTGCCAGGATGATGTTTTTCCATTTCTTTGAATTTTTTTGCAATTTTTTTCAGAATTCCCTAATTGGTGTCAGATAAAAACCGCTTCGATGAAAAACTTTTTTTTCTCCGTTTCTCGGCCTGTACTGACCCATTTTGACCTGAAACGATGCCTGGATGATATTTTTGAATTTTTAGACGTTTTTTTCAGAGTGGGGGTCGGGTAAAAACCGCACGGATCGAAAAAAAAAATATTTCTCCCTCTCTCGGCCTGTCCTGACCCATTTTGGCATCAAATGATGCCTGGATGATGTTTTTCAAATTTTTGATTTTTTTTACTATTTTCTTTGGAATTCTTTAGCTGGGGTCGAATAGCAACCGCTTGAATTGAAAACTTTCTTTTCTCCCTTTCTCAGCTTGTACCGACTCGTTTTGGCATGAAATGATGCCTGGCTGATATTTTCAATTTTTTGAATTTTTTTGCTATTTTTTTCGGAATTCTCTAGTTGGGGTCGGGCAACAACTGCTCGAATCGAAATCTTTTTTTTCTCCCTCTCTCGGCCTACCCTGTCCGGTTTTGGGTTGAAATGATGCCTGGATGATGTTTTTCAATAATTTGAATTTTTTTTCTAATTTTTGTTTCGGAATTCTCTAGTTGGGGTCGGATAAAAACCGCTCGGATTGAAAACATTTTTTTCCCTCTTTCTATGCCTGAGCAGATCCGTTATGGCTTTTAATGATGCCGGGATAATGTTTTTCAATTTTTTGAATTTTTTTTGCTATTTTTTTCGGAATTCTTTAGTTCAGGTCGTATAGAAACAGCTTGAATCAAGAACTTTTTTTCTCCCTTTCTCGGCTTGTAGCGACCCAGTTTGGCGTGAAATGATGCCTGGACAATTTTTTGAATTTTTTCAATTTTCCTCAGAATTCTCCACTCGGGGGTCAGGTAAAAACTACTCGGACCAAAAAACTTTTTTCTCTCCCTTTCTCGGACCAAAAAACTCCCGTTTTGGGTTGAAATAATGTCAGGATGATGTTTTTCAATTGTGTGAACTTTCTGCTATTTTTTTTCAGAATTCTCTAGTTGGGGTCGGGTAATAACCGCTCGGATCGAAAGCTTTTTTTTCTCCCTTTCTTAACTTGTCGGGACCCGTTTTGGCTTGAAATGTTGCCGGTATGATGCTTTTCAGTTGTAAGAATTTTCCTATTGTTTTCTTTTCGGAATTCTCTTTTTCGGGTCAGTTAAAAGCCACTTGGATCAATAAAATTTTTTTCCCTTTCTCAGCCTGTCCCAACCTGTTTTTGCCGGAAACGGAGGGCCAGGATGATGATTTTCAGTTTTTTTGCATATTTTTTCAGAATTCTCTAGTTGGGGTCGGCTAAACACCGCTTGGATCGAAAACTTTTTTTCTCCGTTTCTCAGCTTGTACCGACTTGTTTTATCTTGAAATGACGTTAGGATGATGGTTTTCAATTTTTAAAATTTTTTTTGTTGTTTTCTTTCGGAATTCCCTAGTCGGGGTTGGGTACAAACTGCTCGGAACGAAAACTTTTTTTCTCCCTTTCTCGGCATGTCTTGGCCCGTTTTGGCTTGAAATGATGCCGGGGTCAGTTAAAAACCGCTAGGATCGAAAGCTTTTTTTCTCCTTTTCTCTGCCAGTCCCGACCCCTTTTTGCCGGAAACGACACCAGGACGATGTTTTTGAATTTTTTTTGAATTTTTTCGCTCTTTTCTTTCTTTCTTTCTTTTTTTTTTTTTTTTTTTTTTTTTTTTTTTTTTCCAGAATTCTCTAATTGGGGACGAGTAAAAACCACTCGGATCGAAAACTTTTTTTCTCTGTTTCTCAGCTTCTACCAACCCATTTTGGCTTGAAATGTTGCTGGTATGATGTTTTTCAATATTTTGAATTTTTTTGGTTTTTTTTTTTTTTTTTTTTTTTTTTCGGAATTCTCTTTTCGGGGTCAGGTTAAAACCGCTCGGATCGAAAACTTTCTTTTCTCCATTTCTTGGCATGTCAGGACCCGATTTGGCTTGAAATGTTTCCGGTACGATATTTTTCAATTTTTTGAATTTTTTTCCTTTTTTTTTTCGGAATATTCTTTCTGGGGTCAGGTAAAAACGTCTAGGATCGAAAAAAAAAAAATTTCTCCCTCTCTCAGCCTATCCCGACCCGTTTGGGCCGGAAATGATGCCAGGATGATGATTTTCAATTTTTTTAAATTGTTTTGCTATTTTTTTTTTCACAATTTTCTAGTCGCGGTCGGGTAAAAACCACTCGAATCGAAAAAAAAATAATTTCTTCCTTTCCCAGCTAGTCCAGACTCGTTTTCGCCTGAAATGATGCCGGGATGTTGTTTTTCAACTTTTAAAAATTTTCAGCTATTTTTTTCGGAATTCTCTAGTTGGGGTCGGGTAAAGACCGCTTGGATCAAAAACTTTTTTTCTCCCTTTCATGGCCTGTCCCGACCCATTTTGGCTTTAAATGATGCGTGGATGCTGTTTTTCAATTTTTTGAATTTTTTTGCCATTATTTTCAGAATTCTTTAGTTTGGGTCGGATACAAACCGCTTGAGTCAAAAACTTTTTTTTCTCCCTTTCTCAGCTTGTACCGACCCGTTTTGGCGTGAAATGACTCCTGGATGATTTCTTCAATTTTTTGAATTTTTTTGCTATTGTTTTTTCGGAATTCTCTAATTGGGATCAGATAAAAACCGCTTGGATCGAAAAAAAAAAAAAAAATTTCTCCCTTTCTCGGCCTGTCCCAACCTGTTTGTGCTTGAAATGGCGCCAGGATAATTTGTTTCAATTTTTTGAATCCTTTTGCAATTTTTTTCGGAAAAATTGAATTGGGGTCGGGTAGAAACCGGTCGGATCGAAAAAAAAAAATTTTCTCCCTTTCTTGCTTGTCGGGAACTGTTTTGGCTTAAAATGATGCCGGTATGATGTTATTCAATTTTTTGCTATCTTTTTTCGAAAATCTCTTTTTGGGGTCAGGTAAAAACCGCTAGGAGCGAAATTTTTTTTTTTCTCCCTTTCTCAGCCTGCCCCGACACATTTTGGCCAGCAACAGTACCAGGATGATGTTTTTCAATTTTTTTAATGTTTTTGCGATTTTTTTTCAGAATTCTCTAGTCGTGGTCGGGTAAAAACCACTTGGATCGAAAAAAAAATTTCCTCCGTTTCTCAGCTTTTACCGACCCGTTTTTGCATGAAATGATGCCTAGAGGACATTTTTCAATTTTTTGAATTTTTTTCCTATTTTTTTTCGGAATTCTTTAGTTGGGGTCTAGTAAAAGCCGCTTGAATCGAAAACTTTCTTTTCTTCCTTTCCCGGCCCATCCGGACCTGTTTTGGGTTGAATTGATGCCAGGAGGTTGTTTTTAAATTTCTTGAGTTTTTTAGCTATTTTTTTTGGGAATTCTCTAGTTGGGGTCGGATAGGAACCACTCGTATTAAAAACTTTTTTTTCTTCCTTTTCTGGCCAGTCCAAACCCGTTCTGGCTGGAAATGATGCCAGGGTGTTCTCTTTCAGTTTTTTCAATTTTTTAGCTATTTTTTTGGGATTCTCTAGTTGGGGACGGATAGAAACCGGTCGAATCGAAAACTTTTTTTTCCTCCTTTCTTGGCCAGTCCGAACTGTTTTGGCTTGAAATGATGCCGGGATGTTATTTTTCAATTTTTTGAATTTTTTAGCCATTTTTTTTGGAATTCACTAATTCAAGTCCGCTAAAAACCGCTCGGATCTAAAACTTTTTTTTCTCCGTTTCTCTGCTTGTACCGACCCATTTTGGCATGAAATGATGCCTGGATAATATTTTTCAATTTTTTGAATTTTTTTGCTAGTTTGGGTCGGCCAAAAACTGCTCGAATCGAAAAATAAAAAAATAAAAAAATTCTCCCTTTCTCAGCCCGTCGGGACCCGTTTTGGCGTGAAATGATGCCGGGATGATGTTTTTGAATTTTTTTGCTTTTTTTTTTTCGGAAATTTCTAGTCGGGGTCGGGGTACAAACCGCTCAAACTGAAAGCTTTTTTTTCTCCCTTTCTCGGCTTGTCCATACCCGTTTTGGCTTTAAATGATGCCGGTATGATGTTTTTCAGTTTTTTGAATTTTCTTACTTTTTTTTCGGAATTCCCTCGTTGGGGTCGGGTAACAACCGCTCGGATCGAAAAAAAAAAAAAAAATTTCCCCCTTTCTCGGCCTGCCCTGACCGGTTTTGGCTTGAAATAATGCGTGGATGATGTTTTTCAATTATTTATATTTTTTTACTATTTTATTTTTTTGGAATTCTCTTGTTGGGGTCGAATAAAAACCGCTCGGATAGAAAACGTTTTTTTTCTCCCTTTCTCGGCCTCTGCAGATCTGTTGTTGGCTTGAAATGATGCCAAGATAATTGTTTTTTATTTTTTGGAATTTTTTTGCTATTTGTTTCAGAATTCTTTAGTTGGGGTCGAATAGAAACCGCCCGAATTGAAAACTTTTTTTTCTCCCTTTCTCGGCTTGTACCGACCTGTTATGGCATGAAACAAAGCCTGGATGATTTTTTGAATTTTTTTGCTACTCTTTTCGGAAGTCTCTAGTTGGGATTGGGTAAAAATTGCTCGGTTCTAAAACTTTTTTTGCTCCATTTCTCTGCTTGTACCGACCCGTTTTGGCATGAAATGATGCCTGGATGATATTTTTCAATTTTTTAAGTCTTTTGCTATTTTTTTGGGAATTCTCCAGTTTGGGTCGGATAAAAACCGCACGGATCGATAACTTTTTTTCTTCCTTTCTGGGCCTGTCCCAAGCCATTTTGGCTTCAAATGATGCCTTGATGATTTTTTCAATTTTTTGGCTATGTTTTTCAAAATTCTTTAGTTGGGGTTGGATAGAAACCGCTCAAATAGAAAACTTCTTTTTTCTCCACTTCTCAGCTTGTATCGACCCGTTTTGGCATGAAATGATGCTTGGAGGATTTTTTTGAATTTTTTGAATTTTTTCACAATTTTTCCTGGAATTCTCTTCTCGGAGTGTGGTAAAAACCGCCCAGACCAAAAAAAAAAATTTCTCACTTTCTCGGCCTCTCGGGACCCGTTTTTGCTTGAAATGATTTCAGGATGATCTTTTTCAATTTTTGGAAATTTTTTGCTATCGGGATGATCTAGTCGGGGTCGGGTACAAACCGCTCGGATCGAAAACTTTTTTTTCACCATTGCTCAACATATCGGGAGTAGTTCTAGCTTGAAATGATGCCGATATGATGTTTTTGAATTTTTTTTGCTGTTTTTTCAGAATTCTATAGTCGGGGTCGTGTAAAAACCGCTCGAATCAAAAACTTTTCTTTCTTCCTTTCCTGGCCAGTCCGAAACCGTTTTGTCTTGAAATGATGCTAGGATGTTGTTTTTCTATTTTTTCCATTTTTCAGCTTTTTTTTTCAGAATTCTCTAGTTGGGGTCGGGTAAAAACCGCACGGATCAAAAACTTGTTTTTCTTCCTTTCTCGGCCTGTCCTGACCCATATTAGCTTCAAATGGTGCCTGGATGATGTTTTTCAATTTTTTGAATTTTTTTCCTATGTTTTTCGGAATTATTCAGTTGGGGTCGGATAGAAACCGCTTGAATCGAAAACTTTTTTTTTTCTCCCTTTCTCAGCTTGTACCGACCCGTTTTGGCATGAAATGGTGCCTGGATGATATTTTTCAACTTTTTAAAGTTTTTTGCTATCTGTTTCGGACTTCTCTAGTTGGGGTCGGGTAACAACTGCTCGGATCGAAAAAAAAAAATTTCTACCTTATTCGACCAGCCTCGACCGGTTTTGGCCTGAAATAATTTCTGGATGATGTTTTTGAATTATTTGAATTTTTTAACTTTTTTTTTTTTTTTTTGGAATTCTCTAGTTTCGGTCTAATAAAAACCGCTCGGATCGAAAACGTTTTTTTCTCCCTTTCTCAGCCTGTGCAGATCTGTTATTGGCTTGAAATGAAGCCAAGTTAATGTTTTTCAAATTTTTGAATTCTTTTGCTATTTCTTCCAGAATTCTTTATTTGGGGTCCGATAGAAACCGCTCGAATCGAAAACTTTTTTTCTCCCTTTCTCAGCTTCTACCGGCCCGTTTTGGCATGAAATGATGCCTGGATGAGTTTTTCAATTTTTTGAATTTTTTTGTTATTTTTTTCGGAATTCTTTAGTAGGGGATTGGTAAAAATCGCTCAGTTCAAAAACTTTTTTCGCTCCCTTTCTCTGCTTGTACCTACTTTTTTAGGAATTCTCTAGTTGGGGTCGTGTGAAAACTACACGGATCGAAAAGGTTTTTTTCTCCCTTTCTTGGCCTGTCCCAGCCCATTTTGGCTTCAAATGATCCGCGGATGATTTTTTCAATTTTTTTGAATTTTTTTGCAATTTTTATCGAAATTCTTTAGTTGGGGTCAGCTAGAAACCGCTCGAATCGTAAACTTTGTTTTCTCCATTTCTCAGCTTGTACCGACCCGTTTTGGCATGAACTGATGCCTGGATAATTTTTTCAATTTGTTGAATTTTTTTTGTAATTTTTATTGGAATTCTCTACTCGGGGTGGGATAAAAACCGGTCGGATCGAAAACTTTTTTCTTTTCTCTCTTTCTCGGCCTCTCGGGACCCGTTTTTGCTTGAAATGATGCCAGGATGATGTTTTTCAATTTTTTTGCAATTTTTTTTCGGAATTCCCTAGTCGGGGTTGGGTACAAATCGCTCGGATCAAAAACTTTTTTTTCTCCCTTTGTCGGCATGTTAGGACCCGTTTTGGCTTGGAATAATGCTGGTATGATGTTTTTCAATTTCTTGGTTTTTTTTGCTTTTTTTTTTTTTTGGAATTTCCTTTTTGGGGTCAAGTGAAAACCGCTAGGATCGAAAACCATTTTTTTCTCCTTTTCTCGGCCTGTCCTGACCCTTTTTGGCCAGAAATGGTGCCAGGATGATGTTTTTCAATTTTTTTGCTATTTTTTTTTTTTTCAGAATTTTCTAGTCGGGGGGTCGGTTAAAAACCACTCGGATCGAAAACTTTTTTTCTCACTTTCTCAACTCTTAGCAACCTGTTTTGGTATGAAATGATGCCTGGATATTTTTCGATTTTTTGAATTTTTTTGCTATTTTTTTTCGAAATTCTCTAGTTGGGGTCGGGTAAAAACCGCGCGAATCGAAAACTTTTTTTTCTTCCTTTCCTGGCTAGTCCTAACCCGTTTTGGCTTGAAATGTTTCCGGGATGTTGTTTCTCAATTTTTTGAATTTTTCAACTATTTTTTTTGGAATTCTCTAGTTGGGGTGGGTAAGAATTGAAAACTTTTTTTATCCCTTTCTCAGCCTGTCCCGACCCATTTTTGGCTTCAAATGATGCCTAGACAATGTTTTTCAATTTTTTGAATTTTTTTGCTATTTTTTTCGAAATTCTTTAGTTGGGGTCAAATAGAAACAGCTCGAATCGAATACTTTTTTTTCTCCCTTTCTCGGCTTGTACTGACCCGTTTTGGCATGAAATGATGCCTGGCTGATTTTTTCATTTTTTTCCTTTTTTTTTTCGGAATTCTCTAATTGGGGTTGGGTAAAAACCGCTCGGATTGAAAACTTTTTTTTCTCCCTTTTCTCTACCTGTTCCGACTTGGTTTTTCTTGAAATGACGCAAGGATAATTTTTTTCAATTTTTTGAATTTTTATGCAATTTTTCTTCGAATAATTTAGTTGGGGTCGGGTACAAACCACTCGTACCTAAAAATTTTTTTCTTCCTTTCTTGGCTTGTCGGGGCCCGTTTTGGTTTGAAATGATGTCGATATGATGTTATTCAATTTTTTGAATTTTTTTGCATTTGTTTTTTTCGAAATTCTCTTTTTGGGGTCAGGTAAAAACAGTTAGGGTCGAAAGAAAAATTTTCTCCCTTTCTCGGCCTGTCCCGGCCCGTTTTGGTCGGAAACGGTGCCAGGATGATGTTTTCCAATTTTTTTATTAGATTTTTTTTTTTTTTTTTTTTTTTTTTTTTTTTTTTTTTTCAGAATTCTCTAATCGGATCGAGTAAAAACCGTTAGGATCGAAAACTCGTTTTTCTCCGTTTCACAGCTTGTACCGACCCGTTTTGGCATGAAATGATGCTTGGAGGATATTCTTCAATTTTTTGAATTTTTTCCAATTTTTTTCGGAATTCTCTAGTTGTGTTTTCCCCTTGTATCGAAAACTTTTTTTTCTTCTTTTCCTGGCTTGTCCAGACCTGTTTTGGCTTGAAATGATGCCAGGATGTTGTTTTTCAATTTGTTGAATTTTTTAGCTATTTTTTTCAGAATTCTCTAGTTGGGGTCGGATAGAAACCACTTGAATCGAAAACTTTTTTTTCTTCCTTTCCTGGCCAGTCCGAACCCGTTTTGGCTTGAAATAATGCCGGGATGTTGTTTTTCAATTTTTTGAATTTTTTAGCCATTTTTTTGGGAATTCTCTAGTTGGGGTCGGGTAAAAACCCTCAGTTCGAAAACTTTTTTTTTCTCCATTTCTCCGCTTGTACTGACCCATTTTGGCATGAAATGATGCCTGGATGATATTTTCCAGTTTTTTCAATTTTTTTGCTATTTTTTTCAGAATTCTCTAGGTTAAGTCAGGTAAAAACCGCTCGGATCAAAAACTTTTTTTTCTTCCTTTCTCACCCTGTCTGGACCTGTTTTTGCTTGAAATGATGCCAGGTTGATATTTTTCAAATTTTGAATTATTTTGCTATTTTTTTCGGAAATTTCTAATCGGGGTCAGGTACAAGCCGCTCGGATCGAAAACTTTTTTTTCTCCCTTGCTCGGCTTGTCAAGGCCTGTTTTGGTTTGAAGTGATGCTGGTATGATGTTTATCAATTTTTTGAATTATTTTCCTTTTTTTTTTTTTTTTTTCTGGATTCTCTTTTTGGGGTCAGGTAAAAACCGCTAGTAACGAAAACTTTTTTTCTTCCTTTCTTGGCGTGTCCTGACCTGTCTTGGATGGAAACAGTGCCAGGATGATGTTTTTCAATTTTTTTGAATTTTTTTGCTATTTTTTTCGGAATTTTCTAGGTTGGGTCGTGTGAAAACCGCTCAGATCAAAAACTGTTTTTTCTCCCTTTCTCGGCCTATCTAGACCCGTTTTGGCTTGAAATGATGCCAGGATAATGTTTTTCAATTTTTGAATTTTTTTGCTACTTTTTTCGGAATTCTCTAGTTGGGGTCACGTAAAAACTGCTTGGATTGAAAACTTTTTTTTCTCCCTTTCCTGGCCTGTCCCGACCCGTTTTGGCTTGAAATGATGCTATGCTGATTTTTTCAATTTATTGAATTTTTATGCTACTTTTTTTGGAATTCTCTAGTTGGGTTCGGGTAACAACCACTCGGATCGAAATTTTATTTTTCTCTCCCTCTCGGCCTGCCCCGGCCGGTTTTGGTTTGAAACGATATCCTGGCAAATTTTATTTTGCTATTTTTTTTTTCAGAATTCTCTAATTGGGCTCAGGTAAAAACCACTCAAATCGAAAACTTTTTTTTCTCCCTTTCTCTGTTTGTACCGACCCGTTTTGGCATGAAATGATGCCAGGCTGATTTTTTCAATTTTTTGCTATTTTTTTCGGAATTCTCTAGTTGGGGTCGGGTAACAACTGCTCGAATCAAAAAAAAAATTTCTCCTTTTCTCGGTCTTCCTCGACCGGTTTTGGCTTGAAATAATGCCTGGATGATGTTTTTCAATTATTTGAATTTTTCTAATATTTTTTTTTTTTTTTTTTCGAATTCTCTAGTTGGGGTCGAATAAAAACCGCTCGGCTCGAAAACGTTTTTTTCTCCCTTTCCTGGCCTGTGCAAATCCGTTATCGGCTTGAAATGTTGCCAGGATAATGTTTTTCAATTTTTTGAATTTTTTTTGCTTTTTTTTTTTTTTCAGAATTCTCTAATTGGGGTCAGGTAAAAACCGCTCAAATCGAAAACTTTTTTTTCTCCCTTTCTCGGTTTGTACCAACCCGTTTTGGCATGTAATGATACCAGGCTAATTTTTTGAATTTTTTGCTATTTTTTTCGGAATTCTCTAATTGGGGTCGGGTAACAACCGCTCGGATCGAAAAAAAAAAAAAATTCTCCTTTTCTCGGACTTCCCCAACCAGTTTTGGCTTGAAATAATGCCTGGATGATGTTTGTCAATTATTTTAATTTTTTTACTATTTTTTTTTTCGGAATTCTCTAGTTTGGGTCGAATAAAAACCGCTCGGATCGAAAATGTTTTTTTCTCCCTTTCTCAGCTTGTGCAGATCTGTTATTGGCTTGAAATGATCCCAGGATAATGTTTTTCAATTTTTTGAATTTTTTTGCTATTTTTTTTCGGAATTCTTTAGTTGGGGTCGGATAGAAACCGCTCGAATCGAAAACTTTTTTTTTCTCCCTTTCCTGGCTTCTACCGACCCATTTTGGCATGAAATGATGCCTGGACGATTTTTTCAATTTTTTTTAATTTTTTGCTATTTTTTTTTTGAAATTCTCTAGTTGGGGTTGGGTAAAAACCGCTCGGATCTGAAACTTTTTTTTTTCTCCCTTTCTCTGCTTTGTACTGACCCATTTTGGCATGAATTATGCCTAGATGATATTTTTCAATTTTTTTTTTAATTTTTTTGCTATTTTTTTTTTCAGAATTCTCTAGTTGGGGTCGGGTAAAAACCGCACGCATTTTACCTGACCCCAAAAACATTTTTCCTCCCTTTCTTGGCCTGTCCCAACCCATTTTGGCTTCGAATGATACCTGGATGATTTTTTCAATTTTTTTTGTTTTTTTTTTTTTTGAAATTCTTTATTTGGGGTCGGATAGAAACCGCTCGAATCGAAAATTGTTTTTTCTCCATTTCTCGGCTTGTACCGACCCGTTTTGGCATGAAATGATGCCTGGATGATTTTTTCAATTTTTTGAATTTTTATGCAAATTTTCTCGGAATTCTCTACTCGTGGTGGGGTAAAAACTGCTCGGACCGAAAACCTTTTTTTCTCTCCCTTTCTCAGCCTCTCGAGACTCGTTTTGTTTGAAATGATGCCAGGATAATGTTTTTCAATTTTTTGAATTTTTTTGCTATTTTTTTCGGAATTCTCTAGTCGGGGGTCGGGTACAAACCGCTCGGATTGAAAACGTTTTTTCCTCCCTTTCTCGATATGTCGGGACCCGTTTTGGCTTGAAATGATGCGGGTATGATGTTTTTCAATTTTTTGAATTTTTTTGCTATTTTCTTTTACAGAATTCTCTTTTTGGGGTCACGTATAAACTGCTAGGATCGAAAACTTTTTTTTCTCACTTTCTCGGCCTGTCCCGACCCGTTTTGGCCAGAAATGCTGCTACGATGATGTTTTTCACAGGTGTTTTCTAATTTTTGAATTTTTTTACTATTTTTTTGGAAATTCTTTTTCTTGGGCCGGGTTGGAACAACATCGGAACGAAATTTTTTTCTGCCGCTTTCTCCACTCCACCCAACCCGGTTTGGCTAGAAATGAAGCAAAAATGGTGTTTTATAAATTTTTCAATTTTTTACTATTTTTTTTTTTGGGAATTCTTTAGCTAGGGTTGGGTTGGAACGAAAATCGGAAAGAAATTTTTTTTGTCGCTCTTTCATCCTCACCTGACCCGGTTTGGCTAGAAATGAAGCAAAAATGCTGTTTTTCTAATTTGTTGAATTTTTTTACATTTTGTTTTTTGGATTCTTTAGCTTGGGTCGGGTTGGATCGAAAATCGAAATGAAATTTTTTTTGCCGCTTTTTCATCCTCTGTAGTGCGACAGCTAGCGCGACTTCTTAGCTCCCCTACATCTCACGTGCCTACATTTGGCGGCTTGCCAGTCGCGAGTAAACCACAAGTCCTAGCCGCGAAACTCTGCCTTCTTGCATATGCTTGAGCTTTTCTTCACATCTTCTCTGAGACTACCCTTACAATAATTCCGCCTAAATACAGGGTTACTAAGTGATAAATTATAAACTCTAGACTTAACGCGTGAGTTGAGAACAGTTGGAAAACTCACTCACACCTAACTCTAGAATCTGTGAAACTTTAGAATCATAAGAACAAGTAACTCCTGAAACACAACAACACAATAAGTTCATTGTATGCAGAAAACTTTTAATGCAAATGGAGCAAATATAATGCGATTAAGCACAATGGAGTATAGCAATAAACCATGGCAAGACCAAAACATGCAATCACTATAACCAAGTGATCACAATATTCATTCACACTTGGAATAAACATCTGGACATTCAAGTTGACAAACACAAGACAAATCACTTGAATGACCAACACTCAACCAATGCACAGTACATGAAGTATGTACATCTAGGAAAAATCCTACAAGGGCACAAGAGTGACAGTACTTAAAAAAGAATGTATAACATTAAGTTAGAAGTACTGATTTAACAAAGTACAAAAACTGCATAAAGTATGGCACAAACCATAAAGGCCTACAAGTGCGCATACAACCAAACTCTTAAAGTTTACATAAGCAACATGGGTGTAAACAATATAAACATTAAAGACCTACAGAGGTAACAGGTACAAACCCAAGCATAACAGTACATATGCTGAATAAACGTCATATTATATACTATGTAACTACTAAAATAAAACTATCCAAGAGATAAGAGTTTAGGTTAAACCAAAAATAGCAGATAACCAACAAAATATCAAAGCTACAAACAAAACCTTAAGTGATAAAGAAATCTCCCCCTCAAAACAAGCATTCCCCCTTAAGAACTAGCCCAAAAATTCTCCCCCTTTTTGACCGGAATGCCCAAAGAGTCACTGCTCCTGGTTGGTGGAGATGCTATCAATCTTAGTTGAAAGTACATCAATCTGACCTTGCATTATTATCATCCTTGCAGTATGCTGAGTTTGAACCACTCTGAGTGCATCAAGCCTCTCCAGAATGATCTGAAATGCATCCGGAGGTACAACTGACGAAGTTGAGGATCTACTCCTCTTTCTTCTGCTCTTGGGTGTGACTGATTGGTCTGCAGCTTTTGTTTCAGTCTCCATTGGATCCCTTTCTTCTTGAACATCCTCCACTTCTTCACCTGGAAGATGTCTTTGTATCCTTGTGAGAGTAAATTTGTTTATGACTGATAGAGGAGGCAAAGGACTGATATCCTGAGAGATTGTAACACCCTTTTCTCTGAAAATCCTCATGAAAAGACTGGGAAATATCAGCTTGAGTCTTGGGGTGGATCAAGTCTCATCCATTATAGTATCAAAAATGTGAGAACTGATGTCAATGAAGGTTTTCTCCTTAAATTCCATGAGAAAGATAGCTCTGACATATGTCAATGTAGTCATCTTCCTTATAGGATATAGGTTGTATATCATTATGGTGGTTAAACACCTCATGTCTTTAGGAAAATCAGAAGTGTTGAGACATTTCTTTTCTATAACCCCACCAATTCTTTTTTGTACAGTGTCCAGAGAAAGCATTCTGTTCTTGTAGTTAGTGAATTCATAATCCTCCAAACCCTTAAGCCTTAGAACTTTATCAATGTCATGAGCATCTAAGGTAAATTGCTTTGTTCTCACCCAACAACTCAACTCATCCTCCCTTATCACAACATTTGCATAAAATTCCTCTGATTAAAGGGTCACACACAGGTGGAAAGTCACTTAGCAGTTTTTTCTAACCTCTACCCTCAAAACACTCTGGAATGAAGGTGTCCTTCAACTCCCTAAAATCAACAAATCTTTCATGAATGATGGTTCCTTTTGAAAATGAATCTCTATATCTCTCAAAGTGTTGAATAGACCTAAATAGGTTAGGGTCAATTTTCATTCTTTTGTCAGATTTCTTAGCAGTTGTCTTTTTCTTTGTAGGAGTGCAGCCATCTGTAAACAAGTAGAAAAGGCCCCAACAAGACAAAGCACAATGGAAATTCACACACATTAGTAACAAGTTGGTTACAAAAAGAGTAATAAAGTGACCAGACAGAATACAGAATCAGCACAGTTGATAACCTAAGGATGGATATATCAAATCAAACAAGTTTAAATAGCATAAGAGCAGACAAGAGCAAAAAAAAAATGACATTGTAAAACACATTCAGATAGATATGAGCATATGTCAATGAACCATGACATAATGAGTATGAAGTGTGCAAAACGGAAACTAAAAACAACAGCACAAACAAGATCAGGTGTTTTAAAATAAGAACAATGCTGACCACAAACACCACAAACTCAAATAGCCTGAAAATCCTAACACCACATTCAGAGATAAATATAAAAACCCCAAATCCATATGCCCAAAAGAAAATCTATCAAATATCAAAGTTCAGACCAAATATTAGCAACCTGATGAACACAAAAAACTCTGAAACACCTCTGCAACAAAAAATACCCTCACACAATCAAACTTAACATTTTAGGCAAACTCATGTTTGAATATTTTATATCGTAGAATCACAAATGCAACATTCAAATTAATAACCTAAAAAGCAAAATAGTAAGAATGAAGTAAGGGAAAGAAAACACATACCTTTTTCTTTGTGTTTGATGAAGACATGCAAAAATGAGAGTTTTTTCAAAGAAACACGAAGTGTTTGAAAGAGTGATTTGGGAAAGACAATGAATAGTCACAAATTTTCAAGGGAAAAACTGAAAAACAATTTTAAAGACTGTCTTTAAAACGCAAAATACCTGTTTTTCGCGATTGGAGTAAGTCGCCAGTAGGTCGCCAGAGTAAGTCGCGAAACACTATGAAACAAGATTCTTGAAAAATTTTCTAAGTGTTTTTCGCGACTGGAAGATATACCCATGAGGGAGTCGCAAGCTGAGCCGCGAAAATCTCTGTGTACTCCTCGTGATTGGACCTTCCACCTGCGAACAAGTCGCCACACAGAGTCGCGAAATATGCGAAAACACAAATTTTGAAAAAATTTCTAAGTCTTTTTTGCGACTAGGATGCTGACCCACCAGTGACCCGCGAAAACTCTCGGAGTGAGCTTCGCGACTGGACCTACCTTCGACTAAGTCACCAAAACAGGGCAACACTATTTTTGAAAATTTTGACATTTTTGTAAAACAAAATACTTTCCAAAAACAAACTAAAACACTTAAAAATCTTTTTGTGTTTGATCAACAAAAATTGAGCTTGTGAAAACACATTTAATTAAGTACAATCACACAAATGAATATGGCATTCATTGAACATAGACTTGTGTGTTGTGTATAGCTATAAAAAATGAGATAGTCCTTAGTCTAATGTGAAGTTTCAATGATCAATTCAATCAAGGCATACACAACTAGTACTAGATAATGTGACCTATCTCAATTATAGAAACATGCATATATGACCTCCCATGTGCACTTGATAACAATTCTTTGAAACCTTTTTATTTGGCTCCATATTTAACATAACATTTGCACTTTTTGAGCAAAGAAAATCTCATTGCGAGATAGATGCCTGAAATTTTTGATATCTCAATTGATGAGTTAGCCTTTGACTTTTTGGGCATTATACAATTTATTTTGTTCACTTTCCCTTTTTCCTAGTTGAATACTAGCATGTGCGGCAGGCTTTTGCAGTTCTATATCTCTTCTCATTTGGAGATTTACACTTAGAGAGCTCTTTTAAGCATAAAAATAAAAAGTGGGAAGATATATAGGTGTGAGTCTATGCATGTCTCAAGATCAACAAAACCATTCACTAATCATTCATGACAAGGTTGAAGATCTATTTACAATAGTCACATAGATTTCACAATTTCTTCCACAATGATATAAGTGCATGAAAGACGAGCTAAGCTCGTTAAATGGACAAAGCCATTAGTACAAAGGTACAAGACAAAACATGCTTTGAGACAAAACTTAACAAAGTCGATCAAACTTTTTGGATTTTCTACTATTTATGTGTTTTTGGATTTTTGACACAAAAACAGTAAAAGTTTGATAAAAAACATAACAAAAAATGTAAAAACATTTGAACCAAAGACAATCACACACACAAAATAACAACCAAAATACTAGCAAGAAGCACACAACAAAGCATATTCGCGAACATGGGAAGTATTGATGCATGGACATGTTGTAATGTTTATGCATGAGTACCCTTTGTCACCTACACGTCATGTGCGTTTGGGGTGATATCCTTGACGGATCGGGTACGAGAGTTGGGACTGTCAAACCTTCATGTGAAGCTTTTCAGGGAGTGGATGAAGGCACCGATCATCTTCATCACATTCATCATACCTAGATCACGGTTTTGACTTCTTGGTTGCTTACCACCCCAAGACCTCATGTCATTTCTTCTTCATCGTGACCAAGGTGCACTTGCATTGTTGTCTTCTCTCAGCTTTTGGCAGTTGGGTCTGATATGTCCTTGCAATCCGCAATAGTGACAAACATAATCCGTTCTTGGACCCTGTTGTGATCTTGGAATTGATCTCCCTCTAGCTCTAATTCTGGCTTCTGATTGATTGCAGGATTTGTTAACCACCCGTTGATCATTTACAATCTTCTTCCTTTCAGTCTTAACTTTCTCAGGAATATGCTTATCCACAGTCATCTCTTTGGCCTTTACAAACTTTACTTCTTTGTTGACATTGGCTGATGAGCTGCTTCCTCCGGTGTATCTCAAACTGGACTTGTCTGAGGCATGTTTTTGAGATGAAATAACATCGTCCAGTTTCCTAGAGGAGACTCTATTTACCTTGGCATGAGCTTGTACTACCTCTTACTCAAGAAACCTCACTTTTGTGTAAGCTTCTGATAGCTCACCATTAAGTGCTTCAATCTCACACTTTGCCTCGTTGTATCTTACTAGCAGACATTTGTAGTCTTTCTCAGCTCTCTTCATCTTCTTCACAGCCGCCTTTGCTACCTTGGTATACTCACCTGATTTCTCAAGAAGCAAGGCGTAATTCTTTTGTAGACTAGCTGCATCGTCATCTTCTTCAGCCTCTGATTCTTCAACAATCCCAATAGACTCCAAATCAAAGTGTTCCCTAAGCTCCTTCATAAGTGAACCCAAATCATTCGAGGATTCCACATGTGCAATAGTCATGAATGCAGAGTAGTTTCCTTCTCCGTCATAACTTTCTTCAGAATTAGAATTTGAAAAGTCTATATTATTCAGCCTTTCCCTCTCAAGAAATTGGGACACTCCTTCTTGAGATGTCCATGACCATTGTATTCAAAACACACAATATCCGAAGAAGATTGAACATCCTTCCTTTCTTTCCTCGTAAACTCTTTCCTATCACCTCTTGAAGATGAAAATTTCCCTTTGTTGAATGGTTTCCCACTATTCTTCATCTTCAGAAATTTTCGGAAGTTTTTGGCAAGGTACGCTACTTCCTTCTCCACTCCATCTTCTTCGGAAGGATCATTCATTTTTTCGGTGATGGTTTTGAGAGCAAGCAATTTACTCGTCTTGTGGGAAGGTAGTCCTAGTTCATACATTTGGAGAGACCCAATCATCTCCTGAATTTTGATCTCATCCAGGTCTTTACTCTCTTCTATGACTGTGACTTTTGCTCTAAAGCTTTCAGGCAAGGACCTTAAGATTTTTCTCACTACCTTAGTATCTTCAATCGTCTCACCAAGATTGAGCTTAGCAATGACAATTTCGTTGAGCTTCCCATAAAACGAATCAAAGGGCTCATCATCTCTCATCTTAAGGTCTTCGAATTTGGTGGTAAGCATTTGGAGGTTTGTGTCCTTCACCTTCTTAGTCCCCTCATATGTAATTTCCAAAATCTCCCAAACTTCCTTGGCTACTGTCATATAAGATATCCTGTGGAATTCATCTGGAGACACATCACAGAATGTAGCATTTAAGGCTTTGTTGTTAGCATTGGTTGCCGTAAGAGCTGCCTTATCCCAGGTGGATTTTTCAGCCTCCGTCCTGGTCTAACCTATTTCAACCGCATCCCACACGGTGTCATTAATAGCGCATAGAAATGCCCTCATTCTAACTTTTCAAAAGGCATAATTGTTACCATCAAAAAATGGTGGAACATTGAGAGATTGAGACCTATCCATCTCAACCTATCCATCTCAACAAGGGGTCAAGGATCACAATCAGGTATTAAAACCACAACAAGTGTACCCGCTTTGATACCAATTGAAAGTTCAAAAGGATTTGGTCAATCACCTCTCAAGAATGTGACAATGGAGAGGAAGAGAATAGAGGAATTTGTAGAGTCTCTAATGTAAAGATTGTAGATGAGGCAATCTTGTTTTTCTCTAGGATTTCTTTTACAAAATTCTCTCTGGAAGCTCTCTCAATTTAGTGGGTATAAGAGTCTATATATAGTAGTGTGTGTTTGGAATACGAAGAGACAGTTTTTGCCAAACAGGGCTGATTGGCGGCTTGGCCTCGTGGCTTGTCCAAGTCGCGAGTTCAAGTCGCGACGTAACGGCCTGACCGACCTGGGATTTTTGTCCTGTAGTGCGATTGCTGGCATGACCCTTTAGCTCCCCTGTGTGCATCTCACGTGCCTGCATTTGGCAACTTGCCAGTCGTGAGTAAGCCGCGAGTTCTAGCCGCGAAACTCTGCCTTCTTGCACATACTTGAACTTTTCTTCACATCATCTCACACACTACCCTTACAATAATCTGACCTAAATACAGGGTTACTAAGTGTTAAATTACAAGCAAATTGACACGTAATAAAGCCAACAAGATGGTTGATAAATTTCAATCTTACAACATTTAACACATCACTTTACAATACAACCTACATCAAAACTTCTATTTTTTTTACCACATCATTTAAATGTTTTTCTTTATTCTTCCTCTCTCTCCCTGTCACTCTCTCCTCTGTCTCTCTTTTTCTCAACCCAACTATTCTCAGCATCGCCGGCCAACACACTTCCAACAGTCACCACAAAACTCACCACCCAACCACCCACCAAAGACCCACCACCCATACCACAACCACCACAAACCTATCACCCATGCCACAACTAACAAAAAAGAAAAGAAAAAGAAACCTCCACATCCACCCCACAACCACCACATCCACCCACCAAGCAAAAAACACACACAGCAAACTCACCAAGCAAAAAACACACACAATAAATCCACATCCCAATCCATCATTGCCAATCAAACCACCAAGCAAAACACACACACACACACACACACACCCACACCCGCCCACCACGGCAACCCTCCAATTCGGATTCAACCCACAACATCAAACCCACCACAGCAAACCTCCACAAAAGCAAACCCATCATGCCGAACCAAAACCCATTAGATTGGTGACTTAAACCCACAGGAACCCAGTAGATTGGTGAACCAAAACTCATCTCACACCATACATGAACCCAGTAGATTGGTGAACCGAAACCCATGCAGAACCAAAATAACGACAATTGGACTGTCGAACCCATGACTCATGCCCATCGGACCACAATTGTCGACCATCGAACCATCACCACCGCCACCACCCATGACCATCAGACTGCAACCCACAACCATAAGACCATGACCCACAACCCAAAATCAAAACCTACAGTACAACCCTAACCATTAGACCACGCCGAACCACGAGAGAGAGAAGAGGGAAGAGGGAAGAGGGAAGAGGGAAGAGAAAGGTGAGATAGGAAAGAGATAGAAATAAGAAATAGATTTGTTGGAGAATAAAAAAACAATTTTTTTTTTTTTTACGATCTAGCTACAGTGAGATGTTATTGATAACAGCTCACTATAACTTGATGTTAAATTTTTTTAACATTTAGCATATTTGATAAAAGTGTATTTTTATTGTTTGAAGTGCTAAAAATACTAAAAATAGTATTTAGAATTTTAAATACCTTTAATGGGAATCCTCTCAACGTAAAAAATAAACCGTCCGTACTAAACCTGCCCCACTTGAGATGACAGTGAGGTGACACGCAAACGCTCAAATGTGTGGTCGCCGGACGCCAAAATTTGGTCAAATCCAGCTAATAATAATAAAAAAAAAAAAAAAAAAAAAAAAAAAAAAGAAAGAAAGAAAAAGAAGCAACGCCTCTTTAATTTTAGTGTTTATGGGTTCAATATAAAATATGGAAAGAGTCACAAACACAAACACAAGCACAGAAGCAGAAACAGATCTATTATTATTATTATTTAGAAGTCACTAACACAAACACGAGAGAAATGGCCCCGATTGCAGTTGGCAACGTGATCCCAGATGGTACTCTCTCTTACTTCGACGACAAAGACGACCTCCAATCTGTGTCCGTACACTCCCTCGCTGCCGGTAAGAAGGTCATCCTTTTCGGCGTTCCCGGTGCCTTCACTCCCACTTGCAGGTAACCCCCCTCCCTCTTCACCGCGATTCAGATCGTGTTATGTTTAATTGGCAAATGGAGTCTGAAAACTGAGGTGACATTGTCTGACCGTGGGCCCCACACTTGCTAAAAATTACAAAAAAATGCCATCGTTACTCCTGTCTCTGTTTTGCTCGAAATCCAGAGAAATGAGTAATAGCTATATCACTGAGTTAGGACGTCCAAACAAGCATTGGCATTGGCATGTGACGTCCACTGATTTTGGGTTATGGGCGATGAGAATTGGGTGATGGGTGATGGAAATCAAGAAATCCGTCCCACTCCCTCCCACCTTGTCGATAATTGCTAAAAATAAAATACAGCTTAATCTGTTAATCGGACGGTCATAGGTTGTCAGTTATTATGTGAATTGTGGACCATCTGATTTAAGTTGATTGATTATTTTGTGTGTGTGTGTGGGGCACAGCTTGAAGCATGTACCTGGATTCATTGAGAGAGCGGAGGAGCTGAAATCAAAGGGCGTTGACGATATTCTCTTGGTTAGCGGTATTTCTCAACTGAGTTTTTGCTTTTTCTTCTTCTTTTTTTGAAATTTTTTTTCAGCCTTGTTATTTAATTAGACTCATATTGGGGAAAAGTTTTTAACGAATAATAAATGAGCTTTTACGATTTTTTTTTTTTTAGTAAGTCCTCAGCTATGCTGGCTAAAGGGAAATAATTCTTTTCTTTCTATTATTTAGGCATGGAAATGAATTCCATGTTTCATCCATTTTAAGTTCAATTTTGTAGGAATGGAAGGAAATGGAATTCGTTCTAATTCCCCTATTTTTCGTGTGTGCTTAAATGTCTATATATTTTATTTTTATTTAAAACAGATCTCAACAGTATTGCTGTATAAAATCATTCATTTCCAATTACTACTTTCTCTTTGACACTCAAACAAATCCCATTCCTTTCGTTTCAAATATTCAAACAAAGAAAGATAATATATATATATATATATATATATATTAATTTCTTTCCATTCTTTTATAAACTTCCTAACATACATGTGGATGATCATTATTCATTATTAGGACTATAATAAGCTTGAGATTACTCCAATTTGATTTGGAGAAAATCTGTGTTTGTCCTTAATTCGTTGTGCTTTGCCTTTGTCTAGTTTAGTATTGTCACAACGTTTTTGTTGCTATGTATTGGTGTGGTCCAATCTTGAGGTTGATGTGGTGCATGTTTACATGACCTTGTAAGAGCAAGTCTCAACTGCACCTAGTAGTGCCGGGATTTCTGGGGTAGCGTGGTTCTAAAAGTAGTAATAACAAACAATGAATGAGATTTCTCTCATAGTGAATGCCTATAAGAGCAAGTCTCAAGTGTGCCATGTAGTGGTCGGCACACTAATTTGGTGGCTTCAATTTTATGCTGATAATAAAGGAATGACTCCATTTGTGTTACCAAATTTGACATTGGTTGAGACTCGAGAGAATTATTCTAGACTAAGTCAAGAATGTTCTTCCTATCAAATCTTATTAGTCTATTAGATGCAAAGTTTGTTTGCAATTTTATCTTGTGTTTGTTTTAAAATTTTTGTATATGGATTTTCCTTGGACGTAACTGAACGTGTGTATCTTCATGTATCTAAAGTACTATAGATCTTCTAAGTTCAATAGAATACATTAATCAAGTAAATGCCTACCATTTGTTGAAGAAAGAAATCCCACCTCTGTTGGGCATTGACTTGGTTATGGGCTTATGTATTAGACTATTAGTTAAGCCTCCTTCACCCTCTAGTTAAGTTTTTGGGCATGCTTTAACACTATGTAACGAGAACACTACAGTATCAGCATCTTACTGCAACCGTGGACATACCGTATGTATGTGACAATTTGATTCTGTTTTGAGCACAGCCATATCTTGTGCCTTGTCTTGTTTTTAGTTTATACAAGCAAGGACTGCCCATGTTAATAGTTTTCCTTGTAACCTAGCTTTGGGAGCTACTATATAGATTTAAGATTATATTAATTCTTCTGTGCAAGCAATTTAGTGTGAGTTAATTCCTTTTTAGACACTAGTTATATATGCTTGAGTTGTTGAATCTAATCTGAATAATCATTTTGTCCTCTTACATTGTTAAATTCTCATGATATCATTTGGAATGAAAAGTTGACCTTGACACCTATTCTATGTTTGATCTTGAAGTTCTGTCAGAAACCTTAATTGTCCATTTGTTACTTAAATACGAGACCACGAAAACAATTTTAATTCTGGGTGATTGAGATGAATTGAGCATTTGCATCTATCTTATTCTTTTTTTCTCAATGGGCTAAGCAAATAACAATGATTTCAAGCATGTCAGGATATAGCACTGGATCATTTATAGGATATTTAATTCCAGTTTTGACACACATTTGCAGTTAACGACCCCTTTGTGATGAAGGCATGGGCCAAATCTTACCCTGAGAACAAGCATGTCAAGTTTCTTGCCGATGGCTTAGCAAAATACACACATGCTCTTGGTCTTGAGCTTGACCTTGGAGACAAAGGACTTGGCACTCGTTCAAGGAGGTTTGCTCTCTTGCTTGATGATCTCAAAGTGAAGGTTGCAAATATTGAATCTGGGGGTGAATTTACTGTCTCCAGTGCAGAGGAAATCATCAACGCTCTTTGAATATTAATTAAGACTCATGGCTATCTTTTGTCGCTATGTCCTTTCTCCTCGCTAGGCTCTCGTTCTTGTCTTCAAATTAGAATGTGGCGGATATAAAAATAAAGTTGTTTTAACTATTGTTGTGGATCGTGGAACAATCAGTATGCTTATTATATGATCTTATTACTTTTGACCGTAGATTCTGCCTACATTTTACGAATGTGAAATTGAAAATGTTGCTTGTTACTTATTCTTTTGGTTGTGTAAATTGTGAAAGTGGGACCGTGACATGCTTTGAGTCAAGCCAAACCGACTATTGCATGATCAAACTATGCGTGACAAAAACTAGTAAGAGTTTCAAAACTTGGCTCGGAGCTTGTCATATATGTCTGAAGTCAGGCTTGTTAAAAATTCAGTTAGTCTAAGCTTGGCTCGGTTTTGCCTGATTGGCTTTGGTTTAATACTACTAGCAGCGATAGGGAGTGTGCAATAGCAAGTATGGAACAACGGAGCTAAAAGAAAAAGAAAGAGAGAGAGACACAATTTTTATTGCGTTGGCTCAAGTCACAAGTAATCCATAAATGTAGCATGGTAGTTGTGTTTGGCTGAGAGCGTTAGCAGTGGGCCTGCCAAATGCTAAATGTAAGGTACATTTGGCATTCAAGCACAAAATATGCTCAGCAACTGGAAGGCCAAAACTGGGAAAGGCCAAATTTTTTTTGGCATAGTGCTATAGTACCATCTTAAATGTGCGATGGTACTGTTGTGCTATGCCAAAACAAAATAGTATATTTAATCCGTTTATTTTTTCTCTCTCCTCTGTGATAGAATTTCTTTCCTTTTTAGCATCTCTCAGTTCTTCGGCTCCCTCTCTCTCTCTCTCTCTCTCTCTGACTTCTCTCATCTCTCTCTTTATGCTGGTGCTTGAGGTAGAAGACATTGGAGTCATCGGTGGCGGCGGAGGGGATGAGTCTAGTGTCAAGGAGCTTGAGGATTTCGTAAGATGTTGGAGAGCTCCAACTTGATCCGAGTCAAAATGCGCTACCAAAGTGGGTTGCGCTGCTGAAGTGGAGATTGACTAAAGGAAGTGGTCTGGGTTTTTTTATTTATTTTTTTATTTTTTATTTTTTTTTTCCTCTGTTGTGACTGATGGCTAAAGGAAAAGGTGGGTATGGCTGAATTTGGTATGGGTTTGATATGGATGGTGGCTAAGTTTTATCTCTGCTCTTTCTTTCTTTGTGAGTATGGCTGAATTGGCAGTGAAGAGAAAAAAAAAAAATCAAGGCTTTTTTCAAGTTGCAGGCATGTATTGGTGGGTGGTTGTTCTGGGTTTGGGTTGGTGGTGGGTGGATGAGAGAGGGACAAACATAGAGACAGAGAACAGAGATAAAGAGAGAAGAGAGAGAGATATTTTTTATATTATTTTATTGTGTAATTTATATTAATTTAATATGTAGTATGAAAAAATAAAATATGGGTTGTTAGATGTATTGTAAAATGATACGGTATAATTGATAAATTAGTTTTTTAGGATGGTAAAATAGGATGGAATGACATTTCTGGTTGTGGATGCTCTTGCTTGAAGATAAATGCTAAATCAGTAATCAATGTATCAGGGTGAGAAAAGTCTTGAGTAGCATATGGAACACGCGAGTTGGTCATGTCAGCTGAAAAACTAACCCGCAATCAACTAAAATATGTGTTGGACCCGCTGGGTCGGATCATTGGTTGGAATGGGTCGGATTTAATGGTTTGGCGGGTTGGACCACTTATTGGGCCTTTTTGGCCGAAATTTTTGGGCTTTTCCATGAATTAATAATTTTTGAATCTCAGATTGGGCCTGTTTTTACTTAATTTCTTTTAAAATGGGTCTCTGCACTTGAATTTGTCCAAAACTCCAAATTCATACTTCCCAGACATTGAGTATGAATTCATACTCCCTACAACTCTATATGAATTTGGCTAGAACCTACATATTGAGTACTGACATTTGGGAAAAAAAAAATACAAAGTAAAACCTAGGTACCAGCTAAAACATCAATAGCATGTAAAACCTAAGCATTAATCAAACAAATAAAAACACAATGCCATTTTGTTACCACCTGTTAAACCTACCAACCATTCCACACATCAACTAAATTTCCAGAACCACAGTAGCAAGCATTACTGAAAATACTACACCTCCATAATTCCATATATATATATAGTAAGCCATAGAGATAGTAGAGAAGGCAGTTACTACACAAGGCTGTAAGGCATAAACTACCAAGGCGGTAGGCAATATTCCCAACAGTATATATAATTAGTTACAATTATGAAATACTATAAGTATTTCCAAAAAATAGCTTTCCTAAAGTAGTAAAGAACTACTCTATTATCTATAGTTAATGAGTCCATAACTTATAGAAAGGAAAGCTTACACAGATGCTAGTTTTCCTTCCTATAAGCAAGACAAGAGTTCATGTATAATTAGAAAAGCTACACATTTGTCCAAAAAAGCTTCAAAATATATCCAAAAAAATTGCCTCCTATACAAAATGTGACCTTCCTTCCTCCTACAATACAAGGGGAAAAATATATATATATATATATATATATATCAATAATATATAAAGACAGAACAAAAGCTACAGAATAACCAAAAAGGAAGTAACCAATATGAACAAAAATTATAAGGGCAGAAACATACCTAGTCAGTGATCATTTATCAATATTAACTGTGGTACGAGTACCACTTTTGCTAGAGCAGGAACTAGAGCTTGCTGTTGTTGTTGCTTGATTTAAAACTAGAAAAGAAAAAATTGTGACAATAGATTAAATTTTGCTAAAGTGTATGACACATTTAATAACACTTAATAGACTAGGAAGTTTGGAAGTTAAACATATTACCTAATTCATGAAATTCATCCTTCAAGGCCTTCATCTTGTCCTTTGACTTGCGAAAAGAAATTGGGACATGGGCTTGCAGCCAGTTTTGAGCATAAACAAGATTTTGAACCGTGAGAGGGGATAGTGAACTTCAAAATGGATCAAGTATGCGTCCTCTGGTACTAAATGCCAATTCAGAGGCAATCGTAGAAATAGGTACAGCCAGCACATCCCTAGCCATTTTGGATAGCACTTGGTACCTATTTGAATTGGCTTTCCACCACCCCAAAATCTTAAATTTCACATCCTTTCTACTCTCACAATTTTCAGCCAAATATTTTTCAATCTCATTGCTACACCCTGTAGACTTCTCAGCCTCTAAAAAACGCTCATGTCGTGAATTAACCATCGCATATGGATCACTACAACCAATTGTATCACCTTCCATGTGTGTCCTTTCACTCTCACTTGGTACTACCACATTTGGTGAATCAGCCCTAGAGTAATCATCATACAACCTATCCATGGTATCCCTCACCAACTCAACCATCTCATTAGCCACTTCATCGCCATGAATTTCAGAAAAAGAAAACTTTAAAATCCTCATTTTCTCCCTTGGATCAAGAACCACAGACATACAAAAGTTGATTAATTTTATCCCTTTTTCCCTTGTACTTCTCTCAAATTTAGCTTCCATTTTAGTTGCAATGTTTTTCAAGAGATGATTTTGAGATTTAATTAAATTAGCAATATTCTCATGAATCACAAACATCTCATCAAAGAAGGTATTTGAAGTAACATACAAAGAACCAGATAACTTTTTTGTTGCATTGTAAAAAAGTTTCAAGAAACCCACAAATGTCCTACAATTTTGAAAATCAACCCCACAAGGAGATCCCAAACCACCACTATTTTCCTTGTTAAAAAAGTATGAAGAATAGCTATCATCCTCAGAGTCCATTCTTAAGAACACTTTCTCAAAAGCAGTATCTAATATGAGATAGGTAGAGTTCCACCTAGTAGGTACATCTAGACTTAGTAAACTCTTGGATTCAATACCTAATCTCTCCACAACTCCTAAAAGTTTGATTTCTATTTGGTGAGGTCTTCACATACCTCACCGCTTCACGCACCCTAGCAATAGACGCATCAATTTCTTTCAAACAATCTCCCATAATCAGATTTAGGATATGTGCACAAAACCTCATGTGCAAGAACTCATGTTCCAAAACAGTCCCCTTCAAATCTTTAGTTACTATTTGTAAAAATTTAATGGTAGTACCATTAGAGGTAGCATTATCCACTGTCAAGGTGAATATGCCATCAACACTCCACTCACGTAAACACATCTCAATCTTTCTACCTATAGTCTCCTCCCTATGGTCTTCCACTTGACAAATTTTAGAATTCTCTTACGCAAGTTCCAATCATCATCAATAAAATGACTTGAGGGGGACATATAATTCAGATTTTGAATACTAATTCATGTGTTCGTAGTAAGGCACACCCTACGACCTTTCAAGGCTTTCTTTAGTTTTTCTCTCTCAACACCATAAATGCCAATCACATCCCTAGTCACAGTTTGACAAGATGGGATATCCATAATTTGCAACTTAAGTTGTAAGGTTGTTGAATATCTTTGAAACCCATACCCTTCAACAAACTTAGAAGGCAACTCATCTATTATAATAATTTCAGCGAATGCCTTCCTAGAAGCCTCAACAGTAAAGGCTGTTGGTACAAGCTAAAACCCTTCCTCCCTATTCATTTTGGGTTCAAATGCTAAGGTTTGTTGCCTTTTAAGTGAAGCTCTATTAGGGTTCTTAACACAATTTGGTGTATGATTCAATAAATTGGTAGTACCGACCCTTATTATTAGCACAATAAGTTTTTTGACAATAATGGCAAATAGCCTTAAATTGATCCTCACTAATCTTTATTTTTTCAAAATGATCCCAAGCAGTATACTTTTTCCTATTATTACCACAATCAGCAGCTATCTCACTCACCTTGGTTTTATCATTAGGTTTAGGTGGAAGTGCCTTAGCATTAGTTGGAGTGGCAATAGGTTCAGCTTGGACAACGGGTTCAGCTTGGGCAGCGGATGTTGTTTGGGAAGGAGGTGCATCATTAGAGGTTTCCATAACCTAAAGACATCAAATTTAAGCATTAGCAAACAACCATAAAAAGCTAATCCTAAGAAAGATCATTGTAGTTGACCTCTTAAAGGGCAAAGTCACATACACTGGAGATTTGTAGAATAAGAAATATCATTATGCATAATAAGTATTGACTTCACAATTACTGATTTCATTTAACAGTCAGAGTACTGTAATAAGGTAAATTACATGGAACTTCATAGTTTCATTTAAATTATAAGTATGTATGTTTAAGAGTCAAGACAAAACTAAGAACTGAAAAAACTAAAGACATCAAATTTAAGCATTAGCAAACAACAATAAAAAAACTAATCCTAAGAAAGATCATTGTAGTTGACCTCTTAAAGGGCAAAGTCACATACATAGGAGCTTTGTAGAATAAGAAATATCATTATGCATAAGTATTGACTTCACAAGTACTGATTTCATTTAATAGTTAGAGTTCTATATCAAGGTAAATTACATGAAACTTCATGATTTCATTTAAATTACAAGTATGTATGTTTAAGAGTCAAGACAAAACTAAGAACTGACAAAACTAAAGACATCAAATTTAAGCATTAGCAAACAACCATAAAAAAAATAATCCTAAGAAAGATCATTGTAGTTGACCTCTTAAAGGGCAAAGTCACATACATTGGAGCTTTGTAGAATAAGAAATATCATTATGCATAAGTATTGACTTCACAAGTACTGATTTCATTTAATAGTCAGAGTTCTATATCAAGGTAAATTACATGGCACTTCATGATTTCATTTAAATTACAAGTATATGTGTTTAAGAGTCAAGACAACACTAAGAACTGATATAACTATATGTATTTGAAAGAAATTTTCCTTGCCAAAAGTTCTTATATCCATAAACAATAAAGATAAGAGGGACAGGATGTAACTAAAGATCGAAATTCCTATGAGCTCCTTTAGCACAATAACCGAGCAACCTCACTAAATTCTTATGCTGAACACGTTGTTGACACCCCATTTTGCAACCCGTATTTAACCACGCATGGAGGGTAAAAGGGTAATTTTGCCTTGGAAATATGCATCTTGATTCTAGCCATTAGATCCTTGGATTCATTTCACCAAAATGATTTTGATGTTGTAACGATCAAATCGACTGGTCATAAGCCCTAATCGGACCATCAGATTGAAAGTTATCATCAAATCATTTTTTAATGAATAAGATGTACTATCACAAATTGAGTTCGACTATATACGATTATGAACAATTGATTTCAATTGGTTATAGGAGTGATCAATTTGAGATCAATGATGTGTCATAATTTGATTGGTTAGGACTACATTTTATGGTGAGGTTGCATACACCTAATTAATTAGATAATTAAACATTAATTATTCAATGAGTAATTTGTGTAATTATCTTTTAATTAGAGTAAATTTGGAACCAATTAATTCTGAAATGGGAGTGATTGGAGCCATTTAATGTTAATTGGGAACTAATTTAAGACCTATTAATGTTAATTGTGCTGAAACCATTTTCTAACAAATGACTTCTGCTCACCATTTAATCGATATCTCTCAGAATATTTTGAATCTGTGAATGAGGTTAATTTTCCCAGAAACTAGACATCTGGGGCTTCAATTTGAGTGCAAGAATGAGACAATTCCGATCAGAATTGAATTAGATATGATTTTTCAAAATTGGCTCTACAAGCTGTTACAGCAGCTACGGGAAAACCGAATTTTGGCTTGTTCCCCCACTCCTACCAATCTCTCCACTTAATGCACCAGATTTTCCCCAAGGCTAAAATAAGGTCTAGATTCATAATCCTTGTCAACTCTCATTAAATGGCCTTCCATTCATATTCCCTCCACTACTACTATATAAACCCTCCCTCTCCTTCATTCCAAGACACCAAAAAACCTCATCTCTTCTCCCCTCTTGAGTTCTAGTGAAGTTGAGTAGTCTTGTCATATCTTGATCTTCCTGAGACTCAAGGTATTGAGTGAGACTCCCTCTCCCTCTCCTAGTTCTTCTTTTCTCCACTCTTAGGACCTCTACCAAGAGTCTCCTCCTCCACCGTATGGATCTTGCATGAAGGTATATTCCCTTTCTTTAGCTTGTTTATTGTGTTGCCATGATGAGAATTTAGGATTAAAGCATGATAGTGATTATTTAAATTCTCTTGAATATGTTTGAATGTTCTTAAATGTTCTTATGTGTTCTTTACATGTTCTTGGTTGTTCATCACATGTTCATGCATATCACTAGTTTTGATCCTAAATTTACATCAAAAATATGAGAAAAATGTTTGTTTCATAATTCTTTCAAATCCTTGAATCTAGGTTATCACCATCCACACACATTCACCAGAATTTTATTTTTCAATCCAAATGCAATGTTTAATAAATTGAGTTAGGGTTTATCACATGCACATACATTAAATTCAACATGTAAATTGATTGACATATTGGATGATATGATATGATTGTTGGCCACAATAGTCTAGAAGACCGGTTTTACCGGGCAAGGTGGGTGCCTAACACCTTCCCAGCTTGTAACATAGCCTTCGAACTTAGATCAAGGGTTAGTAGATCAAATACTTATCCTTGTAATTTTCAATTTCTAGATTGTAACTAGGAAATAAAGTCATGTACTTTATCTTAGATTGTATCTAGGACCAAAGCCATGTAATTTCCTATGTTCAATGTAAATTCAATTTCAAATTAATAAAATGAGGAACTTTTTTAATTATGGTTTTCTTATTTTTCTAATAATTGAATAAGTGGCGACTCCATTGTAAAACCCTCAATCTAAAGGGGAAAATATAACTAGTCGAACCTCCATTTTGAGAGGCAATAACACGACTCCACCCATTCACGTGGGTTTGGCCCAACATTCATAAAAATGGGCCGGGGGCTCGGTTTCTCACAGTGGCGACTTCGCTGGGGATACTGAGGGCTAAGCTTCAATTAGATTATGGTGGCCAACCATGTCATTGTTTGTTTGTTGCTTTTTTGTATATAACATGTCTAACATGTCATAATTTTTCATGTCATGCATCATTTGCTTGAATGAAATTTATTTTATTTGTGTGCTAGCCTGAAAGCCCGGTAATATTAACCGTGGATTGTGGTCTTCCTAAGACTCACATACCCAGCGGTGAGCCTACCACCCACCATGACAAGGATCATCTTGGTTATGCCGTAGTGGTTCATAAGGACAAACTGTACCGTTCAGACCAACGCGGCGCTCCTGGCGTCACAAGTTGGGAGGTACGACGTCCTAGCTTGTGGGAACCTTTAACCTACCTTCTACCCATGTTATAATGACCCATAGAACCTACCTTTAGGTTGGTCCATGTAAATTGCATTTCATCATGCATTTGTTTGGCCGTTGTTTGAACCATGATGACTCAAGTCCAACGCTTGATCCCATCATAATTGTTTGAACCTTGTATGCTATGAATGAGCTCAAGCCCAAAGGCTTGTGATTGAACTCTACTTGGTATGAAAATCGAAAATTGTTTCTTGAATCATTCTAAGCCCAATACTTGAGCCCATCAAAGGTGTATACGCATGATCAACATCAAAAGCCAAAATCTCACAAGATGCATGCATTTCAAGTGCAAGCCCAAGCCATTTCAAGCAAATATCAAAAGATCGTAATCAAGGTCTAAGCCTTCCAAGTGCAAGCCCAAGCCATTTCATCATAATCAAGGTTCAAGCACACTAAGCCTCAAGCATCCTAAGTGGACCAAGAAGAAGCAAGTGGCCCTACTTTACCTCACTCCACATTTGGTTTGCAACATCATGGTTAAGATTAAAATTTGTTTGTTTATTCCATGTTTCTATGTTTCTTTGAATTCAAAATTTTCATGTAGCATTTAATGAGCTTTGTTCATGTATATATATTAAGAAAAAAAAACAAAAAAAAAAAAAATTTCAAAATTTTTTTTTTCAAGATTTCCAAATCTTTGCCAAAAAAAGAGAAAAATGTTCAAATGAAAACAATCCTTGGACTAGGGGCATTGAGCCCTTAAGTCATTTAAAATAAAAAAAAAAATTTGAACTAGGGGCATTGGACTTACTAGTGGTTTTTTCAAAAGGATCCATTTTTTTTTTCTTTCAAATATTTCAAGATTCTTTAAAAGTCCTTTTTTCAAAAGGGCACATGAAGATCTCTTGGACAAAACTTTTTCTAAATCTTGAAGTTTAAAGACTTGAGCTTGAGGGGATGAGTCTAGTGTCAAGGAGCTTGAGGATTTCGTAATAGATGTTGGAGAGCTCCAACTTGATCCGAGTCAAAATGCGCTACCAAAGTGGGTTGCGCTGCTGAAGTGGAGATTGACTAAAGGAAGTGGTCTGGGTTTTTTTATTTTTATTTTTTATTTTTTATTTTTTTTTCCTCTGTTGTGACTGATGGCTAAAGGAAGAGGTGGGTATGGCTGAATTTGGTATGGGTTTGATATGGATGGTGGCTAAGTTTTATCTCTGCTCTTTCTTTCTTTGTGAGTATGGCTGAATTGGCAGTGAAGAGAAAAAAAAAATCAAGACTTTTTTCAAGTTGCAGGCATGTATTGGTGGGTGGTTGTTCTGGGTTTGGATTGGTGGTGGGTGGATGAGAGAGGGACAAACATACAGACAGAGAACAGAGATAAAGAGAGAAGAGAGAGAGATATTATTTATATTATTTTATTGTGTAATTTATATTAATTTAATATGTATTATGAAAAAATAAAATATGGGTTGTTAGATGTATTTGTAAAATGATACGGTATAATTGATAAATTAGCTTTTTAGGATGGTAAAATAGGATGGAATGACATTTCTGGTTGTGGATGCGCTTGCTTGAAGATAAATGCTAAATCAGTAATCAATGTATCAGGGTGAGAAAAGTCTTGAGTAGCATATGGAACACGCGAGTTGGTCATGTCAGCTGAAAAACTAACCCGCAATCAACTAAAATATGTGTTGGACCCGCTGGGTCGGATCATTGGTTGGAATGGGTCGGATTTAATGGTTTGGCGGGTTGGACCACTTATTGGGCCTTTTTGGCCGAAATTGTTGGGCTTTTCCATGAATTAATAATTTTTGAATCTCAGATTGGGCCTGTTTTTACTTAATTTCTTTTAAAATGGGTCTCTGCACTTGAATTTGTCCAAAACTCCAAATTCATACTTCCCAGACATTGAGTATGAATTCATACTCCCTACAACTCTATATGAATTTGGCTAGAACCTACATATTGAGTACTGACATTTGGGAAAAAAAAATACAAAGTAAAACCTAGGTACCAGCTAAAACATCAATAGCATGTAAAACCTAAGCATTAATCAAACAAATAAAAACACAATGCCATTTTGTTACCACCTTTTAAGCCTACCAACCATTCCACACATCAACTAAATTTCCAGAACCACAGTAGCAAGCATTACTGAAAATACTACACCTCAATAATTCCATATATATATATAGTAAGCCATAGAGACAGTAGAGAAGGCAGTTACTGCACAAGGCTGTAAGGCATAAACTACCAAGGCGGTAGGCAATATTCCCAACAGTATATATAATTAGTTACAATTATGAAATACTATAAGTATTTCCAAAAAATAGCTTTCCTAAAGTAGTAAAGAACTACTCTATTATCTATAGTTAATGAGTCCATAACTTATAGAAAGGAAAGCTTACACAGATGCTAGTTTTCCTTCCTATAAGCAAGACAAGAGTTCATGTATAATTAGAAAAGCTACATATCTGTCCAAAAAAGCTTCAAAATATATCCAATAAAAATTGCCTCCTATACAAAATGTGACCTTCCTTCCTCCTGCAATACAAGGGGAAAAGAAAAAAAAAAAAAAAAAAAATATATATATATATATATATCAATAATATATAAAGACAGAACAAAAGCTACAGAATAACCAAAAAGGAAGTAACCAATCCGAACAAAAATTATAAGGGCAGAAACATACGCAATCAGTGATCATTTATCAATATTAACTGTGGTACGAGTACCACTTTTGCTTGAATAGGAACTAGAACTTGCTGTTGTTGTTGCTTGATTTAAAACTAGAAAAGAAAAAATTGAGATAACAGATTAAATTTTGCTAAAGTGTATGACACATTTAATAACACTTAATAGACAAGGAAGTTTGGAAGTTAAACATATTACCTAATTCATGAAATTCATCCTTCGAGGCCTTCATCTTGTCCTTTGACTTGCGAAAAGAAATTGGGACATGGGCTCGCAGCTAGTTTTGAGCATAAACAAGATTTTGAACCGTGAGAGGGGAGAGTGAACTTCGAAATGGATCAAGTATGCGCCCTCTGGTACTAAATGCCAATTCAGAAGCAATCGTAGAAATAGGTACAGCCAGCACATCCCTAGCCATTTTGGATAGCACTTGGTACCTATCTGAATTGGCTTTCCACCACCCCAAAATCTCAAATTTCACATCCTTTCTACTCTCACAATTTTCAGCCAAATATTTTTCAATCTCATTGCTACACCCTGTAGACTTCTCAGCCTCTAAAAAACGCTCATATCGTGAATTAACCATCGCATACGGATCACTACAACCAATTGTATCACCTTCCATGTATGTCTTCTCACTCTCACTTGGTACTACCACATTTGGTGAATCAGCCCTAGAGTAATCATCATACAACCTATCCATGGTATCCCTCACCAACTCAACCATCTCATTAGCCACTTCATCGCCATGAATTTCAGAAAAAGAAAACTTCAAAAACCTTATTTTCTTCCTTGGATCAAGAACCACAGACATACAAAAGTTGATTAATTTTATCCCTTTTTCCCTTGTACTTCTCAAATTTAGCTTCCATTTTAGTTGCTATGTTTTTCAAGAGATGATTTTGAGATTTAATTAAATTAGCAATATTCTCTTGAAACACAAACATCTCATCAAAGAAGGTATTTGAAGTAACATACAAGGAACCAGAGAACTTTTTTGTTGCATTGTAAAAAAGTTTCAAGAAACCCACAAATGTCCTACAATTTTGAAAATCAACCCCACAAGGAGATCCCAAACCACTACTATTTTCCTTGTTAAAAAAGTATAAAGAATAGCTATCATCCTCAGAGTCCATTCTTAAGAACACTTTCTCAAAAGCAATATCTAATATGAGATAGGTAGAGTTCCACCTAGTAGGTACATCTAGACTTAGTAAACTCTTGGATTCAATACCTAATCTCTCCACAACTCCTAAAAGTTTGATTTCTATTTGGTGAGGTATTCACATACCTCACCGCTTCACACATCCTAGCAATGGACGCATCAATTTCTTTCAAACAATCTCCCATAATCAGATTTAGGATATGTGCACAACACCTCATGTGCAAGAACTCATGTTATAAAACAGTCCCCTTCAAATCTTTAGTTACTATTTGTAAAAATTTAATGGTAGTACCATTAGAGGTAACATTATCCACTGTCAAGGTGAATATGCCATCAACACCCCACTCACGTAAACACATCTCAATCTTTCTACCTATTGTTTCCTCCCTATGGTCTTCCACTTGACAAATTCAGAATTCTCTTATGCAAGTTCCAATCATCATCAATAAAATGACTTGAGGGGGACTTATAATTTAGATTTTGAATACTATTCCATGTGTCCGTAGTAAGGCACACCCTACGACCTTTCAAGGCTTCCTTTAGTTTTTCTCTCTCAACACCATAAATGCCAATCACATTCCTAGTCACAGTTTGACAAGATGGGATATCCCTAATTTGCAACTTAGGTTGTAAGGTTGTTGAATATCTTTGAAACCTATGCCCTTCAACAAACTTAAAAGGCAACTCATCTATTATAATAATTTCAGCAAATGCCTTCCTAGAAGCCTCAACAGTAAAGACTGTTGGTACAAGCTAAAACCCTTCCTCCCTATTCATTTTGGGATCAAATGCTAAGGTTTGTTGCCTTTTAAGTGAAGCTCTATTAGGGTTCTTAACACAATTTGGTGTATGATTCAATAAATTGGTAGTACCGACCCTTTTTATTAGCACAATAAGTTTTTTGACAATAATGGCAAATAGCCTTAAATTAATCCTCACTAATCTTTATTTTTTCAAAATGATCCCAAGGAGTAGACTTTTTCCTATTATTACCACAATCAGCAGCTATCTCACTCACCTTGGTTTTATCATTAGGTTTAGGTGGAAGTGCCTTAGCATTAGTTGGAGTGGCAATAGGTTTAGCTTGGACAACGGGTTCAGCTTGGGCAGCGGATGTTGTTTGGGAAGGAGGTGCATCATTAGAGGTTTCTATAACCTAAAGACATCAAATTTAAGCATTAGCAAACAACCATAAAAAGCTAATCCTAAGAAAGATCATTGTAGTTGACCTCTTAAAGGGCAAAGTCACATACACTGGAGATTTGTAGAATAAGAAATATCATTATGCATAATAAGTATTGACTTCACAAGTACTGATTTCATTTAACAGTCAGAGTACTGTAATAAGGTAAATTACATGGCAGTTCATAGTTTCATTTAAATTATAAGTATGTATATTTAAGAGTCAAGACAAAACTAAGAATTGAAAAAACTAAAGACTTCAAATTTAAGCATTAGCAAACAACCATAAAAAAACTAATCCTAAGAAAGATCATTGTAATTGACCTCTTAAAGGGCAAAGTCACATACATAGGAGCTTTGTAGAATAAGAAATATCATTATGCATAAGTATTGACTTCACAAGTACTGATTTCATTTAATAGTTAGAGTTCTATATCATGGTAAATTACATGGCACTTCATGATTTCATTTAAATTACAAGTATAATGTTTAAGAGTCAAGACAAAACTAAGAACTGACAAAATTAAAGACATCAAATTTAAGCATTAGCAAACAACCATAAAAAAACTAATCCTAAGAAAGATCATTGTAGTTGACCTCTTAAAGGGCAAAGTCACATACACTGGAGCTTTATAGAATAAGAAATATCATTATGCTTAAGTATTGACTTCACAAGTACTGATTTCATTTAATAGTCAGAGTTCTATATCAAGGTAAATTACATGGCACTTCATGATTTCATTTAAATTACAAGTATGTGTGTTTAAGAGTCAAGAAAACACTAAGAATTGATATAACTATAAGTATTTGAAAGAAATTTTCCTTGGCAAAAGTTCTTATATCCATAAACAATAAAGATAAGAGGGACAGGATGTAACTAAAGATCGAAATACCTATGAGCTCCTTCAGCACAATAACCGAGCAACCTCACTAAATTCTTATGCTGAACACGTCCAATTGCTTTAACTTCAACCTTAAACTCCTTCTCAGCTTGTCCTCCAAAGTAAAAAAAAAAAAAAAAAATTACCCCAATTAAGCTTTCTCTGCCATAACCCCACAACACAAAGCACATGAACAAGATTTGGTTTTCATAAAATGATAAACCCATATCACAAACACAAAATACAGAAAATGATGGATGAAAAGGGAAATTTTTTTTACTTGATCTAAGACTAGGAAGCCGAGACTGAGAGGCTGAGAAGACTCATGGAGTGAAGAAACTAGAAAGATTTTGAATCTTTGGTGTAAAGGAGTAAAGGACTTGGTTTGTTTCAAAATAAAAAAAGAGAGATTTTGAAATCACTAAAGACTAGAGAGCAAAGAGAAAGTTGAGAACTCAGAGAAGACCAATTTATAAGAGAGAGAGAGATGAGGGTTGAGATTTAATTGTTAGCCAAGTAGAGAAAGGAAATCTGTTTTGGTATTTGATTTGAAGTGTATTCGAGACTTCGGCATGGGGAAGTGATTCATGACCATGGTAGAGTCTTGAAACCCTAAAACATGAATCATGACCATAGGCATGGGGAAGTGAAAAAATTCCATCTGATTTGAAGTGTAGTCGTTCCATCTCTTCAGTCTGAAGTGTAGCCGTTTTAGCAGAAGATTTTTTTTAAGTGGAAATAGTGTGATATGAGCTTTTCTATGCGTGGAAACTATGGGAACAAGTGGTTTTAGGGATGGATACTACTCAGTGGTTTAGCCTTTTAGTCCCATCACTCTTGTAGTCTTGTCGTGTAGCACTAAACAAATCATCTTTTAGTCCAATCACTGCATTTCCCCATTTAGAGTTTCAGACTTCACGGGTTGTACAACATATATAATTATTATTTTAATTTTTTTTTTTTTTTTTATCTTAAACCATCGGTCAGGTCAGACTTTGTGGGTTTTTAACCCATTAACTCGCCACCTGAACCGATTCTTCATGTTTTATTAGAGAGGGAACCGAAACTGACCCACCATGGACTTTAGGTACACCCACTGGGCCTCGGGTTGGTTGGACCTAGGCAGTTTGGTCGGGTCTTTCACTCACTGGACAGCCCTAAGTACCATCTTAAATGTGCGATGGTACTGTAGCGCTATGCCAAAACAAAATAGTATATTTTAATCCTTTTATTTTTTCTCTCTCCTCTGTGTCAGAATTTCTTTCTTTCTCAGCATCTCTCAGTATTTCGGCTCTCTCTCTCTCTCTCTCTGACTTCTCTCATCTCTCTCTTTGTGCTGGTGCTTGAGGTAGAAGACATTGGAGTTGCCGGTGGCGGCGGAGGGGATGAGTTGGAGAGCTTGAGGATTTCATTGCTGATGTTGGAGAGCTCCAACATGATCTGGGTCAAAAAGTGTCGCCGAAGTGGGTTGCAATTTGGGTTGTGCCGTTGAAGTGGAGATTGACTAAAGATAGAGGTCTGGGGTTTTTTTTTTTTTTTTTTCCTCTGTTGTGACTGATGGCTAAAGGAAGAGGTGGGTATGGGTTTGATATGGATGGTGGCTGAATTTTATATTTGCTCTTTCTTTCTTTGTGAGTATGGTTGAATTGGCAGTGAAGAGGAAAAAAAAAAAATCAAGGCTTTTTTCAAGTTGTAGGCGTGTATTGGTGGGTGGTTGTTTTGGGTTTGGGTCGGTGGTGGGTGGATGAGAGAGGGACAAACATAGAGACAGAGAACATAGATAAAGAGAGAAGAGAGAAGAGACAGAGAGATTTTTTATATTATTTTATTGTGTAGTTTATATTATTTTAATACGTAGTATAAAAATAAAATATGGGTTGTTGGATGTATTGTAAAATGAAATGGTATAATTGATAAAGTAGTTTTTTAGGATAGTAAAATATGATGGAATGACATTTCCGATTGTGGATGTTCTTACTTGAAGATAAATGCTAAATCAGAAATCAATGTATCGGGGCGAGAAAAGTCTTTAGTAGCATATGGAACACGCGAGCTGGTCAGGTCAGCTGGTGTGTTAAACTTAAATTAATATTATCTCTGTAGCAGTCAGTCAAGCAAACAAGAAAATCCTCCCACTTGTAGAATTTAAACGAGGTTTACCAGTTAAACCGGTTTTTTTTTTTTTTTTTTTAGTGAAACATTTAGCTTTAACCAAGGAAGAAAGGAAGTTGTGGAGAGAGGATTGAAATTGATATTTTCCAGCTAAGTAATTTAGGCAGAAAACTTTGTGAGACAAACCTGGCCCAAAAACAGCGAAGGAGAACGATAAATTTTGTCCTAATTATTTAATGTCAAAATCTTTCGGTTACAGCTTAGGAATTTGTTCTGTTATTTCTTCTTGAAAATGGGCTCTTTTCTAAGAAGAAATGACAATATGCAAAATTTGTGGTTTACCTTTTGACATTTATGACAAACTTCTAGAATTCTTTTTGGTTAAATATTGCTCAAATCAGAGTTTATAGGCTATATATATATGTAGTGAAATTTGATACTAAGGCTACTGAATTGCTCAGAAAAATAACACTTTTTGAATTTATGACAAACTTATATGAGTCTTTTGTCTAAATATTGTTCAAACCATATAGTCTATACATGTGTAGTAAAATTCGGTACCAAGACACGAATTTGCAAGAAAGAGGAGAGAGAATATTGATAAAGAAAAATAAAAGGACAGATGAGACAAAGGACAGAAGAGAGCAACCAATTTTTAGGAAGAAATAACATTATGCGAAATAGAGAGAATAGAAACTTCTATGAGTCTTTTAGCAAAATATTACTCAAATTATTGGGTAAATTGCAAATTAGATTTTACATCCTGAAGTTTTAGAATTTGGATTTTACCTCCTGAAACTTGGGGTGTTTAGATTTTACACCATAACATTTCAGACCTTAAATTTTACCCCTTAAAGTTTAGGGTTGTTTGGATTTTACACTCCCAAAATTCTGAAACTTTAGAATGTAAACTCCAAACACCCCAAAATTTTAGGGAGTAAAATCCAAATACTTCTAAAATATAGGGGGTAAAATCCAAATTCTGAAATGTCAAGGTGTAAAATCCAAACATCACCAAACTTCAAGGGGGTAAAATCTAAATTCTGAAACTTCAGGGTGTAAAATCTAATTACTCCCAAACTTTAGGGGTGTAATTTGCAATTTACTCCAAATTATTTATAGGCTACATATGTGTTGTGAAATTCATTACAAATGCCCAAATTTGCAAAAAAAAAAAGAGAGACAATATCGATAGAGAATAATGGGACATAGGACAAGAACAGAGCACAACCAATTTTCAAGACGGAATAAAAATATTCAAAATAAAGGGAATAAGGGGACAGATGGTATAGAAGAGAGCCTATTTCAAGAAGAAAGAACAATATGTGCCTAAATATTGATAGAGAGAATAATGATACATATAGAGTCTTTTGGCTAAATATTGATAAACCAATTTTTAGGAAGAAATAACAATATGTGGCTAAATATTGATAGAGAGAATGAGAGGACAAATGGGAGTCTTTTGGCTAAATATTGATAGAGAGAATAAAGGACCAGATGGGACAAAGGACAAAAGAATTGATAGAGAGAATAATGGGACATATAGGAGTCTTTTGGCTAAATATTGATAAGCCAATTTTCAAGAAGAAATAACAATATGTTGCAAAATATTGATAGAGGGAATGAAGGGATAAATGGAAGTCTTTTGGCTAAATATTGGTTGATCATAAGGGGACAAATGGGACAAAAAACAAAAAGAGAGCTTACTACTGTAAGGGATTAAACATGTTAGGACATATGTGGTTCACTTGTTAAGAACATATGTCATTGTTTTATGTAATTGGCTAATCCTTTGACAAAACGCACTTTACTTGTAATTGAGTAGTTCTAGGTATTTTTACTACTTCAAGAAATAAGGTATCAAGATCAAGTGTTGAAGTCATCAACTATGTCCAAAAAACAAGTTGACAAGTGCAAGTTTATTAAAGCTTGACAGCTAGCTCGACAGCTAGCATGTCAAGTTTGTCCAAGAAACAAGTTGAGAAGTGCAAGCTTATTAAAGCTCGACAGCTAGCATGTGTTGAGGTTTAGAAAGCTATTCAGCCCGTGTGCTCGACAGCTGCTCAACACCTCCTATTTGTCGAGGTTTATGAAATTCAGAATTCTGATATAATTTTCTTGGAATCCGTGAATGTGTCTTTGAGCTTTCTTTTTTCCTAACCCTAGACATATAAAAGGATTGTTTTATGGGTCATCAAAGAGTATACAAGTTTTCCCTAGTTCATCATTCTTGAAGAAGTTACTGTGTATGTGCACCTTTGAGTTTTGTGACCAAACATCTTCTTGATCTTCATCGATGGGATGAACATAAGAACTTTGCACCCAAAAACCTTCTTTAGTTGGTGATTAAAGTCGTGTATTGGGATTCGCGCAATTGGTTAGTCACGTACTTGGGAGCCGTGCATCAAAAAGGGAAATTGTCACTACAGAACAAGTCTAATTGGGTATTGGGGTAAGGGTTCAACTGTAGGTTGGTACAAGATACTGGGATTCCTTTACTTGTAACCGCTTATTGTGATAATAGTGGAATTTCGAGAGTAGTGACTTGAAAATCACCCGGTGGGGTTTTTCCATGCAGGTTTTCCCCATTCGTAAACAAATCACCGTGTCAAATTTATTTTTCACTGCACTTAGATTAATTGGTGATTTGTTTGTGCTACCACGTGCTTTGTATGTTAGTTAACTTAATTAATTCACTTGACTAAATTAATTGGTTAATTTATCACAAGGAGTGAATTCGTTTTTGGCCTATCAAAACATCTTCTCTTTAGAGGAGAAGTGTTAGTTTAAGAATCAACCACTAGACTATTCCTCACTTTTTTGTTACTATTGGAAGCTCAGATTATTTGATCTAAAAAACTTTAGATATTTCCAAAAAAAAAAAAAAAAAGAAGTATATATATATATATATATTTGTTAAAGGATAATTTTGACAACGAGAACAATGAATTTGAACTTTAAACATCTTAGTTGGAAAAATTAGAAATTGCCAATTATCAAATATCAACAAAAAAAAATTGTTTTAATTTTTATTCTTATTGATATATTTATAGATTTTTATTGCAATTAATCATCTTTAAAAATAATTTTTTAAAATTGAAATTATTTGTTTGTTTATGCAATTATGACATGGACTTATAGAATTAAATTTTTTATATATCTCTCATGTAATATGTTTGAAAATTATTTAAATTTTGGTGGATACTTTTTTAATAAAGGTTAATAACATTTATAAATTGATTTCATTTTTTTTTTTTGTATTTATTAAATGTTAAATCTTGATTTGACCTCAAAACCTTGAACGTATCTATTTTACAGTTCTTTAAACAAGCTATTTTCTAAACCTTTCTTACCATTAGCATTCACAACCAATAAAATTATGAACGAATTGTATAATATTCTTTTTGAGAATAAATTTAGTATGACTTTATTCAACTTCTAATAAATTTGATATAGTTAAACAATAAATATCTAATGGAACAAACTTCATCCATACTAACTGATGATGTATGGAATCAGTTAGTTGAACACTTCGGCTTCGGTGGACTACGACGTTAGCGAAGGCCTATAAAGAGAGAAAACAGTCAAAGGGTGACCGGGGCGAACCGGCCAAACACCCTCCGATGACAAAAGTTAGTTTTTTTTCTTCTAATGGAGTTTCAACTTTATTCAATGTAAAATCTCAGGAAATTCATACCTTTGCATGGTTAAGACCGGTCCTTATATAGGGTATTCTAGGGCGGTTACTAGTTCAATAACTTCCCCCAGAATCTTGGAATCCGGACATAACCTCCTCAACGGCTATAAAAATCATAACCGCCGTTGGAAGTTATATATATGGGAGGGATTGGCGGCGATGAACACGGGTTGATGAACCGCTCCAAAATTTGCTAAGTGTTGCGTAGTCGTCCATGCGCTCTGCGCATGGACGACTCTTTGTTGTGCCGTTGTGTGGTCGTCCATGCACCTTACACATGGACGATTTCTTTCGACTTGATTCCCTGAAGTTTAATCAATTGCCCAACATCCCAAGGACGAGATATCTGGACGAATAGGAGATGGCCTGGTTGTTTGGCTAACCGTTCATCATGGACGACCCATCTGGACGAACCATAGATGTGATTTTTTGTTATCCATCACTAACAATGAAATAAAAAGTTTTTCTTTTCTAACTAAGACATGAGCTACAACATTACCAAGTCTGCCTATATGAGAGAGAATGATTCTGAAGAGAACCAACAATGAATCATATAATATGAATATAAAACTAACCTAACTTTTCTTTTCTTCCTTAAACTTTAAATACCAAAATCATCTAACTATACAGGAATTCCAATAATAAAAAAAAAAAAGATTTGAAAAAAAATAAAAGAAAGAAAGAGAATAAAGTACATAGAAAATCTTAGATTATTAAAAAATGAAATAAAAACATAGCAAATAAAAGATATTTACTGTATTCATTATCTTTCCTGAGAGAAGCCTTTGGATTTTCATTTAGTTCATTCTCTTTCTTTCTTTTTGTCACATCTTATAATTTTTATTGGAATTCTTGTATAGGTAGGTGATTTTGGTCTTTGAAGTTTATTGGGTAAAAGAAAAGTTGGATCAGTTTTGTATTCATATTATATGATTCGTTGATAACTTTATTTGTTGTAAATACTAATTGTGAAAAAGGTTTAAAAGATAGCTCATTTAAAGAACTGTAAATCAAATATATTCAAGATTTTGAGGTCAAATCAAGATTTAACATTAAATAAATAAAAAAGCAAAACTCAGTAACCTTTACTAAAAAAAAAAATTCACTAAAATTTAAATAATTTTCATACATATTACATGAGTTTTTTTTTTTTTTTTTTCATAATATAGTTAGTCCTTTAAGTGCATGGCATAATTGCATAAACGAACATGTGATTACAATTTTCAGAATATATATATATATATATAGAAGGCTAAATTACAATAAAAATTTATAAATATATTAATTAGAATAAAAATTAAAACAAAATTTCATTTATTTTATTGATACATTCTAACTAGAACTTTTTAATATTTCTAATAGAGATGTTCAAAATTCAAATCCACCATCCACATTGTCATAACTATCCTTTTTTTTTTTTTTTTTAATTATACTTATATATATATATATATATATATATAACGTTTTTAAGAATTAATTATTTTATCTTACAATACTAATCATAAAGTGAGGAGTAGTCTAGTAGTTGGTTCTTATACTTACACTTTATAGGCTACTGTTTTCTCAAATGCTAGAAAATATTGCTCAAATCCACATTTTCGAAGCTACTTTTGAGGAAGATGCTGAGACAGTAACAAATGCTCTTAAGGATGGAGGTTCAAACCATCCTGAGTTTGGTCATGTCATTAATGATTCTCTTGTCTTAGCTAGTGATTTTTGTTTCTGCAGTTTTTCTCATGTAAAACGATCAGGAAATTCAGTTGCCCATTTTCTGCTTGCCAGAAAATCTAAGTTTGGTAATGAGCCACAGGTATGGACTGAATCCATTCCTGATGATATAGCTCCCCTTGTATCTCATGACTCTTTGCAGTTCCCTTTCTATTCAATCAAGCCGGCCTTTGGGTTTGGATTCTCAAAAAAAAAAAAAAAAAAAAAAAAACTATTGCTTTCTCAAGTGCTAGAAAAATATATGGGCCATGTAATAATCTGAATCCTTATTATTATTATAAGATTAACTCTTTCACCGATGTTCATGAACATAAAAAATGTTAAACCTACAACTAATTTTTCACGAGTTTTGCCAAATAAGTAGTTAAAAAAAAAAAAAAAAAACTTACAAATTAATATGATAATAAATACGATTAGTTTGCTTCAACAAATAATCAATGAATATTTTGATTTACTTGTTTGTGAATGATAACACATTAGTTTGGTAATAAAATTACAAGGAAGAATCTCTTGAGGTGGCCCAAGATATAAGGTTTTATTTTTTAATTTTTTAAATTATTATTATTATTTTTTTTTATAATTTAATAGTTTGAGAATGAAGATTTAAATTTTAGACATCTCCATTGTAAACACAAGAAGGTATATCAATTAAGCTACAAAGTTCTTAGCAACCAAAATATTGGTTAAAGGTTTCAAACACAATTTCAATGAAGACTTAATAAGTTAATAACCACTAGGTCCTTAGGACTCATTGCAAACATATTGATCTTATAATATCCCCCTTAGATAAAACTCATTTCCATCAAATTTATCAAATTCCACCCATTAAACAAGAGGACTTGCTCCTTTGCCCAACATCTGTCATCCATAGTGAAAGGGAATGACGTACCAAAATGCATCCAACAATACATCCAGCAACCTATTTTATCTATTCTAACACATCACTTTACAATACATGCAAAAACAAACATTCCATTTTTTTTTTTTTACCACTTCGTTTAAGTATGCTTTCTTTATTTTTTTTTTTACTTTATTCTTATTCTCTCCTCTTTCTCTATCTTCGTCTCCATCTCTTTCTCTTCTCTGCCACCCACATCTATTGCTACCATATCTTTCTCTTCTCTGATACTCATCCATTGCCACCAACCACCACAACCAATTAAAAAAACATCAAACAAGAACTTGTAACCCACTGCAAACCACCACCGCCATTACCACTAGAAAAATATATGAATAAATAAATACACCATAAAACTTCAACCACAAACAAGCAACCAGCAACTTGCAACCCATTGCCAACCACCACTACCATTGGGGAAAAAAATAAACTGCAAAACTCATCACAATCACACCCACAATCGGCCACAAAACCCACCACCAAAAACAAAAAAAAATAAAAAAAATAAAAAAAATAAAACACAACCCAAACAAAACCACATTCACAACCATAGCCAGCACCACCAACACCACCACTGTCCCCACCAAAAGACCCCTAAAACCCAGCAAGCCACAACTCATAAAACCCACAACCCACCAAACAATAGTCTCCGTGATGGCTTGAAACGATGGCAGGATGATGTTTTTCAATTTCTTGAATTTTTTTCCTATTTTTTTGGGAATTGTGTACTTGGGGTCAGGTAAGAACTGCTCAGATTGATAACTTTTTTTTTTTCTCCCTTTTTCAGCCTGTCCTGACCCGTTTTGGCTTGAAATGATGCCAGGATGATGTTTTTCAATTTTTTGTATTTTTTTGCTATTTTTTTCGGACTTCTCCAGCTAGGGTCGGGTAAAAACTGCTTGGATCGAAAACTTTTTTTTTACCCTTTCTCGGCTTGTACCAACCCGTTTTGGCTTGGAATGATGCCTGGATGATGTTTTTCAATTTTTTCAATTTTTTTCCTATTTTTTCCGGAATTCTCTAGCTGGGCTTGGGTAAAAAATTTCCTCCATTTCTCATCCTAGGCGGACCCTTTTTGGCTTGAAACGATGGCAGGATGATGTTTTTTCAATTTCTTGAATTTTTTTGCTATTTTTTTGGGAATTCTCTACTTGGGGTCGGGTAAAAACCGATCGGATCGAAACCTTTTTTTTCTCTCTTTCTTGGCCTGTCCCAACCCGTTTTGGCCTGAAATGATGCCAGGATAATGTTTTTCAAATTTTTTTAACTCCTTTTTTCGGAATTCTCTAGTTGGGGTCCGGTAAAAACTGCTCGGATCCATAACTTTTTTTTTTCTCTCTCTTTTGGCCTGTCCAAACTCGTTTTGGCGTGAAATGATGCCAGGATGATGTTTTTGAATTTTTTGAATTTTTTTCCTATTTTTTATCGGAATTCTCTAGTTGGGGTCGGGCAAAAACTGCTCGGATCGATAACTCTTTTTTTCTCCCTTTTTCGGCTTATCCCAACCCATTTTGGGGTGAAATGATGCCAGGATGATGTTTTTGAATTTTCTTACTATTTTTTTCGGAATTCTCTTGCTGGTGTAGGGTGAAAACTGCTCGGATCGAAAACTTTTTCTTCTCTCTTTCTCGACCTGTCCCGACCCGTTTTGACTTGAAATGTTGCTAGGATGATATTTTTCAATTTTTTGAATTTTTTTGCTATTTTTTTTGGAATTCCCTGGTTGGGGTCGGATAAAAACCGCTCGGATCAAAAACTTTTTTTCTCCCTTTCTCGGCTTGTCCCGACCCATTTTGGCTGGAAACGGTGCCAAGATGATGTTTTTCAATTTTTTTGCTATTTTGTTTTTTCAGAATTCTCTAGTCGGGGTCAGGTAAAAACCGCACGAAACGAAAACCTTTTTTCTTCCTTTCCTGGCTAGTCCAGACCCATTTTGGCTTTACATGATGCCGAGATGTTGTTTTTCAATTTTTCAGTTATTTTTTTCGGAATTCTCTGATTGGGGTCGGGTAAAAACCGCTCGGATCGAAAACTTTTTTCTCCCTTTCTCGGCCTGTCCCGACCCATTTTGGCTTGAAATGATGCCTGGATGATGTTTTTCAATTTTTTGAATTTTTTTGCTATTTTTTTCGGAATTCTTTATTTGGGGTCGGATAGAAACCGCTCGGATCAAAAACTTTTTTTTTCTCCCTTTCTCTGCCTGTCCCAACCTGTTTTTGGTTGAAATGATGCTAGGATAATTTCTTACAATTTTTTGAATTTTTTTCAGAATAATTTAGTTCAGGTCGGTTACAAACCGCCTGAATCGAAAACTTTTTTTTCTTCCTTTCTCGGATTGTCGGGACCTGTTTTGGCTTGAAATGATGCCGGTATGATGTTATTCAATTTTTTGAATTTTTTTGCCATTTTTTTTTTTGGAATTCTCTTTTTGGGGTCAGGTAAAAACCGCTAGGATCGAAAACTTTTTTTTCTCCCTTTCTCGGCCTACGCCGAACCGTTTTGGCCGGAAACCGTTCGGATGCCTAGAGGATATTTCTCAAAATTTTGAATTTTTTTCCTATTTTTTTTCGGAATACTCTAGTTGGGGTCGGGTAAAAACCGCTCGAGTCGAAAACCTTTTTTCTTCCTTCCCAGGCCTGTCCGGACCCGTTTTGGCTTGAAACGATGCAGGTATGTTGTTTTACAATTTTTTGAATTTTTTATCTATTTTTTTCAGAATTCTCTAGTTGGGGTCGAATAGAAACCACTTGAGTCGAAAGCTTTTTTTCTTCCTTTCCTGGCTAGTCCAAAACCCGTTTTGGGTTGAAATGATGCCAGGATGTTGTTTTTCAGTTATTTGAATTTTTTAGCTATTTTTTTTTTCGGAATTCTCTAGTTAGGGTCGGATAAAACCGCTAGAATTGAAATTTTTTTTCTCTTACCTTCCTGGCCTGTCCAAACCTGTTTTGGCTTGAAATGATGCTAGGATGTTGTTTTTCAATTTTTTGAATTTTTTAGCCATTTTTTTCGGAATTCTCTAGTTGGGGTCGGGTAAAAATTGCTCGGATCGAAAACTTTTTTTTTTCTCCGTTTCTCTACTTGTACCGAACTGTTTTGACATGAAATGGTGCCTGGATGATATTTTTAAATTTTTTAAATTTTTTTGCTATTTTTTTTCGGAATTCTCTAGTTGGGGTCGGAGAAAAACCGCTCGGATCGAAAACTTTTTTTTCTCCCTTTCTCACCCTGTCCAGACCCGTTTTGGTCGGAAACAGTGCCGGGTTTATGTTTTTCAATTTTTTTGAATTTTTTTACTATTTTCTTCAGAATTCTCTAGTCGGGGTCGGGAAAAAACCGCTTGGATCGAAAACTTTTTTTTCTCTGTTTCTCAGCTTGTACCGAACCGTTTTGGCATGAAATGCTGCCTGGATGATATTTTTGAATTTTTTTGCTATTTTTTTCAGAATTCTGTAGTTGGGGTCGGGTAAAAACCGCTTGGAGCAAAAACTTTGTTTTCTCCCTTTCTTGGCCTGCCCCAAACAGTTTTGGCTTGAAATAATGCCTGGATGATGTTTTCAATTATATGAATTTTTTTACTATTTTTTTTTTTTCGGAATTCTCTAGTTGGGGTCAGATAAAACCGCTCGGATTGAAAATATTTTTTTCACACTTTCTCGGCCTGCGCAGATCCGTTATGGCTTGAAATGATGCCGGGATAATGTTTCTCAATTTTTTAAATTTTTTACCTTTTTTTTTTTGGAATTCTTTATTTGCTGTCGGATAGAAACCGCTCAAATCGAAAACTTTTTTTTCTCCATTTCTCAGCTTGCACCGACCTCTTTTGGCATGAAATGACGCCTGGATGATTTTTTCAATTTTTTGAATTTTTTTGCAATTTTTCACGGAATTCTTTACTCAGTGTAGGGTAAAAACCGTTAGGACCGAAAACTTTTTTCTCTCCCTTTCTCGGCCTGTCGGTTGTCTTGGCTTGAAATGATGCCAGGAAGATGTTTTTCGAATTTTTAAATTTTTTTGCTATTTTTTTAAGAATTCTCTAATCCGGGTCGGGTAATAACTGCTCGGGGAGAAAACTTTTTTTTCTCCCTTTCTCAACTTGTCCAGACCCGTTTTTGAATTATTTTGCTTTTTTTTTTTTTCGGAATTCTCTTTTTGGGGTCAGCTAAAAACCGCTAGGATTGAAAAAAAAAAAATTTGTTCCTTTCTTGGCCTGTCCCGACCCGTTTTGGCTTGAAACGGCGCCAAGATGATGTTTTTCAATTTCTTTGAATTTTTTTGCATTTTTTTTTTCAGAAATCCCTAGTCGGGGTTGGATAAAAACCGCTCTCATGAAAAGCTTTTTTTGCTCCGTTTCTTGGCCTGTACCGACCTGTTTTGGCTTGAAATGATGCCTGGATGATATTTTTCAATTTTTTGAATTTTTTAGATATTTTTTCGGAATTCTCTAGTTGGGGTCGGGTAAAAACCGCTCGGATTGAAAACTTTTTTTTTCTCCCTTTCTCGGCTTGTGCCGACCCATATTGGCATGAAATGTTGCCTGGCTGATTTTTTCAATTTTTTGAATTATTTTGCTATTTTTTTCGGAATTCTCTAGTTGGGGTCAGGTAACAACTGCTCGGATCGAAATCTTTTTTTTCTCCCTCTCTCGGCCTGCCCCAACCGGTTTTGGCTTGAAATGATGCCTGCATAATGTTTTTCAATTATTTGAATTTTTTTTCTATTTTTTGTTTCGGAATTCTCTAGTTGGGGTCGGATAAAAACCGCTCGGATTAAAAACATTTTTTTGTCGCTTTCTTGGCCTGTGCAGATCCATTATGGCTTGAAATGATGCCAAGATAATATTTTTCAATTTTTTGAATTTTTTTTGCTATTTTTTTCGGGATTCTTTAGTTCAGGTCGTATAGAAACCGCTTGAATCAAAATCTTTTTTTCTCCCTTTCTCGGCTTGTACCTACCTGGTTTGGCGTGAAATGATGCCTGGATGATTTTTTCAATTTTTTAAATTTTTTGCAACTTTCCTCGGAATTCTCCACTTGGGGTTGGGTAAAAACTGCTCGGACCGAATTTTTTTTTTCTCTCCCTCTCTCGGCCTATCACAACCTGTTTTGGCTTGAAATAATGCCAGGATGATTTTTTTGAATTTTTTTTGCTAGTTTTTTTCAAAATTCTCTAGTCGGGATTGGGTAATAACCGCTCGGATTGAAAACTTTTTTTTTCTCCTTTTCTCAACTTGTCGGGACCCATTTTGGCTTGAAATGTTGCCGGTATGATGCTTTTCAGTTGTTAGAATTTTTTTGTTATTTTCTTTTCAGAATTTTCTTTTTCGGGTCAGTTAAAAGCCGCTAGGATCATAAACTTTTTTTTTCCCTTTCTCAGCCTGTCCTGACCGGATCGAAAACCTTTTTTTCTCCCTTTCTCGGCATGTTGGGACCCTTTTTTGTTCCGACCCATTTTTGTCAGAAACGGCGCCAGGACGATGTTTTTCGATTTTTTTGAATTTTTCGCTATTTTTGTTTTTCGGAATTCTCTAGTTGGGGACGGGTAAAAACCACTCGGATCAAAAAAATTTTTTCTCCATTTCTTAGCCTGTAACGACCCGTTTTGGCTTGAAATGATGCCGGTATGATGTTTTTCAATATTTTGAATTTTTTTCGGAATTCTCTTTACGGGGTTAGGTAAAACCGCTAGGATCGAAAACTTTTTTTTCACGCTTTCTCGGCCTGTCCCAACTCTTTTTGGCCGGAAATGGTGCCAGGATGATATTTTTCAACTTTTTTGAATTTTTTTCATATTTTTTCAGAATTCTCTAGTCAGAGTCGGGTAAAAACCGCTCGGATCGAAAACTTTTTTTTCTCCCTTTCTTAGCTTGTACCGATCCGTTTTGGCATGAGATGATGCCTGGATGATATTTTTCAATTTTTTGAATTTTTATGCTATTTTTTTTTTCGAAATTCTCTAGTTGGGGTCGGGTGAAAACCGCACAGTTCAAGAACCTTTTTTGTCCCTTTCTTGGCCTGTCCCGACCCATATTGGCTTCGAATGATGCCTGGATGATTTTTTCAATTTTTTGAATTTTTATGCAATTTTTTTGGAATTGTTTAGTTGCGGTCGGATAGAAGCCGCTCGAATCGAAAACTTTTTTTTCTCCATTTCTCAGCCTGTACCGACCCCTTCTTTTAATGAAATGATGCCCGGATGATTTTTTCAATTTTTTGAATTTTTTTTGCAATTTTTCTTGGAATTCTCTACTCGGGGTGGGCTAAAAACCGCTCGGACCGAAAACTTTTTTTTTCTCCCTTTCTCGACCTGTCGGGACCCGTTTTGGCTTGAAATATGCCAGGATGATGTTTCTCAATTTTTTTTTTTTTTTTGCTTTTTTTGCCTTTTTTTTTTTTTTTTTTTCGGAATTCTCTAATTGGGATGGGGTAAAAACCGCTCAGATCTAAAACTTTTTTTTCTCCCTTTCTCTGCCTATCCCGACCTGTTTGTGCTTGAAATGACGCGGGGATAATTTCTTTCAATTTTTTGAATCTTTTTGCAATTTTTTTCGGAATAATTGACTTGGGGTCGGGTAGAAACTGCTCGGATCGAAAACTTTCTTTTCTCCCTTTTTCGCTTGTCGGAACCCGTTTTGGCTTGAAATGACACTGGTATGATGTTATTCAAGTATTTGAATTTTTTCTATTTTTTTTTTCGGAATTCTCTTTTTGGGGTCGGGTAAAAACAACTTGAATCAAAAACTTTTTTTTCATCCTTCCCGGCCTGTCCGAACCCATTTTGGCTTGAAATGATGCCGGGATGTTGTTTTTCAATTTTTTGAATTTTTTAGCTATTTTTTTGGGAATTCTCTAGTTGGGGTCGGATAGGAACCACCCGAATCGTAAACTTTTTTTTTCTTCCATTCATGGCCAGTCCAAACCTGTTCTGGCTTGAAATGATGCCGGGGTGTCGTTTTTCAATTTTTTGAATTTTTTAGCTATTTTTTTTCGAAATTTTCAAGTTGGGATCGGATAGGAACCACTCGAATCGAAAACGTTTTTTTCTTCCTTTCCTGGCCAGTCCGAACCTGTTCTGGCTTGAAATGATGTCGGGGTGATGTTTTTCAATTTTTTGAATTTTTTAGCTTTTTTTTTTTTCGGAATTCTCTAGTTGGGGTCGGATAGAAACTGCTCGAATTGAATTTTTTTTTTTCTTCCTGTCCGGGCCAGTCCGAACCTGTTTTGGCTTGAATGATGCCGGGATGATTTTTCAATTTTTTGAATTTTTTTTTTGCATTTTTTCTTGGAATTCTCTTCTCGGGGTGGGGTAAAAACCGCTCGGACTGAAAAAAAATTTTTTCTCCCTTTCTCAGCCTCTCGGGACCTGTTTTGGCTTGAAATGATTCCAGGATAATGTTTTTCAATTTTTTGAATTTTTTTGCTATTTTTTTCGGAATTCACTAGTCGGGTCGGGTAAAATCTGCTCGGATCGAAAACTTTTTTTTCCTCATTTCTCGACTTGTCGGGACCAGTTTTGGCTTGAAATGATGCCGGTATGACGTTTCTCAATTTTTTTGAAATTTTTTGCCATTTTTTTTTTTTTTTTCGGAATTCTCTTTTTTGGGTCAGGTGAAAACCGCTAGAATCGAAAAAAAAAAATTTCTCCCTTTCTCGGCCTTTCCCGACTCGTTTTGGCCGGAAATGGTTCCAAGATGATGTTTTTCAAAAACTTTTTTTTTTCTCCCTTTCTCGGCCTCTCGTGACCCGTTTTGGCTTGAAATGATGCCAGGATGACGTTTTAAAATTTTTTTGTTATTTTTTTCTGAATTCTCTAGTCGAGGCCGGGTACAAACTGTTCGGATCGAAAACTTTTTTTTTCTCCATTTCTCGGCATGTCGGGACCCGTTTTGGCTTGAAATGATGCCATAATGTTTTTCAATTTTATGAATTTTTTTGCTATTTTTTTTTTTTTTGGAATTCTCTTTTTGGGGTCAGGTAAAAACTGCTAGGATCGAATTTTTTTTTTTCTCCCTTTCTCGGCCTGTCCCGACTCATTTTGGCCGGAACTGTTGCCAAGATGATGTTTTTCAATTTTTTGTGAATTTTTTTGCTATTTTTCCAGAATTCTCTAATCGGGGTCAAGTAAAATCCGCTCGGGTCGAAAACTTTTTTTTCTCCCTTTCTCAGCTAGTACCGACCCATTTCGGCTTGAAGTGATGCCAGGATGGTATTTTTCAATTTTTTGAATTTTTTTGCTATTTTTTTTCGAAATTCTTTTGTTGGGGTTGGGTAAAAACCGCTCGAATTTAAAACTTTTTTTTTCTTCCTTTGCTAGCCAATCCGGACTCGTTTTGGCTTGAAATGATGCCGAGATGTTGTTTTTCAATTTTTTCAATTTTTCGGCTATTCTTTTCAGAAGTCTCTAGTTGGGGTCAGGTAAAAACCGCCGGATCGAAAACTTTTTTTCTCCCTTTCTCGGCATGTCGTGACCCATTTTGAATTCAAATGATGCCTGGATGATGTTTTCAATTTTTTGAATTTTTTTGCTATTTTTTTTTTGGAATTCTTCAGTTGGGGTCGGATAGAAACCGCTCGAATCGAAAACTTTTTTTTCTCAATTTCCCGGCTTGTACCGTTTTGGCATGAAATGATGCCTGGATGATGTTTTTCAATTTTTTGAATTTTTTTGCTATTTTTTTCGGAATTCTATATTTGGGGTTGTGTAAAAACCGCACGAATTGAAAACTTTTTTTCTCCCTTTCTTGGCCTGTCACAAACCATTTTGGCTTCAAATGATGCCTGGATGATTTTTTCAATTTTTTGAATTTTTTCGAAATTCTTTAGTTGGGGTCGGATAGAAAACGCTTGAATCGAAAACTTTTTTTTCTCCATTTCTCAGCATGTACCGACCCGTTTTGGTATGAAAGGATGCCTGGATGATTTTTTTCATTTTTTTGCTATTTTTTTTTCGGAATTCTCTAATTGCGTTTGGGTAAAAACCGCTCGGATCGAAAACTTTTTTTTTTTCTTCCTTTCTAGGCTTGTCGGGGCCTGTTTTGGTTTGAAATGACTTCGGTATGATGTTATTCAATTTTTTGAATTTTTTTGCTATTTTTTTTTTGGAATTCTCTTTTTGGGGTCAGGTAAAAATCGTTAGGACAGGAAAAAAAAAAAAAAAAAAAAAAAAAAAAAATCGCCCTTTTTCAGCCTGTCTCAGCCCGTTTTGGTCCAAAACGGTGCCAGGATGATGTTTTTCATTTTTTTTTTTTTTTTTTGCTATTTTTTTTTTCAGAATTCTCTAGTCAGGATCATGTAAAAACCGCTAGGATCGAAAACTCTTTTTCCTACGTTTCTTAGCTTGTACCATCCCATTTTGGCATGAAATGATGGTTGGTGGATATTTTTCAATTTTTTGAATTTTTTCCTATATTTTTCGGAATTCTCTAATTGTGGTTGGGGAAAAACTGCTTGAATCGAAAACTTTTTTTCCTTCCTTTCCCGGCTTGTCCGGACCTGTTTTGGCTTGAAATGATGCCACGATGTTGTTTTTCAATTTTTTGAATTTTTTAGCTATTTTTTTTTTTTTCAGAATTCTCTAGTTGGGGTCAGATATAAATCACTCGAATCGAAAACTTTTTTTTTCTTCCTTTCCTGGCCAGTTTGAACCCGTTTTGGCTTGAAATGATGCCGGGTTGTTGTTTTTCAATTTTTTGAAATTTTTAGCTATTTTTTTCGGAATTCTCCAAGTGGGGTCGGATAGAAATCGCTCGAATCGTAACCTTTTTTTTCCTTCCTTTCCTGGCCAGTCCAAACTTTTTTTGGCTTGAAATGATGCCAGGATGTTGTTTTTCAATTTTTTGAATTTTTGAGCCTTTTTTTTTTTGGAATTCTCTAGTTGGGGTCGGGTAAAAACCCTTGGATCGAAAACTTTTTTTTTCTCCATTTCTCTGCTTGTACCGACCCGTTTTGGCATGAAATGATGCCTGGAGGATATTTTTCAATTTTTTGAATTTTTTTACTATTTTTTTTCGGAATTCTCTAGGTTGAGTCGGGCAAAAACCGCTCGAATCGAAAACTTTTTTTTCTCCCTTTCTCAGCCTGTCTGGACCCTTTATGGCTTGAAATGATGCCAGGATGATGTTTTTAAATTTTTGAATTTTTTTGCTATTTTTTTTTGGAAATTTCTAATCGGGGTCAGGTACAAACCGCTAGGATCAAAAACTTTTTTTTCTCCCTTTCTCGGCTTGTCGAAACCCATTTTGGTTTGAAGTGATGCCGGTATGATGTTTTTCATTTTTTTGAATTATTTTGTTTTTTTGTTTTTTTGTTTTTTTTTTTTTTTTTTTGTTTTTTCGAAATTCTCTTTTTGGGGTCAGTTAAAAACCACTAGTAACGAAAACGTTTTTTCTTCGTTTCTTGGCCTGTCCCGACCCGTCTTGGCCGCAAATAGTGCCAGGATGATGTTTTTCAATTTTTTTGAATTTTTTTGCTATTTTTTTTCGGAATTTTCTAGGTTCGGTCGGGTAAAAACCGCTCGGATCGAAAACTGTTTTTTCTCCCTTTCTCAGCCTGTCTGGACCCGTGTTGGCTTGAAATGATGCCAGGATGATGTTTTTCAATTTTTGAATTTTTTTGCTATTTTTTTCGAAATTCTCTAGTTGGGGTTGGATAAAAACCGCTCGGATCGAAAACTTTTTTTTCTCCCTTTCTTGGTCTGTCTCGACCCGTTTTGGCTTGAAATTATGCTAAGTTGATTTTTTCAATTTATTGAACTATTATGCTATTTTTTTTGGAATTCTCTAGTTGGGGTCGGGTAACAACCGCTCAGATTTAAATTTTTTTTTCTCTCTCATGGTCTGCCCCGACCGGTTTTGGCTTGAAATGATGCCTGGATGATGTTTTTCAATTATTTGAATTTTTCTACTATTTTTTTTTTTTTGGAATTCTCTAGTTGGGGTCGAATAAAAACCGCTCGGCTCGAAAACGTTTTTTTCTCCCTTTCTCGGCCTGTGCAAATCCATTATTGGCTTGAAATGAGGCCAAGATAGTGTTTTTCAATTTTTTGAATTTTTTTGCTATTTTTTTCGGAATTCTCTAATTGGGGTCAAGTAAAAACCACTCGAATCGAAAACATTTTTTTTCTTCCTTTCTCGGTTTGTCGAGGGCCGTTTTGGTTTGAAATGACGTCGGTATGATGTTATTCAATTTTTTGAATTTTTTTGCTATTTTTTTTTCGGAATTCTCTTTTTGGGGTCAGGTAAAAACCGTTAGGATCGAAAAAAAAAAAAAAAAAAATTCGCCCTTTGTCGGTCTATCTCAGCCCGTTGGTCCGAAACGGTGCCAGGATGATGTTTTTCAATTTTGTTTTTAATTTTTTCGCTATTTTTTTCAGAATTCTCTAGTCGGGATCGGGTAAAAACCGCTAGGATCGAAAACTCTTTTTTCTACGTTTCTCAGCTTGTACCGTCCCGTTTTGGCATGAAATGATTCTTGGTGGATATTTTTCAATTTTTTGAATTTTTTCCTATTTTTTTCGGAATTCTCTAATTGTGGTCGGGGAAAAACCGCTTGAATCGAAAACCATTTTTTCTTCCTTTCCCGACTTTTCCTGGCCCGTTTTGGCTTGAAATGATGCCACGATGTTGTTTTTCAATTTTTTGAATTTTTTAGCTTTTTTTTTTTTTTTTTTTTTCAGAATTCTCTTGTTGGGGCAGATAGAAACCACTCGAATCGAAAACTTTTTTTTTTTCTTCCTTTCCTGGCCAGTTTGAACCTGTTGTGGCTTGAAATGATGCCGGGATGTTGTTTTTTAATTTTTTGGATTTTTTAGCTATTTTTTTCGGAATTCTCCAAGTGGGGTCGGATAGAAATCGCTCGAATTGTAACCTTTTTTTTCCTTCCTATCCTGGCCAGTCCAAACCTGTTTTGGCTTGAAATGATGCCGGGATGTTGTTTTTCAATTTTTTGTCGGAATTGTTTCTCTGCTTGTACTGACCTGTTTTGGCATGAAATGATGCCTGGAGGATATTTTTCAATTTTTTGAATTTTTTTGCTATTTTTTTTCAGAATTCTCTAGGTTGAGTCGGGTAAAAACAGCTCGAATCGAAAACTTTTTTTTTCTCCCTTTCTCAGCCTGTCTGGACCCTTTATGGCTTGAAATGATGCCAGGATGATGTTTTTCAATTTTTGAATTTTTTTGCTATTTTTTTTGGAAATTTCTAATCGGGGTCAGGTACAAGCCGCTAGGATCGAAAACTTTTTTTTTTTTTTCCCTTTCTTGGCTTGTCGAGGCCCGTTTTGGTTTGAAGTGATGCCGGTATGATGGTTTTCAATTTTTTGAATTTTTTTTTTTTTTTTTTTTTTTCGAAATTCTCTTTTTGGGGTCAGGTAAAAACCATTAGTAACGAAAACTTTTTTTCTTCGTTTCTAGGCCTGTCCTGACCCGTCTTGGCCGGAAATAGTGCCAGGATGATGTTTTTCAATTTTTTTTAATTTTTTTGCTATTTTTTTCGGAATTTTCTAGGTTCGGTCGGGTAAAAACCGCTCGGATCGAAAACTGTTTTTTCTCCCTTTCTCAGCTTGTCTGGACCCGTTTTGGCTTGAAATGATGACAGGATGATGTTTTTTAATTTTTGAATTTTTTTGCTATTTTTTTCGGAGTTCTCTAGTTGGGGTTGGGTAAAAACCGCTCGGATCGAAAACTGTTTTTTTTTCTCCCTTTCTTGGCCTGTCTCGACCCGTTTTGGCTTGAAATTATGCTCGGCTGATTTTTTCAATTTATTGAATTTTTATGCTATTTTTTTTTGGAATTCTCTAGTTGGGGTCAGGTAACAACCGCTTGGATTCAAATTTTTTTTTTCTCTCTCATGGCCTGCCCCGAATGGTTTTGGCTTGAAATGATGCCTGGATGATATTTTTCAATTATTTGAATTTTTCTACTATTTTTTTCTTTGAAATTCTTTAGTTGGGGTCGAATAAAAACCGCTCAGCTCGAAAACGTTTTTTTTCTCCCTTTCTCGGCCTGTGAAAATCTGTTATTGGCTTTAATTGATGCCAAGATAATGTTTTTTAATTTTTTGAGTTTTTTTGCTATTTTTTTCGGAATTCTCTAATTGGGATCAAGTAAAAACCACTTGAATAGAAAACTTTTTTTTCTCCCTTTCTCAGCTTGTACCGACCCGTTTTGGCATGAAATGATGCCAGGCTGATTTTTTCAGTTTTTTGAATTTTTTTGCTATTTTTTTTCGGAGTTCTCTAGTTGGGGTCGGGTAACAACCGCTCGGATCGAAAAAAAAAATTTCTCCTTTTCTCGGCCTGCCCCGACCGGTTTTGGCTTGAAATAATGCCTGGATGATGTTTTTCAATTATTTGAATTTTTGTACTATTTCCTTTTTTGGAATTCTCTAGTTTGGGTCAAATAAAATCCGCTCGGTCAAAAATGTTTTTTTCTCCCTTTCTCGGCTTGTGCAGATCTGTTATTGGCTTGAAATGATGCCAAGATAATGTTTTTCAATTTTTTTAATTTTTTTGCTATTTTTTTCGGAATTCTTTAGTTGGGGTCGGATATAAACCGCTCGAATCGAAAAAAAAAAAATTTCTCCCTTTCTTGGCTTGTACCGACCAGTTTTGGCATGAAATGATGCCTGGATGATTTTTTGAATTTTTTGCTATTTTTTTCGGAATTCTCTAGTTGGGGTTGGATAAAAACCGCTTGAATCTGAAACTTTTTTTTTTTTTTCTCCCTTTCTCTGCTTGTACCGACCCATTTTGGCATGAAATGATGCCTGGATGATATTTTTCAATTTTTTGAATTTTTTTGCTATTTTTTTTGAAATTTTCTAGTTGGGGTCGGGTAAAAACCGCATGGATCGAAAAAAAAAATTTTCTCCCTTTCTTGGCCTTTTCCAACCTATTTTGGCTACAAATGATGCCTAGATGATTTTTTCAATTTTTTGAATTCTTTTGCTTTTTTTTTTTTTTCGAAATTCTTTATTTGGGGTCGGATAGAAACTGCTTGAGTTGAAAATTGTTTTTTCTCCATTTCTTGGCTTGTACCGACCAGTTTTGGCGTGAAATGATGCCTGGATGCTTTTTTCAATTTTTTGAATTTTTATGCAATTTTTCTCGGAATTCTCTACTCGGGTTGGGGTAAAAACCGCTCAGACTGAAAACCTTTTTTTTTCTCCCATTCTCAGCCTCTCGGGACTGGTTTTGGCTTGAAATGATGCCAGGATAATTTTTTTTCAATTTTTTGAATTTTTTTGCTATTTTTTTTTTCAGAATTCTCTAGTTGGGGTTGGGTACAAACCGCTTGTATCGAAAACTTTTTTTTCTCCCTTTCTCGGCATGTCAGGACCTGTTTTGGCTTGAAATGATGCCGGTATGATGTTTTTCAATTTTTTGAGTTTTTTTACTACTTTTTTTTTTTTTTTTTCGGAATTCTCTTTTTGGGGTCAGGTATAAACTGCTAGGATCGAAAACATTTTTTTCTCCCTTTCTCGGCCTGTCCTGACCCCGTTTTGGCCAGAAATGGTGCTAGGATGATGTTTTTCAATGGTGTTTTCTAATTTTTTGAATTTTTTTACTATTTTTTTGGATATTCTTTTTCTCGGGCCGGGTTGGACTGACATTGGCACGAAATTTTTTTCTGCCGCTTTTTCCACTCCACCCAACCCGATTTGGCTAGAAATGAAGCAAAAATGGTGTTTTTTCTAAATTTTTGAATTTTTTTGGGAATTCTTTAGCTAGGGTCGGGTTGGAACGAAAATCGGAACGAAAATTTTTTTGTCGCTCTTTCGTCCTCACCTGACCCAGTTTTGCTAGAAATGAAGCAAAAATGCTGTTTTTCTAATTTTTTTACATTTTTTTTTTGGGGATTCTTTAGCTTCGGTCGGGTTGGATCGAAAATCGAAATGAAATTTTTTTTGCTGTTTTTTCATCCTCTGTAGGGCGACAGCTAGCGCGACCCTTCAGCTCCCCTTTTTGCATCTCACATGCCTACATTTGGCGGCTTGCCAGTCGCGAGTAAGCCGCAAGTCCTATCCGCGAAACTCTGCCTTCTTGCACATACTTGAGCTTTTCTTCGCATCTTCTCTGACACTACCCTTACAATAATCCCACCTAAATACAGGGTTACTAAGAGATAAATTACAAGCAAATTGGCACGGAATAAGACTAAGAAGATGGTTGATAAATTTCAACCTTACAATCTCCCGCTTTGGATATTCCGTGAGAAAACCCTAAAACAAACTCCAGACTTAACGCGTGAGTTAGGAAGAGTTGGAAAACTCACTCACACATAACTCTAGAATCTGTGAAACTTTAGAATCATAAGAACAAGCAAATCCTGAAACACAAAAACATAATAAGTTCATTGTATGTAGAAAACTTGTAATGCAAATGGAGCAAGCATAATGTGATTAAGCACAATGGAGGAAAGCAATAAGCCATGACAAGACCAAAACATGCAATCACTATAACCAAGTGATCACAATGTTCATTCACACTTGGAATAAACATCTAGACATTCAAGTTGACAAACACAAGGCAAATCACTTGAATGACCAACACTCAACCAATGCACAGTACTGATTTAGGTTAGAAGTACTGATTTAACAAAGTACAAAGGATGCATAAAGCATGACACAAACCACAAAGGCCTACAAGTGTGCATACAACCAAACCCTTAAAGTTTACATAAGCAACATGGGTACAAACAATATAAACATTAAAGACCTACAGAGGTAATAGGTACAAACCCAAGCATAACAGTACATATGTTGAATAAACATCATATTATATACTGTGTAACTACTGAAATAAAACCATCCAAGAGATAAAAGGTTAGGCTAAACCAAAAATAGAAACCACTGAGTAACAGACCTATACTAACAACAGAAAACCAACAAAATATCAAAGCTACAAACAAAACATTAAGTGATAAAGAAATCTCCCCCTCAAAATAAGCATTCCCCCTTAAGAGCTGCCCCAAAATTCTCCCCCTTTTTGACCGGAATGGCCAAAGGGTCACTACTCCTGGTTGGTGGAGATGTTGTTAATCTTAGCTGAAAGTACATCAATCTGATCCTGCATTATTATCATCCTTTCAGTATGTTGAGTTTGAACCTCTCTGAGTGTATCAAGCCTTTCTAGAATGATCTGAAATGCATCCGGAGGTATAGCTGATGAAGTTGAGGATCTACTCCTCTTTCTTCTGCTCTTGGGTGTGACTGAATTGTTTGCAGCTTCTGTTTCATTCTCCATTGGATCCCTTTATTCTTGAACATCCTCCACTTCTTCACCTGGTAGATGTCTTTGTATCCTTGTGAGAGTAAATTTGTTTATGGCTGATAGAGGAGGCAAAGGACTGATATCTTGAGAGATTGCAACACCTTTTTCTTTGAAAATCCTCAAGAAAAGACTGGGAAATATCAGCTTGGGTCGTGGGGTGGATCTAGTCTCATCCATTATAGTATCAAAAATGTGAGAACTGATGTCAATGAAGGTTTTCTCCTTAAGTTCCATGAGAAAGATAGCTCTGGCATTTGTCAGTGTAGTCATCTTCCTTATAGGATACAGGTTATACATCATTATGGTGGTTAAACACCTTATGTCTTTAGGAAAATCAGAAGTGTTGAGGCATTTCTTTTCTATAACCCCACCAATTCTTTTCTATACATTGTCCAGAGAGAGCATTCTGTCCTTATAGTTAGTGAATTCATAATCCTCCAACAACTTAACTATAAGGTAAATTGCTTTCTTCTCGCCCAACAACTTAACTCATCCTCCGTTATCACAACATTTGCATAGAATTCCTCTGATTAAAGGGTCACACACAGGTGGAAAGTCACTTAGCAGTTTTTTCTAACCTCTACCCTCAAAACACTCTGGAATGAAGGTGGACTTCAACTCCCTAAAATCAACAAATCTTTCCTGAATGATGGTTTCTTTTGAAAAAGAATCCCTATATCTCTCAAAGTGTTGAATAGACCTAAATAGGTTAGAGTCCATTTTCATTCTTTTGTCAGATTTCTTAGTAGTTGTCTTCTTCTTTGTAGGAGTGCAGCCATCTGTAAACAAGTAGAAAAGGCCACAACAAGACAAAGCACAATGTGGAAATTCACACACATTAGTAACAAGTTGGTTACAAAAAGAGTAATAGTGTGACCAGACAGTATACAGAATCAACACAGTTGATAACCAAAGGATGGATATATCAAATCAAACAGGTTTAAATAGCATAAGAGCAGACAAGAGCAAAAAAAAAAATGACATTGTAAAATACATTCAGATAGATATGAGCATATGTCAATGAACCATGACATAATGAGTATGAAGTGTGCAAAAAGGAAACTAAAAACAGCAGCACAAACATGATCAGGTGTTTTAAAATATGAATAATGCCAACCACAAACACCACAAGCTCAAATAGCCTGAAAATCCTAACACCACATTCAGAGATAAATATAAAAACCCCAAATCCATATGCCCAAAAGAAAATCTATCAAATATCAAAGTTCAGACCAAATATTAGCAACCTGATGAACACACAAAACTCTGAAACACCTCTGCAACAAAAAATACCCTCACACAATCAATCTTAACATTTTAGGCAAACTTATGTTTGAACATTTTATATCGTAGAATCACAGATGCAACATTCAAATCAATAACCTAAAAGCCAAACAGTAAGAATGAAGTAAGGGAAAGAAAACTCATACCTTTTTCTTGGTGTTTGATGAAGACATGATGCAAAAATGAGAGTTTTTTTCAAAGAAACACGGAGTGTTTGAAAGAGTGATTTGGGAAAGACAATGAACAGTCACAAATGTTCGAGGGAAAAACTGAAAAACAATTTAAAAAACTGTCTTTAAAACGCAAAACACGCTTTTTTCGCGATTGGATCAAGTCCCCAGTAAGTCGCCAGAGTAAGTCGCGAAACACTATGAAACAAGATTCTTGAAAAATCTTCTAAATGTTTTTCACGACTGGAAGATATACCCATGAGGGAGTCGCAAGCTGAGCCGCAAAAATCTCTGTGTACCCCTCGTGATTGGACCTGCCACCTGCGAACAAGTCGCCACACTGAGCCGCGAAATATGCAAAAACACAAATTTTGAAAAAACTTCTAAGTCCTTTTTGCGACTAGGATGCTGACCTACCAGTGACTCGCAAAAACTCTCGGAGTGAGCTTCGTGACTGGAGCATGCGACTGGACCTACCTTCGACTGAGTCGCCAAAATAGGGCAACACTGTTTTTGAAAATTTTGACATTTTTGTAAAACAAAATACTTTCCAAAAACAAACTAAAACACTCAAAAATCTTTTTGTGTTTGATCAACAAACATTGAGCTTGTGAAAACACATTTGATCAAGTACAATCACACAAATGAATATGGCATTCATTGAATATAGACTTGCGTGTTGTGTGTGGATATCAAAAATGAGATAGTCCTTAGTTCAATGTGAAGCTTCAATGATCAATTCAATCAAGGCATACATAACTAGTACTAGATAATGTGACCTATCTCAATTATAGAAACATGCATATATGACCTCCCACGTGCACTTGATAACAATTCTTTGAAACCTTTTTATTTGGCTCCATATTTAACATAACATTTGCACTTTTTGAGCAAAGAAAATCTCATTGCGAGATAGATGCCTGAAATTTTTGATATCTCAATTGATGAGTTAGCCTTTGACTTTTTGGACATTATACAATTTATTTTGTTCACTTTCCCTTTTTCCTAGTTGAATACTAGCATGTGCGGCAGGCTTTTGCAGTTCTATATCTCTTCTCATTTGGAGATTTACACTTAGAGAGCTCTTTTAAGCATAAAAATAAAAAGTGGGAAGATATATAGGTGTGAGTCTATGCATGTCTCAAGATCAACAAAACCATTCACTAATCATTCATGACAAGGTTGAAGATCTATTTACAATAGTCACATAGATTTCACAATTTCTTCCACAATGATATAAGTGCATGAAAGACGAGCCAAGCTCGTTAAATGGACAAAGCCATTAGTACAAAGGTACAAGACAAAACATGCTTTGAGACAAAACTTAACAAAGTCGATCAAACTTTTTGGATTTTCTACTATTTATGTGTTTTTGGATTTTTGACACAAAAACAGTAAAAGTTTGATAAAAAACATAACAAAAAATGTAAAAACATTTGAACCAAAGACAATCACACACACAAAATAACAACCAAAATACTAGCAAGAAGCACACAACAAAGCATATTCGCGAACATGGGAAGTATTGATGCATGGACATGTTGTAATGTTTATGCATGAGTATCCTTTGTCACCTACACGTCATGTGCGTTTGGGGTGATATCCTTGACGGATCGGGTACGAGAGTTGGGACTGTCAAACCTTCATGTGAAGCTTTTCAGGGAGTGGATGAAGGCACCGATCATCTTCATCACATTCATCATACCTAGATCACGGTTTTGACTTCTTGGTTGCTTACCACCCCAAGACCTCATGTCATTTCTTCTTCATCGTGACCAAGGTGCACTTGCATTGTTGTCTTCTCTCAGCTTTTGGCAGTTGGGTCTGATATGTCCTTGCAATCCGCAATAGTGACAAACATAATCCGTTCTTGGACCCTGTTGTGATCTTGGAATTGATCTCCCTCTAGCTCTAATTCTGGCTTCTGATTGATTGCAGGATTTGTTAACCACCCGTTGATCATTTACAATCTTCTTCCTTTCAGTCTTAACTTTCTCAGGAATATGCTTATCCACAGTCATCTCTTTGGCCTTTACAAACTTTACTTCTTTGTTGACATTGGCTGATGAGCTGCTTCCTCCGGTGTATCTCAAACTGGACTTGTCTGAGGCATGTTTTTGAGATGAAATAACATCGTCCAGTTTCCTAGAGGAGACTCTATTTACCTTGGCATGAGCTTGTACTACCTCTTACTCAAGAAACCTCACTTTTGTGTAAGCTTCTGATAGCTCACCATTAAGTGCTTCAATCTCACACTTTGCCTCGTTGTATCTTACCAGCAGACATTTGTAGTCTTTCTCAGCTCTCTTCATCTTCTTCACAGCCGCCTTTGCTACCTTGGTATACTCACCTGATTTCTCAAGAAGCAAGGCGTAATTCTTTTGTAGACTAGCTGCATCGTCATCTTCTTCAGCCTCTGATTCTTCAACAATCCCAATAGACTCCAAATCAAAGTGTTCCCTAAGCTCCTTCATAAGTGAACCCAAATCATTCGAGGATTCCACATGTGCAATAGTCATGAATGCAGAGTAGTTTCCTTCTCCGTCATAACTTTCTTCAGAATTAGAATTTGAAAAGTCTATATTATTCAGCCTTTCCCTCTCAAGAAATTGGGACACTCCTTCTTGAGATGTCCATGACCATTGTATTCAAAACACACAATATCCGAAGAAGATTGAACATCCTTCCTTTCTTTCCTCGTAAACTCTTTCCTATCACCTCTTGAAGATGAAAATTTCCCTTTGTTGAATGGTTTCCCACTATTCTTCATCTTCAGAAATTTTCGGAAGTTTTTGGCAAGGTACGCTACTTCCTTCTCCACTCCATCTTCTTCGGAAGGATCATTCATTTTTTCGGTGATGGTTTTGAGAGCAAGCAATTTACTCGTCTTGTGGGAAGGTAGTCCTAGTTCATACATTTGGAGAGACCCAATCATCTCCTGAATTTTGATCTCATCCAGGTCTTTACTCTCTTCTATGACTGTGACTTTTGCTCTAAAGCTTTCAGGCAAGGACCTTAAGATTTTTCTCACTACCTTAGTATCTTCAATCGTCTCACCAAGATTGAGCTTAGCAATGACAATTTCGTTGAGCTTCCCATAAAACGAATCAAAGGGCTCATCATCTCTCATCTTAAGGTCTTCGAATTTGGTGGTAAGCATTTGGAGGTTTGTGTCCTTCACCTTCTTAGTCCCCTCATATGTAATTTCCAAAATCTCCCAAACTTCCTTGGCTACTGTCATATAAGATATCCTGTGGAATTCATCTGGAGACACATCACAGAATGTAGCATTTAAGGCTTTGTTGTTAGCATTGGTTGCCGTAAGAGCTGCCTTATCCCAGGTGGATTTTTCAGCCTCCGTCCTGGTCTAACCTATTTCAACCGCATCCCACACGGTGTCATTAATAGCGCATAGAAATGCCCTCATTCTAACTTTTCAAAAGGCATAATTGTTACCATCAAAAAATGGTGGAACATTGAGAGATTGAGACCTATCCATCTCAACCTATCCATCTCAACAAGGGGTCAAGGATCACAATCAGGTATTAAAACCACAACAAGTGTACCCGCTTTGATACCAATTGAAAGTTCAAAAGGATTTGGTCAATCACCTCTCAAGAATGTGACAATGGAGAGGAAGAGAATAGAGGAATTTGTAGAGTCTCTAATGTAAAGATTGTAGATGAGGCAATCTTGTTTTTCTCTAGGATTTGTTTTACAAAATTCTCTCTGGAAGCTCTCTCAATTTAGTGGGTATAAGAGTCTATATATAGTAGTGTGTGTTTGGAATACGAAGAGACAGTTTTTGCCAAACAGGGCTGATTGGCGGCTTGGCCTCGTGGCTTGTCCAAGTCGCGAGTTCAAGTCGCGACGTAACGGCCTGACCGACCTGGGATTTTTGTCCTGTAGTGCGATTGCTGGCATGACCCTTTAGCTCCCCTGTGTGCATCTCACGTGCCTGCATTTGGCAACTTGCCAGTCGTGAGTAAGCCGCGAGTTCTAGCCGCGAAACTCTGCCTTCTTGCACATACTTGAACTTTTCTTCACATCATCTCACACACTACCCTTACAATAATCTGACCTAAATACAGGGTTACTAAGTGTTAAATTACAAGCAAATTGACACGTAATAAAGCCAACAAGATGGTTGATAAATTTCAATCTTACAACATTTAACACATCACTTTACAATACAACCTACATCAAAACTTCTATTTTTTTTACCACATCATTTAAATGTTTTTCTTTATTCTTCCTCTCTCTCCCTGTCACTCTCTCCTCTGTCTCTCTTTTTCTCAACCCAACTATTCTCAGCATCGCCGGCCAACACACTTCCAACAGTCACCACAAAACTCACCACCCAACCACCCACCAAAGACCCACCACCCATACCACAACCACCACAAACCTATCACCCATGCCACAACTAACAAAAAAGAAAAGAAAAAGAAACCTCCACATCCACCCCACAACCACCACATCCACCCACCAAGCAAAAAACACACACAGCAAACTCACCAAGCAAAAAACACACACAATAAATCCACATCCCAATCCATCATTGCCAATCAAACCACCAAGCAAAACACACACACACACACACACACACCCACACCCGCCCACCACGGCAACCCTCCAATTCGGATTCAACCCACAACATCAAACCCACCACAGCAAACCTCCACAAAAGCAAACCCATCATGCCGAACCAAAACCCATTAGATTGGTGACTTAAACCCACAGGAACCCAGTAGATTGGTGAACCAAAACTCATCTCACACCATACATGAACCCAGTAGATTGGTGAACCGAAACCCATGCAGAACCAAAATAACGACAATTGGACTGTCGAACCCATGACTCATGCCCATCGGACCACAATTGTCGACCATCGAACCATCACCACCGCCACCACCCATGACCATCAGACTGCAACCCACAACCATAAGACCATGACCCACAACCCAAAATCAAAACCTACAGTACAACCCTAACCATTAGACCACGCCGAACCACGAGAGAGAGAAGAGGGAAGAGGGAAGAGGGAAGAGAAAGGTGAGATAGGAAAGAGATAGAAATAAGAAATAGATTTGTTGGAGAATAAAAAAACAATTTTTTTTTTTTTACGATCTAGCTACAGTGAGATGTTATTGATAACAGCTCACTATAACTTGATGTTAAATTTTTTTAACATTTAGCATATTTGATAAAAGTGTATTTTTATTGTTTGAAGTGCTAAAAATACTAAAAATAGTATTTAGAATTTTAAATACCTTTAATGGGAATCCTCTCAACGTAAAAAATAAACCGTCCGTACTAAACCTGCCCCACTTGAGATGACAGTGAGGTGACACGCAAACGCTCAAATGTGTGGTCGCCGGACGCCAAAATTTGGTCAAATCCAGCTAATAATAATAAAAAAAAAAAAAAAAGAAAAAAAAGAAAGAAAGAAAAAGAAGCAACGCCTCTTTAATTTTAGTGTTTATGGGTTCAATATAAAATATGGAAAGAGTCACAAACACAAACACAAGCACAGAAGCAGAAACAGATCTATTATTATTATTATTTAGAAGTCACTAACACAAACACGAGAGAAATGGCCCCGATTGCAGTTGGCAACGTGATCCCAGATGGTACTCTCTCTTACTTCGACGACAAAGACGACCTCCAATCTGTGTCCGTACACTCCCTCGCTGCCGGTAAGAAGGTCATCCTTTTCGGCGTTCCCGGTGCCTTCACTCCCACTTGCAGGTAACCCCCCTCCCTCTTCACCGCGATTCAGATCGTGTTATGTTTAATTGGCAAATGGAGTCTGAAAACTGAGGTGACATTGTCTGACCGTGGGCCCCACACTTGCTAAAAATTACAAAAAAATGCCATCGTTACTCCTGTCTCTGTTTTGCTCGAAATCCAGAGAAATGAGTAATAGCTATATCACTGAGTTAGGACGTCCAAACAAGCATTGGCATTGGCATGTGACGTCCACTGATTTTGGGTTATGGGCGATGAGAATTGGGTGATGGGTGATGGAAATCAAGAAATCCGTCCCACTCCCTCCCACCTTGTCGATAATTGCTAAAAATAAAATACAGCTTAATCTGTTAATCGGACGGTCATAGGTTGTCAGTTATTATGTGAATTGTGGACCATCTGATTTAAGTTGATTGATTATTTTGTGTGTGTGTGTGGGGCACAGCTTGAAGCATGTACCTGGATTCATTGAGAGAGCGGAGGAGCTGAAATCAAAGGGCGTTGACGATATTCTCTTGGTTAGCGGTATTTCTCAACTGAGTTTTTGCTTTTTCTTCTTCTTTTTTTGAAATTTTTTTTCAGCCTTGTTATTTAATTAGACTCATATTGGGGAAAAGTTTTTAACGAATAATAAATGAGCTTTTACGATTTTTTTTTTTTTAGTAAGTCCTCAGCTATGCTGGCTAAAGGGAAATAATTCTTTTCTTTCTATTATTTAGGCATGGAAATGAATTCCATGTTTCATCCATTTTAAGTTCAATTTTGTAGGAATGGAAGGAAATGGAATTCGTTCTAATTCCCCTATTTTTCGTGTGTGCTTAAATGTCTATATATTTTATTTTTATTTAAAACAGATCTCAACAGTATTGCTGTATAAAATCATTCATTTCCAATTACTACTTTCTCTTTGACACTCAAACAAATCCCATTCCTTTCGTTTCAAATATTCAAACAAAGAAAGATAATATATATATATATATATATATATATATTAATTTCTTTCCATTCTTTTATAAACTTCCTAACATACATGTGGATGATCATTATTCATTATTAGGACTATAATAAGCTTGAGATTACTCCAATTTGATTTGGAGAAAATCTGTGTTTGTCCTTAATTCGTTGTGCTTTGCCTTTGTCTAGTTTAGTATTGTCACAACGTTTTTGTTGCTATGTATTGGTGTGGTCCAATCTTGAGGTTGATGTGGTGCATGTTTACATGACCTTGTAAGAGCAAGTCTCAACTGCACCTAGTAGTGCCGGGATTTCTGGGGTAGCGTGGTTCTAAAAGTAGTAATAACAAACAATGAATGAGATTTCTCTCATAGTGAATGCCTATAAGAGCAAGTCTCAAGTGTGCCATGTAGTGGTCGGCACACTAATTTGGTGGCTTCAATTTTATGCTGATAATAAAGGAATGACTCCATTTGTGTTACCAAATTTGACATTGGTTGAGACTCGAGAGAATTATTCTAGACTAAGTCAAGAATGTTCTTCCTATCAAATCTTATTAGTCTATTAGATGCAAAGTTTGTTTGCAATTTTATCTTGTGTTTGTTTTAAAATTTTTGTATATGGATTTTCCTTGGACGTAACTGAACGTGTGTATCTTCATGTATCTAAAGTACTATAGATCTTCTAAGTTCAATAGAATACATTAATCAAGTAAATGCCTACCATTTGTTGAAGAAAGAAATCCCACCTCTGTTGGGCATTGACTTGGTTATGGGCTTATGTATTAGACTATTAGTTAAGCCTCCTTCACCCTCTAGTTAAGTTTTTGGGCATGCTTTAACACTATGTAACGAGAACACTACAGTATCAGCATCTTACTGCAACCGTGGACATACCGTATGTATGTGACAATTTGATTCTGTTTTGAGCACAGCCATATCTTGTGCCTTGTCTTGTTTTTAGTTTATACAAGCAAGGACTGCCCATGTTAATAGTTTTCCTTGTAACCTAGCTTTGGGAGCTACTATATAGATTTAAGATTATATTAATTCTTCTGTGCAAGCAATTTAGTGTGAGTTAATTCCTTTTTAGACACTAGTTATATATGCTTGAGTTGTTGAATCTAATCTGAATAATCATTTTGTCCTCTTACATTGTTAAATTCTCATGATATCATTTGGAATGAAAAGTTGACCTTGACACCTATTCTATGTTTGATCTTGAAGTTCTGTCAGAAACCTTAATTGTCCATTTGTTACTTAAATACGAGACCACGAAAACAATTTTAATTCTGGGTGATTGAGATGAATTGAGCATTTGCATCTATCTTATTCTTTTTTTCTCAATGGGCTAAGCAAATAACAATGATTTCAAGCATGTCAGGATATAGCACTGGATCATTTATAGGATATTTAATTCCAGTTTTGACACACATTTGCAGTTAACGACCCCTTTGTGATGAAGGCATGGGCCAAATCTTACCCTGAGAACAAGCATGTCAAGTTTCTTGCCGATGGCTTAGCAAAATACACACATGCTCTTGGTCTTGAGCTTGACCTTGGAGACAAAGGACTTGGCACTCGTTCAAGGAGGTTTGCTCTCTTGCTTGATGATCTCAAAGTGAAGGTTGCAAATATTGAATCTGGGGGTGAATTTACTGTCTCCAGTGCAGAGGAAATCATCAACGCTCTTTGAATATTAATTAAGACTCATGGCTATCTTTTGTCGCTATGTCCTTTCTCCTCGCTAGGCTCTCGTTCTTGTCTTCAAATTAGAATGTGGCGGATATAAAAATAAAGTTGTTTTAACTATTGTTGTGGATCGTGGAACAATCAGTATGCTTATTATATGATCTTATTACTTTTGACCGTAGATTCTGCCTACATTTTACGAATGTGAAATTGAAAATGTTGCTTGTTACTTATTCTTTTGGTTGTGTAAATTGTGAAAGTGGGACCGTGACATGCTTTGAGTCAAGCCAAACCGACTATTGCATGATCAAACTATGCGTGACAAAAACTAGTAAGAGTTTCAAAACTTGGCTCGGAGCTTGTCATATATGTCTGAAGTCAGGCTTGTTAAAAATTCAGTTAGTCTAAGCTTGGCTCGGTTTTGCCTGATTGGCTTTGGTTTAATACTACTAGCAGCGATAGGGAGTGTGCAATAGCAAGTATGGAACAACGGAGCTAAAAGAAAAAGAAAGAGAGAGAGACACAATTTTTATTGCGTTGGCTCAAGTCACAAGTAATCCATAAATGTAGCATGGTAGTTGTGCTTGGCTGAGAGCGTTAGCAGTGGGCCTGCCAAATGCTAAATGTAAGGTATATTTGGCATTCAAGCACAAAATATGCTCAGCAACTGGAAGGCCAAAACTGGGAAAGGCCAAATTTTTTTTGGCATAGTGCTATAGTACCATCTTAAATGTGCGATGGTACTGTTGTGCTATGCCAAAACAAAATAGTATATTTAATCCGTTTATTTTTTCTCTCTCCTCTGTGATAGAATTTCTTTCCTTTTTAGCATCTCTCAGTTCTTCGGCTCCCTCTCTCTCTCTCTCTCTGACTTCTCTCATCTCTCTCTTTATGCTGGTGCTTGAGGTAGAAGACATTGGAGTCATCGGTGGCGGCGGAGGGGATGAGTCTAGTGTCAAGGAGCTTGAGGATTTCGTAAGATGTTGGAGAGCTCCAACTTGATCCGAGTCAAAATGCGCTACCAAAGTGGGTTGCGCTGCTGAAGTGGAGATTGACTAAAGGAAGTGGTATGGGTTTTTTTATTTTTATTTTTTATTTTTTATTTTTTTCCTTTGTTGTGACTGATGGCTAAAGGAAGAGGTGGGTATGGCTGAATTTGGTATGGGTTTGATATGGATGGTGGCTAAGTTTTATCTCTGCTCTTTCTTTCTTTGTGAGTATGGCTGAATTGGCAGTGAAGAGAAAAAAAAAAAAATCAAGGCTTTTTTCAAGTTGCAGGCATGTATTGGTGGGTGGTTGTTCTGGGTTTGGGTTGGTGGTGGGTGGATGAGAGAGGGACAAACATAGAGACAGAGAACAGAGATAAAGAGAGAAGAGAGAGAGATATTTTTTATATTATTTTATTGTGTAATTTATATTAATTTAATATGTAGTATGAAAAAATAAAATATGGGTTGTTAGATGTATTGTAAAATGATACGGTATAATTGATAAATTAGTTTTTTAGGATGGTAAAATAGGATGGAATGACATTTCTGGTTGTGGATGCTCTTGCTTGAAGATAAATGCTAAATCAGTAATCAATGTATCAGGGTGAGAAAAGTCTTGAGTAGCATATGGAACACGCGAGTTGGTCATGTCAGCTGAAAAACTAACCCGCAATCAACTAAAATATGTGTTGGACCCGCTGGGTCGGATCATTGGTTGGAATGGGTCGGATTTAATGGTTTGGCGGGTTGGACCACTTATTGGGCCTTTTTGGCCGAAATTGTTGGGCTTTTCCATGAATTAATAATTTTTGAATCTCAGATTGGGCCTGTTTTTACTTAATTTCTTTTAAAATGGGTCTCTGCACTTGAATTTGTCCAAAACTCCAAATTCATACTTCCCAGACATTGAGTATGAATTCATACTCCCTACAACTCTATATGAATTTGGCTAGAACCTACATATTGAGTACTGACATTTGGGAAGAAAAAAATACAAAGTAAAACCTAGGTACCAGCTAAAACATCAATAGCATGTAAAACCTAAGCATTAATCAAACAAATAAAAACACAATGCCATTTTGTTACCACCTGTTAAACCGACCAACCATTCCACACATCAACTAAATTTCCAGAACCACAGTAGCAAGCATTACTGAAAATACTACACCTCCATAATTCCATATATATATATAGTAAGCCATAGAGAGAGTAGAGAAGGCAGTTACTGCACAAGGCTGTAAGGCATAAACTACCAAGGCGGTAGGCAATATTCCCAACAGTATATATAATTAGTTACAATTATGAAATACTATAAGTATTTCCAAAAAATAGCTTTCCTAAAGTAGTAAAGAACTACTCTATTATCTATAGTTAATGAGTCCATAACTTATAGAAAGGAAAGCTTACACAGATGCTAGTTTTCCTTCCTATAAGCAAGACAAGAGTTCATGTATAATTAGAAAAGCTACAAATCTGTCCAAAAAAGCTTCAAAATATATCCAATAAAAATTGCCTCCTATACAAAATGTGACCTTCCTTCCTCCTGCAATACAAGGGGAAAAGAAAAAAAAAATATATATATATATATATATATATCAATAATATATAAAGACAGAACAAAAGCTACAGAATAACCAAAAAGGAAGTAACCAATCCGAACAAAAATTATAAGTGCAGAAACATACGCAATCAGTGATCATTTATCAATATTAACTGTGGTACGAGTACCACTTTTGCTTGAATAGGAACTAGAACTTGCTGTTGTTGTTGCTTGATTTAAAACTAGAAAAGAAAAAATTGAGATAACAGATTAAATTTTGCTAAAGTGTATGACACATTTAATAACACTTAATAGACAAGGAAGTTTGGAAGTTAAACATATTACCTAATTCATGAAATTCATCCTTCGAGGCCTTCATCTTGTCCTTTGACTTGCGAAAAGAAATTGGGACATGGGCTTGCAGCTAGTTTTGAGCATAAACAAGATTTTGAACCGTGAGAGGGGAGAGTGAACTTCGAAATGGATCAAGTATGCGCCCTCTGGTACTAAATGCCAATTCAGAAGCAATCGTAGAAATAGGTACAGCCAGCACATCCCTAGCCATTTTGGATAGCACTTGGTACCTATCTGAATTGGCTTTCCACCACCCCAAAATCTCAAATTTCACATCCTTTCTACTCTCACAATTTTCAGCCAAATATTTTTCAATCTCATTGCTACACCCTGTAGACTTCTCAGCCTCTAAAAAACGCTCATATCGTGAATTAACCATCGCATACGGATCACTACAACCAATTGTATCACCTTCCATGTGTGTCTTCTCACTCTCACTTGGTACTACCACATTTGGTGAATCAGCCCTAGAGTAATCATCATACAACCTATCCATGGTATCCCTCACCAACTCAACCATCTCATTAGCCACTTCATCGCCATGAATTTCAGAAAAAGAAAACTTCAAAAACCTTATTTTCTTCCTTGGATCAAGAACCACAGACATACAAAAGTTGATTAATTTTATCCCTTTTTCTCTTGTACTTCTTAAATTTAGCTTCTATTTTAGTTGCTATGTTTTTCAAGAGATGATTTTGAGATTTAATTAAATTAGCAATATTCTCTTGAAACACAAACATCTCATCAAAGAAGGTATTTGAAGTAACATACAAGGAACCAGAGAACTTTTTTGTTGCATTGTAAAAAAGTTTCAAGAAACCCACAAATGTCCTACAATTTTGAAAATCAACCCCACAAGGAGATCCCAAACCACTACTATTTTCCTTGTTAAAAAAGTATAAAGAATAGCTATCATCCTCAGAGTCCATTCTTAAGAACACTTTCTCAAAAGCAATATCTAATATGAGATAGGTAGAGTTCCACCTAGTAGGTACATCTAGACTTAGTAAACTCTTAGATTCAATACCTAATCTCTCCACAACTCCTAAAAGTTTGATTTCTATTTGGTGAGGTCTTCACATACCTCACCGCTTCACACATCCTAGCAATGGACGCATCAATTTCTTTCAAACAATCTCCCATAATCAGATTTAGGATATGTGCACAACACCTCATGTGCAAGAACTCATGTTATAAAACAGTCCCCTTCAAATCTTTAGTTACTATTTGTAAAAATTTAATGGTAGTACCATTAGAGGTAGCATTATCCACTGTCAAGGTGAATATGCCATCAACACCCCACTCACGTAAACACATCTCAATCTTTCTACCTATTGTTTCCTCCCTATAGTCTTCCACTTGACAAATTCAGAATTCTCTTATGCAAGTTCCAATCATCATCAATAAAATGACTTGAGGGGGACTTATAATTTAGATTTTGAATACTATTCCATGTGTCCGTAGTAAGGCACACCCTACGACCTTTCAAGGCTTCCTTTAGTTTTTCTCTCTCAACACCATAAATGCCAATCACATTCCTAGTCACAGTTTGACAAGATGGGATATCCCTAATTTGCAACTTAGGTTGTAAGGTTGTTGAATATCTTTGAAACCCATACCCTTCAACAAACTTAAAAGGCAACTCATCTATTATAATAATTTCAGCAAATGCCTTCCTAGAAGCCTCAACAGTAAAGACTGTTGGTACAAGCTAAAACACTTCTATTAGGGTTCTTAACACAATTTGGTGTATGATTCAATAAATTGGTAGTACCGACCCTTTTTATTAGCACAATAAGTTTTTTGACAATAATGGCAAATAGCCTTAAATTAATCCTCACTAATCTTTATTTTTTCAAAATGATCCCAAGGAGTAGACTTTTTCCTATTATTACCACAATCAGCAGCTATCTCACTCACCTTGGTTTTATCATTAGGTTTAGGTGGAAGTGCCTTAGAATTAGTTGGAGTGGCAATAGGTTCAGCTTGGACAACGGGTTCAGCTTGGGCAGCGGATGTTGTTTGGGAAGGAGGTGCATCATTAGAGGTTTCTATAACCTAAAGACATCAAATTTAAGCATTAGCAAACAACCATAAAAAGCTAATCCTAAGAAAGATCATTGTAGTTGACCTCTTAAAGGGCAAAGTCACATACACTGGAGATTTGTAGAATAAGAAATATCATTATGCATAATAAGTATTGTCTTCACAAGTACTGATTTCATTTAACAGTCAGAGTACTGTAATAAGGTAAATTACATGGCATTTCATAGTTTCATTTAAATTATAAGTATGTATATTTAAGAGTCAAGACAAAACTAAGAATTGAAAAAACTAAAGACTTCAAATTTAAGCATTAGCAAACAACCATAAAAAAACTAATCCTAAGAAAGATCATTGTAGTTGACCTCTTAAAGGGCAAAGTCACATACAGAGGAGCTTTGTAGAATAAGAAATATCATTATGCATAAGTATTGACTTCACAAGTACTGATTTCATTTAATAGTTAGAGTTCTATATCATGGTAAATTACATGGCACTTCATGATTTCATTTAAATTACAAGTATGTATGTTTAAGAGTCAAGACAAAACTAAGAACTGACAAAATTAAAGACATCAAATTTAAGTATTAGCAAACAACCATAAAAAAACTAATCCTAAGAAAGATCATTGTAGTTGACCTCTTAAAGGGCAAAGTCACATACACTGGAGCTTTATAGAATAAGAAATATCATTATGCTTAAGTATTGACTTCACAAGTACTGATTTCATTTAATAGTCAGAGTTCTATATCAAGGTAAATTACATGGCACTTCATGATTTCATTTAAATTACAAGTATGTGTGTTTAAGAGTCAAGAAAACACTAAGAATTGATATAACTATAAGTATTTGAAAGAAATTTTCCTTGGCAAAAGTTCTTATATCCATAAACAATAAAGATAAGAGGGACAGGATGTAACTAAAGATCGAAATACCTATGAGCTCCTTCAGCACAATAACCGAGCAACCTCACTAAATTCTTATGCTGAACACGTCCAATTGCTTTAACTTCAACCTTAAACTCCTTCTCAGTTTGTCCTCCAAAGTTTAAAAAAAAAAAAAAAAAAATTACCCCAATTAAGCTTTCTCTGCCATAACCCCACAACACAAAGCACATGAACAAGATTTGGTTTTCATAAAATGATAAACCCATATCACAAACACAAAATACAGAAAATGATGGATGAAAAGGGAAGTTTTTTTTACTTGATCTAAGACTAGGAAGCCGAGACTGAGAGGCTGAGAAGACTCATGGAGTGAAGAAACTAGAAAGATTTTGAATCTTTGGTGTAAAGGAGTAAAGGACTTGGTTTGTTTCAAAATAAAAAAAGAGAGATTTTGAAATCACTAAAGACTAGAGAGCAAAGAGAAAGTTGAGAACTCAGAGAAGACCAATTTATAAGAGAGAGAGAGATGAGGGTTGAGATTTAATTGTTAGCCAAGTAGAGAAAGGAAATCTGTTTTGGTTTTTGATTTGAAGTGTATTCGAGACTTCGGCATGGGGAAGTGATTCATGACCATGGTAGAGTCTTGAAACCCTAAAACATGAATCATGACCATAGGCATGGGGAAGTGAAAAAATTCCATCTGATTTGAAGTGTAGTCGTTCCATCTCTTCAGTCTGAAGTGTAGCCGTTTTAGCAGAAGATTTTTTTTAAGTGGAAATAGTGTGATATGAGCTTTTCTATGCGTGGAAACTATGGGAACAAGTGGTTTTAGGGATGGATACTACTCAGTGGTTTAGCCTTTTAGTCCCATCACTCTTGTAGTCTTGTCGTGTAGCACTAAACAAATCATCTTTTAGTCCAATCACTGCATTTCCCCATTTAGAGTTTCAGACTTCACGGGTTGTACAACATATATAATTATTATTTTAATTTTTTTTTTTTTTTAATCTTAAACCATCGGTCAGGTCAGACTTTGTGGGTTTTTAACCCATTAACTCGCCACCTGAACCGATTCTTCATGTTTTATTAGAGAGGGAACCGAAACTGACCCACCATGGACTTTAGGTACACCCACTGGGCCTCGGGTTGGTTGGACCTAGGCAGTTTGGTCGGGTCTTTCACTCACTGGACAGCCCTAAGTACCATCTTAAATGTGCGATGGTACTGTAGCGCTATGCCAAAACAAAATAGTATATTTTAATCCTTTTATTTTTTCTCTCTCCTCTGTGTCAGAATTTCTTTCTTTCTCAGCATCTCTCAGTATTTCGGCTCTCTCTCTCTCTCTCTCTGACTTCTCTCATCTCTCTCTTTGTGCTGGTGCTTGAGGTAGAAGACATTGGAGTTGCCGGTGGCGGCGGAGGGGATGAGTTGGAGAGCTTGAGGATTTCATTGCTGATGTTGGAGAGCTCCAACATGATCTGGGTCAAAAAGTGTCGCCGAAGTGGGTTGCAATTTGGGTTGTGCCGTTGAAGTGGAGATTGACTAAAGATAGAGGTCTGGGGTTTTTTTTTTTTTTTTTTTTCCTCTGTTGTGACTGATGGCTAAAGGAAGAGGTGGGTATGGGTTTGATATGGATGGTGGCTGAATTTTATATTTGCTCTTTCTTTCTTTGTGAGTATGGTTGAATTGGCAGTGAAGAGGAAAAAAAAAAAAATCAAGGCTTTTTTCAAGTTGTAGGCGTGTATTGGTGGGTGGTTGTTTTGGGTTTGGGTCGGTGGTGGGTGGATGAGAGAGGGACAAACATAGAGACAGAGAACATAGATAAAGAGAGAAGAGAGAAGAGACAGAGAGATTTTTTATATTATTTTATTGTGTAGTTTATATTATTTTAATACGTAGTATAAAAATAAAATATGGGTTGTTGGATGTATTGTAAAATGAAATGGTATAATTGATAAAGTAGTTTTTTAGGATAGTAAAATATGATGGAATGACATTTCCGATTGTGGATGTTCTTACTTGAAGATAAATGCTAAATCAGAAATCAATGTATCGGGGCGAGAAAAGTCTTTAGTAGCATATGGAACACGCGAGCTGGTCAGGTCAGCTGGTGTGTTAAACTTAAATTAATATTATCTCTGTAGCAGTCAGTCAAGCAAACAAGAAAATCCTCCCACTTGTAGAATTTAAACGAGGTTTACCAGTTAAACCGGTTTTTTTTTTTTTTTTTTTTAGTGAAACATTTAGCTTTAACCAAGGAAGAAAGGAAGTTGTGGAGAGAGGATTGAAATTGATATTTTCCAGCTAAGTAATTTAGGCAGAAAACTTTGTGAGACAAACCTGGCCCAAAAACAGCGAAGGAGAACGATAAATTTTGTCCTAATTATTTAATGTCAAAATCTTTCGGTTACAGCTTAGGAATTTGTTCTGTTATTTCTTCTTGAAAATGGGCTCTTTTCTAAGAAGAAATGACAATATGCAAAATTTGTGGTTTACCTTTTGACATTTATGACAAACTTCTAGAATTCTTTTTGGTTAAATATTGCTCAAATCAGAGTTTATAGGCTATATATATATGTAGTGAAATTTGATACTAAGGCTACTGAATTGCTCAGAAAAATAACACTTTTTGAATTTATGACAAACTTATATGAGTCTTTTGTCTAAATATTGTTCAAACCATATAGTCTATACATGTGTAGTAAAATTCGGTACCAAGACACGAATTTGCAAGAAAGAGGAGAGAGAATATTGATAAAGAAAAATAAAAGGACAGATGAGACAAAGGACAGAAGAGAGCAACCAATTTTTAGGAAGAAATAACATTATGCGAAATAGAGAGAATAGAAACTTCTATGAGTCTTTTAGCAAAATATTACTCAAATTATTGGGTAAATTGCAAATTAGATTTTACATCCTGAAGTTTTAGAATTTGGATTTTACCTCCTGAAACTTGGGGTGTTTAGATTTTACACCATAACATTTCAGACCTTAAATTTTACCTCTTAAAGTTTAGGGTTGTTTGGATTTTACACTCCCAAAATTCTGAAACTTTAGAATGTAAACTCCAAACACCCCAAAATTTTAGGGAGTAAAATCCAAACACTTCTAAAATATAGGGGGTAAAATCCAAATTCTGAAATGTCAAGGTGTAAAATCCAAACATCACCAAACTTCAAGGGGGTAAAATCTAAATTCTGAAACTTCAGGGTGTAAAATCTAATTACTCCCAAACTTTAGGGGTGTAATTTGCAATTTACCCCAAATTATTTATAGGCTACATATGTGTTGTGAAATTCATTACAAATGCCCAAATTTGCAAAAAAAAATGAGAGACAATATCGATAGAGAATAATGGGACATAGGACAAGAACAGAGCACAACCAATTTTCAAGACGAAATAAAAATATTCAAAATAAAGGGAATAAGGGGACAGATGGTATAGAAGAGAGCCTATTTCAAGAAGAAAGAACAATATGTGCCTAAATATTGATAGAGAGAATAATGATACTTATAGAGTCTTTTGGCTAAATATTGATAAACCAATTTTTAGGAAGAAATAACAATATGTGGCTAAATATTGATAGAGAGAATGAGAGGACAAATGGGAGTCTTTTGGCTAAATATTGATAGAGAGAATAAAGGACCAGATGGGACAAAGGACAAAAGAATTGATAGAGAGAATAATGGGACATATAGGAGTCTTTTGGTTAAATATTGATAAGCCAATTTTCAAGAAGAAATAACAATATGTTGCAAAATATTGATAGAGGGAATGAAGGGATAAATGGAAGTCTTTTGGCTAAATATTGGTTGATCATAATGGGACAAATGGGACAAAAAACAAAAAGAGAGCTTACTACTGTAAGGGATTAAACATGTTAGGACATATGTGGTTCACTTGTTAAGAACATATGTCATTGTTTTATGTAATTGGCTAATCCTTTGACAAAACGCACTTTACTTGTAATTGAGTAGTTCTAGGTATTTTTACTACTTCAAGAAATAAGGTATCAAGATCAAGTGTTGAAGTCATCAACTATGTCCAAAAAACAAGTTGACAAGTGCAAGTTTATTAAAGCTTGACAGCTAGCTCGACAGCTAGCATGTCAAGTTTGTCCAAGAAACAAGTTGAGAAGTGCAAGCTTATTAAAGCTCGACAGCTAACATGTGTTGAGGTTTAGAAAGCTATTCAGCCCGTGTGCTCGACAGCTGCTCAACACCTCCTATTTGTCGAGGTTTATGAAATTCAGAATTCTGATATAATTTTCTTGGAATCCGTGAATGTGTCTTTGAGCTTTCTTTTTTCCTAACCCTAGATATATAAAATGATTGTTTTATGGGTCATCAAAGAGTATACAAGTTTTCCCTAGTTCATCATTCTTGAAGAAGTTACTGTGTATGTGCACCTTTGAGTTTTGTGACCAAGCATCTTCTTGATCTTCATCGTTGGGATGAACAGAAGAACTTTGCACCCAAAAACCTTCTTTAGTTGGTGATTAAAGTCGTGTACTGGGATTCGCGCAATTGGTTAGTCACGTACTTGGGAGCCGTGCATCAAAAAGGGAAATTGTCACTACAGAACAAGTCTAATTGGGTATTGGGGTAAGGGTTCAACTGTAGGTTGGTACAAGATACTGGGATTCCTTTACTTGTAACCGCTTATTGTGATAGTAGTGGAATTTCGGGAGTAGTGACTTGAAAATCACCCGGTGGGGTTTTTTGCCATGCAGGTTTTCCCCATTCGTAAACAAATCACCGTGTCAAATTTATTTTTCACTGCACTTAGATTAATTGGTGATTTGTTTGTGCTACCACGTGCTTTGTATGTTAGTTAACTTAATTAATTCACTTGACTAAATTAATTGGTTAATTTATCACAAGGAGTCAATTCATTTTTGGCCTATCAAAACATCTTCTCTTTAGAGGAGAAGTGTTAGTTTAAGAATCAACCACTAGACTATTCCTCACTTTTTTGTTACTATTGGAAGCTCAGATTATTTGATCTAAAAAACTTTAGATATTTCCAAAAAAAAAAAAAAAAAGAAGTATATATATATATATTTGTTAAAGGATAATTTTGACAACGAGAACAATGAATTTGAACTTTAAACATCTTAGTTGGAAAAATTAGAAATTGCCAATTATCAAATATCAACAAAAAAAAAATTGTTTTAATTTTTATTCTTATTGATATATTTATAGATTTTTATTGCAATTAATCATCTTTAAAAATAATTTTTTAAAATTGAAATTATTTGTTTGTTTATGCAATTATGACATGGACTTATAGAATTAAATTTTTTATATATCTCTCATGTAATATGTTTGAAAATTATTTAAATTTTGGTGGATACTTCTTTAATAAAGGTTAATAACTTTTATAAATTGATTTCATTTTTTTTTTGTATTTATTAAATGTTAAATCTTGATTTGACCTCAAAACTTTGAACGTATCTATTTTACAGTTCTTTAAACAAGCTATTTTCTAAACCTTTCTTACCATTAGCATTCACAACCAATAAAATTATGAACGAATTGTATAATATTCTTTTTGAGAATAAATTTAGTATGACTTTATTCAACTTCTAATAAATTTGATATAGTTAAACAATAAATATCTAATGGAACAAACTTCATCCATACTAACTGATGATGTATGGAATCAGTTAGTTGAACACTTCGGCTTTGGTGGACTACGGCGTTAGCGAAGGCCTATAAAGAGAGAAAACAGTCAAAGGGTGACCGGGGCGAACCGGCCAAACACCCTCCGATGACAAAAGTTAGTTTTTTTTCTTCTAATGGAGTTTCAACTTTATTCAATGTAAAATCTCAGGAAATTCATACCTTTGCATGGTTAAGACCGGACCTTATATAGGGTATTCTAGGGCGGTTACTAGTTCAATAACTTCCCCCAGAATCTTGGAATCCGGACATAACCTCCTCAATGGCTATAAAAATCATAACCGCCGTTGGAAGTTATATATGTGGGAGGGATTGGCGGCGATGAACACGGGTTGATGAACCGCTCCAAAATTTGCTAAGTGTTGCGTAGTCGTCCATGCGCTCTGCGCATGGACGACTCTTTGTTGTGCCGTTGTGTGGTCGTCCATGCACCTTACACATGGACGATTTCTTTCGACTTGATTCCCTGAAGTTTAATCAATTGCCCAACATCCCAAGGATGAGATATCTGGACGAATAGGAGATGGCCTAGTTGTTTGGCTAACCGTTCATCATGGACGACCCATCTGGACGAACCATAGATGTGATTTTTTGTTATCCATCACTAACAATGAAATAAAAAGTTTTTCTTTTCTAACTAAGACATGAGCTACAACATTACCAAGTCTGCCTATATGAGAGAGAATGATTCTGAAGAGAACCAACAATGAATCATATAATATGAATATAAAACTAACCTAACTTTTCTTTTCTTCCTTAAACTTTAAATACCAAAATCATCTAACTATACAGGAATTCCAATAATAAAAAAAAAAAGATTTGAAAAAAAATAAAAGAAAGAAAGAGAATAAAGTACATAGAAAATCTTAGATTATTAAAAAATGAAATAAAAACATAGCAAATAAAAGATATTTACTGTATTCATTATCTTTCCTGAGAGAAGCCTTTGGATTTTCATTTAGTTCATTCTCTTTCTTTCTTTTTGTCACATCTTATAATTTTTATTGGAATTCTTGTATAGGTAGGTGATTTTGGTCTTTGAAGTTTATTGGGTAAAAGAAAAGTTGGATCAGTTTTGTATTCATATTATATGATTCATTGATAACTTTATTTGTTGTAAATACTAATTGTGAAAAAGGTTTAAAAGATAGCTCATTTAAAGAACTGTAAATCAAATATATTCAAGATTTTGAGGTCAAATCAAGATTTAACATTAAATAAATAAAAAAGCAAAACTCAGTAACCTTTACTAAAAAAAAAAAATTCACTAAAATTTAAATAATTTTCATACATATTACGTGAGTTTGTTTTTTTTGTTTTTTTTTTTTTTTTCATAATATAGTTAGTCCTTTAAGTGCATGGCATAATTGCATAAACGAACATGTGATTACAATTTTCAGAATATATATATATATAGAAGGCTAAATTACAATAAAAATTTATAAATATATTAATTAGAATAAAAATTAAAACAAAATTTCATTTATTTTATTGATACATTCTAACTAGAACTTTTTAATATTTCTAATAGAGATGTTCAAAATTCAAATCCACCATCCACATTGTCATAACTATCTTTTTTTTTTTTTTTTTTTTTTAATTATACTTATATATATATATATATATATATAACGTTTTTAAGAATTAATTATTTTATCTTACAATACTAATCATAAAGTGAGGAGTAGTCTAGTAGTTGGTTCTTATACTTACACTTTATAGGCTACTGTTTTCTCAAATGCTAGAAAATATTGCTCAAATCCACATTTTCGAAGCTACTTTTGAGGAAGATGCTGAGACAGTAACAAATGCTCTTAAGGATGGAGGTTCAAACCATCCTGAGTTTGGTCATGTCATTAATGATTCTCTTGTCTTAGCTAGTGATTTTTGTTTCTGCAGTTTTTCTCATGTAAAACGATCAGGAAATTCAGTTGCCCATTTTCTGCTTGCCAGAAAATCCAAGTTTGGTAATGAGCCACAGGTATGGACTGAATCCATTCCTGATGATATAGCTCCCCTTGTATCTCATGACTCTTTGTAGTTCCCTTTCTATTCAATCAAGCCGGCCTTTGGGTTTGGATTCTCAAAAAAAAAAAAAAAAAAAAAAAAAAAAAAAAAAAACTATTGCTTTCTCAAGTGCTAGAAAAATATATGGGCCATGTAATAATCTGAATCCTTATTATTATTATAAGATTAACTCTTTCACCGATGTTCATGAACATAAAAAATGTTAAACCTACAACTAATTTTTCACGAGTTTTGCCAAATAAATAGTTAAAAAAAAAAAAAAAAAAAAAAACTTACAAATTAATATGATAATAAATACGATTAGTTTGCTTCAACAAATAATCAATGAATATTTTGATTTACTTGTTTGTGAATGATAACACATTAGTTTGGTATTAAAATTACAAGGAAGAATCTCTTGAGGTGGCCCAAGATATTAGGTTTTATTTTTTAATTTTTTAAATTATTATTATTATTTTTTTTATAATTTAATAGTTTGAGAATGAAGATTTAAATTTTAGACATCTCCATTGTAAACACAAGAAGGTATATCAATTAAGCTACAAAGTTCTTAGCAACCAAAATATTGGTTAAAGGTTTCAAACACAATTTCAATGAAGACTTAATAAGTTAATAACCACTAGGTCCTTAGGACTCATTGCAAACATATTGATCTTATAATATCCCCCTTAGATAAAACTCATTTCCATCAAATTTATCAAATTCCACCCATTAAACAAGAGGACTTGCTCCTTTGCCCAACATCTGTCATCCATAGTGAAAGGGAATGACGTACCAAAATGCATCCAACAATACATCCAGCAACCTATTTTATCTATTCTAACACATCACTTTACAATACATGCAAAAACAAACATTCCATTTTTTTTTTTTACCACTTCATTTAAGTATGCTTTCTTTATTTTTTTTTTTTTTTACTTTATTCTTATTCTCTCCTCTTTCTCTATCTTCGTCTCCATCTCTTTCTCTTCTCTGCCACCCACATCTATTGCTACCATATCTTTCTCTTCTCTGATACTCATCCATTGCCACCAACCACCACAACCAATTAAAAAAACATCAAACAAGAACTTGTAACCCACTGCAAACCACCACCGCCATTACCACTAGAAAAATAAATGAATAAATAAATACACCATAAAACTTCAACCACAAACAAGCAACCAGCAACTTGCAACCCATTGCCAACCACCACTACCATTGGGGAAAAAAATAAACTGCAAAACTCATCACAATCACACCCACAATCGGCCACAAAACCCACCACCAAAAACAAAAAAAAAAAAAAATAAAAAAAAAATAAAACACAACCCAAACAAAACCACATTCACAACCATAGCCAGCACCACCAACACCACCACTGTCCCCACCAAAAGACCCCTAAAACCCAGCAAGCCACAACTCATAAAACCCACAACCCACCAAACAATAATCTCCGTGATGGCTTGAAACGATGGCAGGATGATGTTTTTCAATTTCTTGAATTTTTTTCCTATTTTTTTGGGAATTGTCTACCTGGGGTCAGGTAAGAACTGCTCAGATTGATAACTTTTTTTTTTCTCCCTTTTTCAGCCTGTCCTGACCCGTTTTGGCTTGAAATGATGCCAGGATGATGTTTTTCAATTTTTTGTATTTTTTTGCTATTTTTTTCGAACTTCTCCAGCTAGGGTCGGGTAAAAACTGCTTGGATCGAAAACTTTTTTTTTACCCTTTCTCGGCTTGTACCAACCCGTTTTGGCTTGGAATGATGCCTGGATGATGTTTTTCAATTTTTTCAATTTTTTTCCTATTTTTTCCGGAATTCTCTAGCTGGGCTCGGGTAAAAACTGGCCAGATCGAAAAAAAATTTTCCTCCATTTCTCATCCTAGGCAGACCCTTTTTGGCTTGAAACGATGGCAGGATGATGTTTTTTCAATTTCTTGAATTTTTTTGCTATTTTTTTGGGAATTCTCTACTTGGGGTCGGGTAAAAACCGATCGGATCGAAACCTTTTTTTTCTCTCTTTCTTGGCCTGTCCCAACCCGTTTTGGCCTGAAATGATGCCAGGATAATGTTTTTCAATTTTTTTTTACTCCTTTTTTCGGAATTCTCTAGTTGGGGTCCGGTAAAAACTGCTCGGATCCATAACTTTTTTTTTTCTCTCTCTTTCGGCCTGTCCAAACTCGTTTTGGTGTGAAATGATGCCAGTATGATATTTTTGAAATTTTTTTTTTTTTTTTTTTTTTCAGAATTCTCTAGTTGTGGTCGGGTAAAAACCGCTCGAATCGAAAACTTTTTTTTTCTCTCTTTCATGGCTAGTCTCGACCGGTTTTGGCTTTAAATGGTGCAGGGATGTTGCTTTTCAATTTTTTGAATTTTTTTCGCTATTTTTTTTTCGGAATTCTCTAGTTGGGGTCAAGTAAAAATCGCTCGGATCGATAACTCTTTTTTTCTCCCCTTTTCGGCCAGTCCTGACCCGTTTTGGCATGAAATAATGCCAGGACGATGTTTTTGAATTTTTTAAATTTTCTTACTCTTTTTTCAGAATTCTCTTGCTAGTGTCGGGTAAAAATCGCTCGGATCGAAAACTTTTTATCTCCCTTTTTCGGCCTGTCCCGACCTGTATTGGCGTGAAATCATGCCAGGATGATGTTTTTGAATTTTTTGAATTTTTTTCCTATTTTTTATCGGAATTCTCTAGTTGGGGTCAGGCAAAAACCGCTCGGATCGATAACTCTTTTTTTCTCCCTTTTTCGGCTTATCCCAACCCATTTTGGGGTGAAATGATGCCAGGATGATATTTTGAATTTTTTGAATTTTCTTACTATTTTTTTCGGAATTCTCTTGCTGGTGTAGGGTGAAAACTGCTCGGATCGAAAAACTTTTTCTTCTCTCTTTCTCGACCTGTCCTAACCCGTTTTGACTTGAAATGTTGCTAGGATGATATTTTTCAATTTTTTGAATTTTTTTGCTATTTTTTTTGGAATTCCCTGGTTGGGGTCGGATAAAAACCGCTCGGATCAAAAACTTTTTTTCTCCCTTTCTCGGCTTGTCCCGACCCATTTTGGCTGGAAACGGTGCCAAGATGATGTTTTTCAATTTTTTTGCTATTTTGTTTTTTCAGAATTCTTTAGTCGGGGTCAGGTAAAAACCGCACGAAACGAAAACCTTTTTTCTTCCTTTCCTGGCTAGTCCAGACCCATTTTGGCTTTACATGATGCCGAGATGTTGTTTTTCAATTTTTCAGTTATTTTTTTCGGAATTCTCTGATTGGGGTCGGGTAAAAACCGCTCGGATCGAAAACTTTTTTCTCCCTTTCTCGGCCTGTCCCGACCCATTTTGGATTGAAATGATGCCTGGATGATGTTTTTCAATTTTTTGAATTTTTTTGCTATTTTTTTCGGAATTCTTTATTTGGGGTCGGATAGAAACCGCTCGGATCAAAAACTTTTTTTTTCTCCCTTTCTCAGGTCGGTTACAAACTGCCTGAATCGAAAACTTTTTTTTCTTCCTTTCTCGGATTGTCGGGACCTGTTTTGGCTTGAAAAATGCCGGTATGATGTTATTCAATTTTTTGAATTTTTTTGCCATTTTTTTTTTTGGAATTCTCTTTTTGGGGTCAGGTAAAAACCGCTAGGATCGAAAACTTTTTTTTCTCCCTTTCTCGGCCTACGCCGAACCGTTTTGGCCGGAAACCGTTCGGTTGCCTAGAGGATATTTCTCAAAATTTTGAATTTTTTTCCTATTTTTTTTCGGAATACTCTAGTTGGGGTCGGGTAAAAACCGCTCGAGTCGAAAACCTTTTTTCTTCCTTCCCAGGCCTGTCCGGACCCGTTTTGGCTTGAAACGATGCAGGTATGTTGTTTTACAATTTTTTGAATTTTTTATCTATTTTTTTCAGAATTCTCTAGTTGGGGTCGAATAGAAACCACTCGAGTCGAAAGCTTTTTTTCTTCCTTTCCTGGCCAGTCCAAAACCCGTTTTGGGTTGAAATGATGCCAGGATGTTGTTTTTCAGTTATTTGAATTTTTTAGCTATTTTTTTTTTCGGAATTCTCTAGTTAGGGTCGGATAAAACCGCTAGAATTGAAATTTTTTTTCTCTTACCTTCCTGGCCTGTCCAAACCTGTTTTGGCTTGAAATGATGCTAGGATGTTGTTTTTCAATTTTTTGAATTTTTTAGCCATTTTTTTCGGAATTCTCTAGTTGGGGTCGGGTAAAAATTGCTCGGATCGAAAACTTTTTTTTTTTTCTCTGTTTCTCTACTTGTACCGAAATGTTTTGACATGAAATGGTGCCTGGATGATATTTTTAAATTTTTTAAATTTTTTTGCTATTTTTTTCGGAATTCTCTAGTTGGGGTCGGAGAAAAACCGCTCGGATCGAAAACTTTTTTTTTCTCCCTTTCTCGTCCTGTCCCGACCTGTTTTGGTCGGAAACAGTGCCGGGTTTATGTTTTTCAATTTTTTTGAATTTTTTTACTATTTTCTTCAGAATTCTCTAGTCGGGGTCGGGAAAAAACCGCTCGGATCGAAAACTTTTTTTTCTCTGTTTCTCAGCTTGTACCGACCCGTTTTGGCATGAAATGCTGCCTGGATGATATTTTTGAATTTTTTTGCTATTTTTTTCAGAATTCTGTAGTTGGGGTCGGGTAAAAACCGCTTGGAGCAAAAACTTTGTTTTCTCCCTTTCTTGGCCTGCCCCGAACAGTTTTGGCTTGAAGTAATGCCTGGATGATGTTTTTCAATTATATGAATTTTTTTACTATTTTTTTTTTTTTTTCGGAATTCTCTAGTTGGGGTCAGATAAAATCCGCTCGGATCGAAAATATTTTTTTCACACTTTCTCGGCCTGCGCAGATCCGTTATGGCTTGAAATGATGCCGGGATAATGTTTCTCAATTTTTTAAATTTTTTACCTTTTTTTTTTTTTGGAATTCTTTATTTGCAGTCGGATAGAAACCGCTCAAATCGAAAACTTTTTTTTCTCCATTTCTCAGCTTGCACCGACCTCTTTTGGCATGAAATGACGCCTGGATGATTTTTTCAATTTTTTGAATTTTTTTGCAATTTTTCACGGAATTCTTTACTCGGTGTAGGGTAAAAACCGTTAGGACCGAAAACTTTTTTCTCTCCCTTTCTCGGCCTGTCGGTTGTCTTGGCTTGAAATGATGCCAGGAAGATGTTTTTCGAATTTTTAAATTTTTTTGCTATTTTTTTAGGAATTCTCTAGTCCGGGTCGGGTAATAACTGCTCGGGGAGAAAACTTTTTTTTTCTCCCTTTCTCAACTTGTCCAGACCCGTTTTTGAATTATTTTGCTATTTTTTTTTTTTTTCGGAATTCTCTTTTTGGGGTTAGCTAAAAACCGCTAGGATTGAAAAAAAAAATTTTGTTCCTTTCTTGGCCTGTCCCGACCCGTTTTGGCTTGAAACGGTGCCAAGATGATGTTTTTCAATTTCTTTGAATTTTTTTGCATTTTTTTTTTTTCAGAAATCCCTAGTCGGGGTTGGATAAAAACCGCTCTCATGAAAAGCTTTTTTTGCTCCGTTTCTTGGCCTGTACCGACCTGTTTTGGCTTGAAATGATGCCTGGATGATATTTTTCAATTTTTTGAATTTTTTAGATATTTTTTTCGGAATTCTCTAGCTGGGGTCGGGTAAAAACCGCTCGGATTGAAAACTTTTTTTTTCTCCCTTTCTTGGCTTGTACCGACCCGTATTGGCATGAAATGTTGCCTGGCTGATTTTTTCAATTTTTTGAATTATTTTGCTATTTTTTTCGGAATTCTCTAGTTGGGGTCAGGTAACAACTGCTCGGATCGAAATCTTTTTTTTCTCCCTCTCTCGGCCTGCCCCAACCGGTTTTGGCTTGAAATGATACCTGCATAATGTTTTTCAATTATTTGAATTTTTTTTCTATTTTTTGTTTCGGAATTCTCTAGTTGGGGTCGGATAAAAACTGCTCGGATTAAAAACATTTTTTTGTCGCTTTCTTGGCCTGTGCAGATCCATTATGGCTTGAAATGATGCCAAGATAATATTTTTCAATTTTTTGAATTTTTTTTGCTATTTTTTCGGAATTCTTTAGTTCAGGTCGTATAGAAACCGCTTGAATCAAAATCTTTTTTTCTCCCTTTCTCGGCTTGTACGTACCTGGTTTGGCGTGAAATGATGCCTGGATGATTTTTTCAATTTTTTAAATTTTTTGCAACTTTCCTCAGAATTCTCCATTTGGGGTTGGGTAAAAACTGCTCGGACCGAAATTTTTTTTTCTCTCCCTTTCTCGGCCTATCACAACCTGTTTTGGCTTGAAATAATGCCAGGATGATTTTTTTGAATTTTTTTTGCTAGTTTTTTTCAAAATTCTCTAGTCGGGATTGGGTAATAACCGCTCGGATTGAAAACCTTTTTTTTCTCCTTTTCTCAACTTGTCGGGACCCATTTTGGCTTGAAATGTTGCCGGTATGATGCTTTTCAGTTGTTAGAATTTTTTTGTTATTTTCTTTTCAGAATTTTCTTTTTCGGGTCAGTTAAAAGCCGCTAGGATCACAAACTTTTTTTTTCCCTTTCTCAGCCTGTCCTGACCGGTTTTGGCCGGAAATGGCACCAGGATGATGTTTTTCAGTTTTTTTGCAAATTTTTTCAGAATTCTCTAGTTGGGGTCGGGTAAAAACCGCTCGGATCGAAAACATTTTTTTCTCCGTTTCTCAGCTTGTATCAACCCGTTTTATCTTGAAATGATGCCAGGATGATGTTTTTCAATTTTTTTAAATTTTTTTGCTGTTTTTTTTGCTGTTTTTGCTGTTTGTATCAACCCGGTATGATGTTTTTCAGTTTTTTGAATTTTTTTACTATTTTTTTTTTTTTGGAATTCTCTTTTTGGGGTTAGTTAAAAACCACCAGGATCGAAAACTTTTTTTTTCTCCCTTTCTTGGCTTGTCCCGACCCATTTTTGTCAGAAACGGCGCCAGGACGATGTTTTTCGATTTTTTTGAATTTTTCGCTATTTTTGTTTTTCGGAATTCTCTAGTTGGGGACGGGTAAAAACCACTCGGATCGAAAACTTTTTTTCTCCATTTCTTAGCTTGTAACGACCCGTTTTGGCTTGAAATGATGCCGGTATGATGTTTTTCAATATTTTGAATTTTTTTTGGAATTCTCTTTATGGGGTTAGGTAAAACCGCTAGGACAGAAAACTTTTTTTTCACGCTTTCTCGGCCTGTCCCAACTCTTTTTGGCCGGAAATGGTGCCAGGATGATATTTTTCAATTTTTTTGAATTTTTTTCATATTTTTTCAGAATTCTCTAGTCAGAGTCGGGTAAAAACCGCTCGGATCGAAAACTTTATTTTCTCCCTTTCTTAGCTTGTACCGACCCGTTTTGGCATGAGATGATGCCTGGATGATATTTTTCAATTTTTTGAATTTTTACGCTATTTTTTTTTTCGAAATTCTCTAGTTGGGGTCGGGTGAAAACCGCACAGTTCGAGAACCTTTTTTGTCCCTTTCTTGGCCTGTCCCGACCCATATTGGCTTCGAATGATGCCTGGATGATTTTTTCAATTTTTTGAATTTTTATGCAATTTTTTTGGAATTGTTTAGTTGCGGTCGGATAGAAGCCGCTCGAATCGAAAACTTTTTTTTCTCCATTTCTCAGCCTGTACCAACCCCTTCTTTTAATGAAATGATGCCTGGATGATTTTTTCAATTTTTTGAATTTTTTTTGCAATTTTTCTTGGAATTCTCTACTCGGGGTGGGCTAAAAACCGCTCGGACCGAAAACTTTTTTTTTCTCCCTTTCTCGACTTGTCGGGACCCGTTTTGGCTTGAAATATGCCAGGATGATGTTTCTCAATTTTTTGAATTTTTTTGCTTTTTTTTTTTTTTTCGGAATTCTCTAATTGGGATGGGGTAAAAACCGCTCAGATCTAAAACTTTTTTTTCTCCCTTTCTCTGCCTATCCCGACCTGTTTGTGCTTGAAATGACGCTGGGATAATTTGTTTCAATTTTTTTAATCTTTTTGCAATTTTTTTCGGAATAATTGACTTGGGGTCGGGTAGAAACTGCTCGGATCGAAAACTTTTTTTTCTCCCTTTCTCGCTTGTCGGAATCCGTTTTGGCTTGAAATGACACTGGTATGATGTTATTCAAGTATTTGAATTTTTTCTATTTTTTTTTCGGAATTCTCTTTTTGGGGTCGGGTAAAAACGGCTTGAATCAAAAACTTTTTTTTCATCCTTCCCGGCCTGTCCGAACCCATTTTGGCTTGAAATGATGCCGGGATGTTGTTTTTCAATTTTTTGAATTTTTTAGCTATTTTTTTGGGAATTCTCTAGTTGGGGTCAGATAGGAACCACCCGAATCGTAAACTTTTTTTTCTTCCATTCATGGCCATTCCGAACCCATTCTGGCTTGAAATGATGCCGGGGTGTCGTTTTTCAATTTTTTGAATTTTTTAGCTATTTTTTTTCGAAATTTTCAAGTTGGGATCAGATAGGAACCACTCGAATCGAAAACGTTTTTTTCTTCCTTTCCTGGCCAGTCCGAACCTGTTCTGGCTTGAAATGATGTTGGGGTGATGTTTTTCAATTTTTTGAATTTTTTAGCTTTTTTTTTTTTTTGGAATTCTCTAGTTGGGGTCGGATAGAAACTGCTCAAATTGAATTTTTTTTCTCTTCCTGTCCGGGCCAGTCCGAACCTGTTTTGGCTTGAATGATGCCGGGATGATTTTTCAATTTTTTGAAATTTTTTTTGCATTTTTTCCTGGAATTCTCTTCTCGGGGTGGGGTAAATATCGCTCGGACTGAAAACTTTTTTTTTCTCCCTTTCTCAGCCTCTCGGGACCTGTTTTGGCTTGAAATGATTCCAGGATAATGTTTTTCAATTTTTTGAATTTTTTTGCTATTTTTTTCGGAATTCACTAGTCGGGGTCGGGTAAAATCTGCTCGGATCGAAAACTTTTTTTTTCTTCATTTCTCGACTTGTCGGGACCAGTTTTGGCTTGAAATGATGCCGGTATGACGTTTCTCAATTTTTTGAAATTTTTTGCCATTTTTTTTTTTTTTTTTTTTTCGGAATTCTCTTTTTTGGGTCAGGTGAAAACCGCTAGAATCAAAAAAAAAAATTTTCTCCCTTTCTCGGCCTTTCCCGACTCGTTTTGGCCGGAAATGGTTCCAAGATGATGTTTTTCAATTTTTTTGCTATTTTTTTGGAATTCTCTACTTGGGGTGGGGTAAAAACCGCTCGAACTGAAAACTTTTTTTTTTCTCCCTTTCTCGGCCTCTCGTGACCCGTTTTGGCTTGAAATGATGCCAGGATGACGTTTTAAAATTTTTTTGTTATTTTTTTTTCGGAATTCTCTAGTCGAGGCCGGGTACAAACTGTTCGGATCGAATACTTTTTTTTTCTCCATTTCTCGGCATGTCGGGACCCGTTTTGGCTTGAAATGATGCCGGTATGATGTTTTTCAATTTTATGAATTTTTTTGCTATTTTTTTTTTTTTGGAATTCTCTTTTTGGGGTCAGGTAAAAACTGCTAGGATCGAAATTTTTTTTTTTCTCCCTTTCTCGGCCTGTCCGGACTCATTTTGGCCGGAACTATTGCCAAGATGATGTTTTTCATTTTTTTGTGAATTTTTTTGCTATTTTTCCAGAATTCTCTAATCGGGGTCAAGTAAAATCCGCTCGGGTCGAAAACTTTTTTTTCTCCCTTTCTCAGCTAGTACCGACCCATTTCGGCTTGAAGTGATGCCAGGATGGTATTTTTCAATTTTTTGAATTTTTTTGCTATTTTTTTTCGAAATTCTTTTGTTGGGGTCGGGTAAAAACCGCTCGAATTGAAAACTTTTTTTTTCTTCCTTTGCTAGCCAATCCGGACTCGTTTTGGCTTGAAATGATGCCGAGATGTTGTTTTTCAATTTTTCAGCTATTCTTTTCAGAAGTCTCTAGTTGGGGTCAGGTAAAAACTGCCGGATCGAAAACTTTATTTCTCCCTTTCTCGGCATGTCGTGACCCATTTTGAATTCAAATGATGCCTGGATGATGTTTTCAATTTTTTGAATTTTTTTGCTATTTTTTTTGGAATTCTTCAGTTGGGGTCGGATAGAAACCGCTCGAATCGAAAAAAAATTTTTCTCAATTTCCTGGCTTGTACCGTTTTGGCATGAAATGATGCCTGGATGATGTTTTTCAATTTTTTGAATTTTTTTGCTATTTTTTTCGGAATTCTATATTTGGGGTTGTGTAAAAACCGCACGAATTGGAAACTTTTTTTCTCCCTTTCTTGGCCTGTCACAAACCATTTTGGGTTCAAATGATGCCTGGATGATTTTTTCAATTTTTTGAATTTTTTCGAAATTCTTTAGTTGGGGTCGGATAGAAAACGCTTGAATCGAAAACTTTTTTTTCTCCATTTCTCAGCTTGTACCGACCCGTTTTGGTATGAAAGGATGCCTGGATGATTTTTTTCATTTTTTTGCTATTTTTTTTTCGGAATTCTCTAATTGCGTTTGGGTAAAAACCGCTCGGATCGAAAACTTTTTTTTTTCTTCCTTTCTAGGCTTGTCGGGGCCTGTTTTGGTTTGAAATGACTTCGGTATGATGTTATTCAATTTTTTGAATTTTTTTGCTATTTTTTTTTTGGAATTCTCTTTTTGGGGTCAGGTAAAAATCGTTAGGACAGAAAAAAAAAAAAATAATAATAATAATAATTCGCCCTTTTTCAGCCTGTCTCAGCCCGTTTTGGTCCAAAACGGTGCCAGGATGATGTTTTTCATTTTTTTTTTTTTTTGCTATTTTTTTTTTCAGAATTCTCTAGTCAGGATCATGTAAAAACCGCTAGGATCGAAAACTCTTTTTCCTACGTTTCTTAGCTTGTACCGTCCCATTTTGGCATGAAATGATGGTTGGTGGATATTTTTCAATTTTTTGAATTTTTTCCTATTTTTTTCGGAATTCTCTAATTGTGGTTGGGGAAAAACTGCTTGAATCGAAAACTTTTTTTCCTTCCTTTCCCGGCTTGTCCGGACCTGTTTTGGCTTGAAATTATGCCACGATGTTGTTTTTCAATTTTTTGAATTTTTTAGCTTTTTTTTTTTTTCAGAATTCTCTAGTTGGGGTCAGATATAAATCACTCGAATCGAAAACTTTTTTTTTCTTCCTTTCCTGGCCAGTTTGAACCCGTTTTGGCTTGAAATGATGCCGGGTTGTTGTTTTTCAATTTTTTGAAATTTTTAGCTATTTTTTTCGGAATTCTCCAAGTGGGGTCGGATAGAAATCGCTCGAATCGTAAACTTTTTTTTCCTTCCTTTCCTGGCCAGTCCAAAATTTTTTTGGCTTGAAATGATGCCAGGATGTTGTTTTTCAATTTTTTGAATTTTTGAGCCTTTTTTTTTTTTTGGAATTCTCTAGTTGGGGTCGGGTAAAAACCCTTGGATCGAAAACTTTTTTTTCTCCGTTTCTCTGCTTGTACCGACCCGTTTTGGCATGAAATGATGCCTGGAGGATATTTTTCAATTTTTTGAATTTTCTTACTATTTTTTTTCGGAATTCTCTAGGTTGAGTCGGGTAAAAACCGCTCGAATCGAAAACTTTTTTTTCTCCCTTTCTCAGCCTGTCTGGACCCTTTATGGCTTGAAATGATGCCATGATGATGTTTTTCAATTTTTGAATTTTTTTGCTATTTTTTTTGGAAATTTCTAATCGGGGTCAGGTACAAACCGCTAGGATCAAAAACTTTTTTTTCTCCCTTTCTCGGCTTGTCGAGACCTATTTTGGTTTGAAGTGATGCCGGTATGATGTTTTTCAATTTTTTGAATTATTTTGTTTTTTTGTTTTTTTTCTTTTTTTTTTTCGAAATTCTCTTTTTGGGGTCAGTTAAAAACCACTAGTAACGAAAACGTTTTTTCTTCGTTTCTTGGCCTGTCCTGACCCGTCTTCGTTTCAATTTTTTTGCTATTTTTTTTCGGAATTTTCTAGGTTCGGTCGGGTAAAAACCGCTCGGATCGAAAACTGTTTTTTCTCCCTTTCTCAGCCTGTCTGGACCCGTTTTGGCTTGAAATGATGCCAGGATGATGTTTTTCAATTTTTGAATTTTTTTACTATTTTTTTCGAAATTCTCTAGTTGGGGTTGGATAAAAACCGCTCGGATCGAAAACTTTTTTTTCTCCCTTTCTTGGCCTGTCTCGACCCGTTTTGGCTTGAAATTATGCTTAGTTGATTTTTTCAATTTATTGAACTATTATGCTATTTTTTTTTGGAATTCTCTAGTTGGGGTCGGGTAACAACCGCTCAGATTGAAATTTTTTTTTCTCTCTCATGGCCTGCCTCGACCGGTTTTAGCTTGAAATGATGCCTGGATGATGTTTTTCAATTATTTGAATTTTTCTACTATTTTTTTTTTTTTGGAATTCTCTAGTTGGGGTCGAATAAAAACCGCTCGGCTCGAAAACGTTTTTTTCTCCCTTTCTCAGCCTGTGCAAATCCATTATTGGCTTGAAATGAGGCCAAGATAGTGTTTTTCAATTTTTTGAATTTTTTTGCTATTTTTTTGGGAATTCTCTAATTGGGGTCAAGTAAAAACCACTCGAATCGAAAACATTTTTTTTCTTCCTTTCTCGGTTTGTCGAGGGCCGTTTTGGTTTGAAATGACGTCGGTATGATGTTATTCAATTTTTTGAATTTTTTTGCTATTTTTTTTTTTCGGAATTCTCTTTTTGGGGTCAGGTAAAAAACGTTAGGATCGAAAAAAAAAAAAAAAAAAAAAAAAAAAATTCGCCCTTTGTCGGCCTATCTCAGCCCGTTTGGTCCGAAACGGTGCCAGGATGATGTTTTTCAATTTTGTTTTTAATTTTTTCGCTATTTTTTTCAGAATTCTCTAGTCGGGATCGGGTAAAAACCGCTGGGATCGAAAACTCTTTTTTCTACGTTTCTCAGCTTGTACCGTCCCGTTTTGGCATGAAATGATGCTTGGTGGATATTTTTCAATTTTTTGAATTTTTTCCTATTTTTTTCGGAATTCTCTAATTGTGGTCGGGGAAAAACCGCTTGAATCGAAAACCATTTTTTCTTCCTTTCCCGACTTTTCCTGGCCCGTTTTGGCTTGAAATGATGCCACGATGTTGTTTTTCAATTTTTTGAATTTTTTAGCTATTTTTTTTTTCAGAATTCTCTTGTTGGGGCAGATAGAAACCACTCGAATCGAAAACTTTTTTTTTTCTTCCTTTCCTGGCCAGTTTGAACCTGTTTTGGCTTGAAATGATGCCCGGATGTTGTTTTTTAATTTTTTGGATTTTTTAGCTATTTTTTTCGGAATTCTCCAAGTGGGGTTGGATAGAAATCGGTCGAATTGTAACCTTTTTTTTCCTTCCTATCCTGGCCAGCCCAAACCTGTTTTGGCTTGAAATGATGCCGGGATGTTGTTTTTCAATTTTTTGTCAGAATTGTTTCTCTGCTTGTGCTGACCTGTTTTGGCATGAAATGATGCCTGGTGGATATTTTTCAATTTTTTGAATTTTTTTGCTATTTTTTTTCAGAATTCTCTAGGTTGAGTCGGGTAAAAACCGCTCGAATCGAAAACCTTTTTTTCTCCCTTTCTCAGCCTGTCTGGACCCTTTATGGCTTGAAATGATGCCAGGATGATGTTTTTCAATTTTTGAATTTTTTTGCTATTTTTTTCGGAAATTTCTAATCGGGGTCAGGTACAAGCCGCTAGGATCGAAAACTTTTTTTTTTTTTTTTTTCCCTTTCTTGGCTTGTCGAGACCCGTTTTGGTTTGAAGTGATGCCGGTATGATGGTTTTCAATTTTTTGAATTATTTTGTTATTTTTTTTTTTTTTCGAAATTCTCTTTTTGGGGTCAGGTAAAAACCATTAGTAACAAAAACTTTTTTTCTTCATTTCTAGGCCTGTCCTGACCCGTCTTGGCCGGAAATAGTGCCAGGATGATGTTTTTCAATTTTTTTGAATTTTTTTGCTATTTTTTTCGGAATTTTCTAGGTTCGGTCGGGTAAAAACCGCTCGGATCGAAAACTGTTTTTTCTCCCTTTCTCAGCTTGTCTGGACCCGTTTTGGCTTGAAATGATGACAGGATGATATTTTTCAATTTTTGAATTTTTTTGCTATTTTTTTTGGAGTTCTCTAGTTGGGGTTGGGTAAAAACCGCTCGGATCGAAAACTGTTTTTTTTTTCTCCCTTTCTTGGCCTGTCTCGACCCGTTTTGGCTTGAAATTATGCTCGGCTGATTTTTTCAATTTATTGAATTTTTATGCTATTTTTTTTGGAATTCTCTAGTTGGGGTCGGGTAACAACCGCTTGGATTGAAATTTTTTTTTTCTCTCTCATGGCCTGCCCCGAATGGTTTTGGCTTGAAATGATGCCTGGATGATATTTTTGAATTATTTGAATTTTTCTACTATTTTTTTCTTTGAAATTCTTTAGTTGGGGTCGAATAAAAACCGCTCAGCTCGAAAACGTTTTTTTTCTCCCTTTCTCGGCCTGTGCAAATCTGTTATTGGCTTTAATTGATGCCAAGATAATGTTTTTTAATTTTTTGAATTTTTTTGCTATTTTTTTCGGAATTCTCTAATTGGGATCAAGTAAAAACCACTTGAATAGAAATTTTTTTTTTCTCCCTTTCTCAGCTTGTACCGACCCGTTTTGGCATGAAATGATGCCAGGCTGATTTTTTCAGTTTTTTGAATTTTTTTGCTATTTTTTTTCGGAGTTCTCTAGTTGGGGTCGGGTAACAACCGCTCGGATCGAAAAAATTTTTTTCTCCTTTTCTCGGCCTGCCCCGACCGGTTTTGGCTTGAAATAATGCCTGGATGATGTTTTTCAATTATTTGAATTTTTGTACTATTTCCTTTTTTGGAATTCTCTAGTTTGGGTCAAATAAAATCCGTTCGGATCGAAAATGTTTTTTTCTCCCTTTCTCGGCTTGTGCAGATCTGTTATTGGCTTGAAATGATGCCAAGATAATGTTTTTCAATTTTTTTAATTTTTTTGCTATTTTTTTCGGAATTCTTTAGTTGGGGTCGGATATAAACCGCTCGAATCGAAAAAAAAAAATTTCTCCCTTTCTTGGCTTGTACCGACCCGTTTTGGCATGAAATGATGCCTGGATGATTTTTTGAATTTTTTGCTATTTTTTTCGGAATTCTCTAGTTGGGGTTGGATAAAAACCGCTTGAATCTGAAACTTTTTTTTTTTCTCCCTTTCCCTGCTTGTACCGACCCATTTTGGCATGAAATGATGCCTGGATGATATTTTTCAATTTTTTGAATTTTTTTGCTATTTTTTTTGAAATTTTCTAGTTGGGGTCGGGTAAAAACCGCACGGATCGAAAAAAAAAAAATTTTCTCCCTTTCTTGGCCTTTTCCAACCTATTTTGGCTGCAAATGATGCCTAGATGATTTTTTCAATTTTTTGAATTCTTTTGCTTTTTTTTTTTTTTCGAAATTCTTTATTTGGGGTCGGATAGAAACTGCTTGAGTCGAAAATTGTTTTTTCTCCATTTCTTGGCTTGTACCGACCCGTTTTGGCGTGAAATGATGCCTGGATGCTTTTTTCAATTTTTTGAATTTTTATGCAATTTTTCTCGGAATTCTCTACTCGGGTTGGGGTAAAAACCGCTCAGACTGAAAACCTTTTTTTTTCTCCCATTCTCAGCCTCTCGGGACTGGTTTTGGCTTGAAATGATGCCAGGATAATTTTTTTTCAATTTTTTGAATTTTTTTGCTATTTTTTTTTTCAGAATTCTCTAGTTGGGGTTGTGTACAAACCGCTTGTATCGAAAACTTTTTTTTCTCCCTTTCTCGGCATGTCAGGACCTGTTTTGGCTTGAAATGATGCCGGTATGATGTTTTTCAATTTTTTGAGTTTTTTTACTATTTTTTTTTTGTTTTTTCGGAATTCTCTTTTTGGGGTGAGGTATAAACTGCTAGGATCGAAAACATTTTTTTTTTCCCTTTCTCGGCCTGTCCTGACCCCGTTTTGGCCAGAAATGGTGCTAGGATGGTGTTTTCTAATTTTTTGAATTTTTTTACTATTTTTTTGGATATTCTTTTTCTCGGGCCGGGTTGGACTGACATTGGCACGAAATTTTTTTCTGCCGCTTTTTCCACTCCACCCAACCCGATTTGGCTAGAAATGAAGCAAAAATGGTGTTTTTCTAAATTTTTGAATTTTTTGGGGAATTCTTTAGCTAGGGTCGGGTTGGAACGAAAATCGGAACGAAATTTTTTTTGTCGCTCTTTCGTCCTCACCTGACCCAGTTTTGCTAGAAATGAAGCAAAAATGCTGTTTTTCTAATTTTTTTTACATTTTTTTACATTTTTTTTTTGGGGATTCTTTAGCTTGGGTCGAGTTGGATCGAAAATCGAAATGAAATTTTTTTTGCCGTTTTTTCATCCTCTGTAGGGCGACAGCTAGCGCGACCCTTCAGCTCCCCTTTTTGCATCTCACATGCCTACATTTGGCGGCTTGCCAGTCGCGAGTAAGCCGCAAGTCCTATCCGCGAAACTCTGCCTTCTTGCACATACTTGAGCTTTTCTTCGCATCTTCTCTGACACTACCCTTACAATAATCCCACCTAAATACAGGGTTACTAAGAGATAAATTACAAGCAAATTGGCACGGAATAAGACTAAGAAGATGGTTGATAAATTTCAACCTTACAATCTCCCGCTTTGGATATTCCGTGAGAAAACCCTAAAACAAACTCCAGACTTAACGCGTGAGTTAGGAAGAGTTGGAAGACTCACTCACACATAACTCTAGAATCTGTGAAACTTTAGAATCATAAGAACAAGTAAATCCTGAAACATAAAAACATAATAAGTTCATTGTATGTAGAAAACTTGTAATGCAAATGGAGCAAGCATAATGTGATTAAGCACAATGGAGGAAAGCAATAAGCCATGACAAGACCAAAACATGCAATCACTATAACCAAGTGATCACAATGTTCATTCACACTTGGAATAAACATCTGGACATTCAAGTTGACAAACACAAGGCAAATCACTTGAATGACCAACACTCAACGAATGCACAGTACTGATTTAGGTTAGAAGTACTGATTTAACAAAGTATAAAGGATGTATAAAGTATGACACAAACCACAAAGGCCTACAAGTGTGCATACAACCAAACCCTTAAAGTTTACATAAGCAACATGGGTACAAACAATATAAACATTAAAGACCTACAGAGGTAATAGGTACAAACCCAAGCATAACAGTACATATGTTGAATAACATCATATTATATACTGTGTAACTACTGAAATAAAACTATCCAAGAGATAAAAGGTTAGGCTAAACCAAAAATAGAAACCACTGAGTAACAGACCTATACTAACAACAGAAAACCAACAAAATATCAAAGCTACAAACAAAACATTAAGTGATAAAGAAATCTCCCCCTCAAAATAAGCATTCCCCCTTAAGAGCTGCCCCAAAAATTCTCCCCCTTTTTGACCGGAATGGCCAAAGGGTCACTACTCCTGGTTGGTCGAGATGTTGTTAATCTTAGTTGAAAGTACATCAATCTGATCCTGCATTATTATCATCCTTTCAGTATGCTGAGTTTGAACCTCTCTGAGTGTATCAAGCCTTTCCAGAATGATCTGAAATGCATTCGGAGGTATAGCTGATGAAGTTGAGGATCTACTCCTCTTTCTTCTGCTCTTGGGTGTGACTGAATTGTGTGCAGCTTCTGTTTCATTCTCCATTGGATCCCTTTATTCTTGAACATCCTCCACTTCTTCACCTGGTAGATGTCTTTGTATCCTTGTGAGGGTAAATTTGTTTATGGCTGATAGAGGAGGCAAAGGACTGATATCTTGAGAGATTGCAACACCTTTTTCTTTGAAAATCCTTAAGAAAAGACTGGGAAATACCAGCTTGGGTCGTGGGGTGGATCTAGTCTCATCCATTATAGTATCAAAAATGTGAGAACTGATGTCAATGAAGGTTTTCTCCTTAAGTTCCATGAAAAAGATAGCTCTGGCATTTGTCAGTGTAGTCATCTTCCTTATAGGATACAGGTTATACATCATTATGGTGGTTAAACACCTTATGTCTTTAGGAAAATCAGAAGTGTTGAGGCATTTCTTTTCTATAACCCCACCAATTCTTTTCTATACAGTGTCCAGAGAGAGCATTCTGTCCTTATAGTTAGTGAATTCATAATCCTCCAAACCCTCAAGCCCTAGAACCTTATCAATGTCATGAGCATCTAAGGTAAATTGCTTTCTTCTCGCCCAACAACTTAACTCATCCTCCGTTATCACAACATTTGCATAGAATTCCTCTGATTAAAGGGTCACACACAGGTGGAAAGTCACTTAGCAGTTTTTTCTAACCTCTACCCTCAAAACACTCTGGAATGAAGGTGTCCTTCAACTCCCTAAAATCAACAAATCTTTCCTGAATGATGGTTTCTTTTGAAAAAGAATCCCTATATCTTTCAAAGTGTTGAATAGACCTAAATAGGTTAGAGTCCATTTTCATTCTTTTGTCAGATTTCTTAGTAGTTGTCTTCTTCTTTGTAGGAGTGCAGCCATCTGTAAACAAGTAGAAAAGGCCACAACAAGACAAAGCACAATGTGGAAATTCACACACATTAGTAACAAGTTGGTTACAAAAAGAGTAATAGTGTGACCAGACAGTATACAGAATCAACACAGTTGATAACCAAAGGATGGATATATCAAATCAAACAGGTTTAAATAGCATAAGAGCAGACAAGAGCAAAAAAAAAAAAATGACATTGTAAAATACATTCAGATAGATATGAGCATATGTCAATGAACCATGACATAATGAGTATGAAGTGTGCAAAAAGGAAACTAAAAACAGCAGCACAAACATGATCAGGTGTTTTAAAATATGAACAATGCCAACCACAAACACCACAAGCTCAAATAGCCTGAAAATCCTAACACCACATTCAGAGATAAATATAAAAACCCCAAATCCATATGCCCAAAAGAAAATCTATCAAATATCAAAGATCAGACCAAATATTAGCAACCTGATGAACACACAAAACTCTGAAACACCTCTGCAACAAAAAATACCCTCACACAATCAATCTTAACATTTTAGGCAAACTTATGTTTGAACATTTTATATCGTAGAATCACAGATGCAACATTCAAATCAATAACCTAAAAGCCAAACAGTAAGAATGAAGTAAGGGAAAGAAAACCCATACCTTTTTCTTGGTGTTTGATGAAGACATGATGCAAAAATGAGAGTTTTTTCAAAGAAACACGGAGTGTTTGAAAGAATTATTTGGGAAAGACAATGAACAGTCACAAATGTTCGAGGGAAAAACTGAAAAACAATTTAAAAAACTGTCTTTAAAACGCAAAACACGCTTTTTTCGCGATTGGATCAAGTCCCCAGTAAGTCGCCAGAGTAAGTCGCGAAACACTATGAAACATTCTTGAAAAATCTTCTAAATGTTTTTCACGACTGGAAGATATACCCATGAGGGAGTCGCAAGCTGAGCCGCAAAAATCTCTGTGTACCCCTCGTGATTGGACCTGCCACCTGCGAACAAGTCGCCACACTGAGCCGCGAAATATGCAAAAACACAAATTTTGAAAAAATTTCTAAGTCCTTTTTGCGACTAGGATGCTGACCTACCAGTGACTCGCAAAAACTCTCGGAGTGAGCTTCGTGACTGGAGCATGTGACTGGACCTACCTTCGACTGAGTCGCCAAAATAGGGCAACACTGTTTTTGAAAATTTTGACATTTTTGTAAAACAAAATACTTTCCAAAAACAAACTAAAACACTCAAAAATCTTTTTGTGTTTGATCAACAAAGATTGAGCTTGTGAAAACACATTTGATCAAGTACAATCACACAAATGAATATGCATTCATTGAACATAGACTTGCGTGTTGTGTGTGGATATCAAAAATGAGATAGTTCTTAGTTCAATGTGAAGCTTCAATGATCAATTCAATCAAGGCATACATAACTAGTACTAGATAATGTGACCTATCTCAATTATAGAAACATGCATATATGACCTCCCACGTGCACTTGATAACAATTCTTTGAAACCTTTTTATTTGGCTCCATATTTAACATAACATTTGCACTTTTTGAGCAAAGAAAATCTCATTGCGAGATAGATGCCTGAAATTTTTGATATCTCAATTGATGAGTTAGCCTTTGACTTTTTGGGCATTATACAATTTATTTTGTTCACTTTCCCTTTTTCCTAGTTGAATACTAGCATGTGCGGCAGGCTTTTGCAGCTCTATATCTCTTCTCATTTAGAGATTTACACTTAGAGAGCTCTTTTAAGCATAAAAATAAAAAGTGGGAAGATATATAGGTGTGAGTCTATGCATGTCTCAAGATCAATAAAACCATTCACTAATCATTCATGACAAGGTTGAAGATCTATTTACAATAGTCACATAGATTTCACAATTTCTTCCACAATGATATAAGTGCATGAAAAATGAGCTAAGCTTGTTAAATGCACAAAGCCATTAGTACAAAGGTACAAGACAAAACATGCTTTGAGACAAAACTTAACAAAGTCGATCAAACTTTTTGGATTTTCTACTTTTTATGTGTTTTTGGATTTTTGACACAAAAACAGTAAAAGTTTGATAAAAAACATAACAAAAAATGTAAAAACATTTGAACCAAAGACAATCACACACACAAAATAACAACCAAAATACTAGCAAGAAGCACACAACTAAGCATATTCGCGAACATGGGAAGTATTGATGCATGGACATGTTGTAATGTTTATGCATGAGTACCCTTTGTCACCTACACGTCATGTGCGTTTGGGGTGATATCCTTGACGGATCGGGTACGAGAGTTGGGACTGTCAAACCTTCATGTGAAGCTTTTTAGGGAGTTGATGAAGGCACCGATCATCTTCATCACATTCATCATACCTAGATCACGGTTTTGACTTCTTGGTTGCTTACCACCCCAAGACCTTATGTCATTTCTTCTTCATCGTGACCAAGGTGCACTTGCATTGTTGTCTTCTCTCAGCTTTTGGCAGTTGGGTCTGATATGTCCTTGCAATCCGCAATAGTGACAAACATAATCCGTTCTTGGACCCTGTTGTGATCTTGGAACTGATCTCCCTCTAGCTCTAATTCTGGCTTCTGATTGATTGCAGGATTTGTTAACCACCCGTTGATCATTCACAATCTTCTTCCTTTCAGTCTTAACTTTCTCAGGAATATGCTTATCCACAGTCATCTCTTTGGCCTTTACAAACTTTACTTCTTTGTTGACATTGGCTGATGAGCTGCTTCCTCCGGTGTATCTCAAACTGGACTTGTCTGAGGCATGTTTTTGAGATGAAATAACATCGTCCAGTTTCCTAGAGGAGACTCTATTTACCTTGGCATGAGCTTGTACTACCTCTTACTCAAGAAACCTCACTTTTGTGTAAGCTTCTGATAGCTCACCATTAAGTGCTTCAATCTCACACTTTGCCTCGTTGTATCTTACCAGCAGACATTTGTAGTCTTTCTCAGCTCTCTTCATCTTCTTCACAGCCGCCTTTGCTACCTTGGTATACTCACCTGATTTCTCAAGAAGCAAGGCGTAATTCTTTTGTAGACTAGCTGCATCGTCATCTTCTTCAGCCTCTGATTCTTCAACAATCCCAATAGACTCCAAATCAAAGTGTTCCCTAAGCTCCTTCATAAGTGAACCCAAATCATTCGAGGATTCCACATGTGCAATAGTCATAAATGCAGAGTAGTTTCCTTCTCCGTCATAGCTTTCTTCAGAATTAGAATTTGAAAAGTCTATATTATTCAGCCTTTCCCTCTCAAGAAATTGGGACACTCCTTCTTGAGATGTCCATGACCATTGTATTCAAAACACACAATATCTGAAGAAGATTGAACATCCTTCCTTTCTTTCCTCGTAAACTCTTTCCTATCACCTCTTGAAGATGAAAATTTCCCTTTGTTGAATGGTTTCCCACTATTCTTCATCTTCAGAAATTTTCGGAAGTTTTTGGCAAGGTACGCTACTTCCTTCTCCACTCCATCTTCTTCGGAAGGATCATTCATTTTTTCGGTGATGGTTTTGAGAGCAAGCAATTTACTCGTCTTGTGGGAAGGTAGTCCTAGTTCATACATTTGGAGAGACCCAATCAGCTCCTGAATTTTGATCTCATCCAGGTCTTTACTCTCTTCTATGACTGTGACTTTTGCTCTAAAGTTTTCAGGCAAGGACCTTAAGATTTTTCTCACTACCTTAGTATCTTCAATCGTCTCACCAAGATTGAGCTTAGCAATGACAATTTCGTTGAGCTTCCCATAAAACGAATCAAAGGGTTCATCATCTCTCATCTTAAGGTCTTCGACTTTGGTGGTAAGCATTTGGAGGTTTGTGTCCTTCACCTTCTTAGTCCCCTCATATGTAATTTCCAAAATCTCCCAAACTTCCTTGGCTACTGTCATATAAGATATCCTGTGGAATTCATCTGGAGACACATCACAGAATGTAGCATTTAAGGCTTTGTTGTTAGCATTGGTTGCCGTAAGAGCTGCCTTATCCTAGGTGGATTTTTCAGCCTCCGTCCTGGTCTAACCTATTTCAACCGCATCCCACACGGTGTCATTAATAGCGCATAGAAATGCCCTCATTCTAACTTTTCAAAAGACATAATTGTTACCATTAAAAAATGGTGGAACATTGAGAGATTGAGACCTATCCATCTCAACCTATCCATCTCAACAAGGGGTCAAGGATCACAATCAGGTATTAAAACCATAACAAGTGTACCCGCTTTGATACCAATTGAAAGTTCAAAAGGATTTGGTCAATCACCTCTCAAGAATGTGACAATGGAGAGAAAGAGAGTAGAGGAATTTGTAGAGTCTCTAATGTAAAGATTGTAGATGAGGCAATCTTGTTTTTCTCTAGAATTTCTCTTACAAAATTCTTTCTGGAAGCTCTCTCAATTTAGTGGGTATAAGAGTCTATATATAGTAGTGTGTGTTTGGAATACGAAGAGACAGTTTTTGCCAAACAGGGCTGATTGGCGGCTTGGCCTCGTGGCTTGTCCAAGTCGCGAGTTCAAGTCGCGACGTAACGGCCTGACCGGCCTGGGATTTTTGTCCTGTAGTGCGATTGCTGGCATGACCCTTTAGCTCCCCTATGTGCATCTCACGTGCCTGCATTTGGCAACTTGCCAGTCGTGAGTAAGCCGCGAGTTCTAGCCGCGAAACTCTGCCTTCTTGCACATACTTGAACTTTTCTTCACATCATCTCACACACTACCCTTACAATAATCTGACCTAAATACAGGGTTACTAAGTGTTAAATTACAAGCAAATTGACACGTAATAAAGCCAACAAGATGGTTGATAAATTTCAATCTTACAACATTTAATGTCACTTTACAATACAACCTACATCAAAACTTCTATTTTTTTTACCACATCATTTAAATGTTTTTCTTTTTTCTTCCTCTCTCTCCCTGTCACTCTCTCCTCTGTCTCTCTTTTTCTCAACCCAACTATTCTCAGCATCGCCGGCCAACACACTTCCAACAGTCACCACAAAACTCACCACCCAACCACCCACCAAAGACCCACCACCCATACCACAACCACCACAAACCTATCACCCATGCCACAACTAACAAAAAAGAAAAGAAAAAGAAACCTCCACATCCACCCCACAACCACCACATCCACCCACCAAGCAAAAAACACACACAGCAAACTCACCAAGCAAAAAACACACACAATAAATCCACATCCCAATCCATCATTGCCAATCAAACCACCAAGCAAAACACACACACACACACACACACACCCACACCCGCCCACCACGGCAACCCTCCAATTCGGATTCAACCCACAACATCAAACCCACCACAGCAAACCTCCACAAAAGCAAACCCATCATGCCGAACCAAAACCCATTAGATTGGTGACTTAAACCCACAGGAACCCAGTAGATTGGTGAACCAAAACTCATCTCACACCATACATGAACCCAGTAGATTGGTGAACCGAAACCCATGCAGAACCAAAATAACGACAATTGGACTGTCGAACCCATGACTCATGCCCATCGGACCACAATTGTCGACCATCGAACCATCACCACCGCCACCACCCATGACCATCAGATTGCAACCCACAACCATAAGACCATGACCCACAACCCAAAATCAAAACCTACAGTACAACCCTAACCTAACCACGCCGAACCACGAGAGAGGGAAGAGGGAAGAGGGAAGAGGGAAGAGAAAGGTGAGATAGGAAAGAGATAGAAATAAGAAATAGATTTGTTGGAGAATAAAAAAACAATTTTTTTTTTTTTTCGATCTAGCTACAGTGAGATGTTATTGATAACAGCTCACTATAACTTGATGTTAAATTTTTTTAACATTTAGCATATTTGATAAAAGTGTATTTTTATTGTTTGAAGTGCTAAAAATACTAAAAATAGTATTTAGAATTTTAAATACCTTTAATGGGAATCCTCTCAACGTAAAAAATAAACCGTCCGTACTAAACCTGCCCCACTTGAGATGACAGTGAGGTGACACGCAAACGCTCAAATGTGTGGTCGCCGGACGCCAAAATTTGGTCAAATCCAGCTAATAATAATAAAAAAAAAAAAAAAAGAAAAAAAAGAAAGAAAGAAAAAGAAGCAACGCCTCTTTAATTTTAGTGTTTATGGGTTCAATATAAAATATGGAAAGAGTCACAAACACAAACACAAGCACAGAAGCAGAAACAGATCTATTATTATTATTATTTAGAAGTCACTAACACAAACACGAGAGAAATGGCCCCGATTGCAGTTGGCAACGTGATCCCAGATGGTACTCTCTCTTACTTCGACGACAAAGACGACCTCCAATCTGTGTCCGTACACTCCCTCGCTGCCGGTAAGAAGGTCATCCTTTTCGGCGTTCCCGGTGCCTTCACTCCCACTTGCAGGTAACCCCCCTCCCTCTTCACCGCGATTCAGATCGTGTTATGTTTAATTGGCAAATGGAGTCTGAAAACTGAGGTGACATTGTCTGACCGTGGGCCCCACACTTGCTAAAAATTACAAAAAAATGCCATCGTTACTCCTGTCTCTGTTTTGCTCGAAATCCAGAGAAATGAGTAATAGCTATATCACTGAGTTAGGACGTCCAAACAAGCATTGGCATTGGCATGTGACGTCCACTGATTTTGGGTTATGGGCGATGAGAATTGGGTGATGGGTGATGGAAATCAAGAAATCCGTCCCACTCCCTCCCACCTTGTCGATAATTGCTAAAAATAAAATACAGCTTAATCTGTTAATCGGACGGTCATAGGTTGTCAGTTATTATGTGAATTGTGGACCATCTGATTTAAGTTGATTGATTATTTTGTGTGTGTGTGTGGGGCACAGCTTGAAGCATGTACCTGGATTCATTGAGAGAGCGGAGGAGCTGAAATCAAAGGGCGTTGACGATATTCTCTTGGTTAGCGGTATTTCTCAACTGAGTTTTTGCTTTTTCTTCTTCTTTTTTTGAAATTTTTTTTCAGCCTTGTTATTTAATTAGACTCATATTGGGGAAAAGTTTTTAACGAATAATAAATGAGCTTTTACGATTTTTTTTTTTTTAGTAAGTCCTCAGCTATGCTGGCTAAAGGGAAATAATTCTTTTCTTTCTATTATTTAGGCATGGAAATGAATTCCATGTTTCATCCATTTTAAGTTCAATTTTGTAGGAATGGAAGGAAATGGAATTCGTTCTAATTCCCCTATTTTTCGTGTGTGCTTAAATGTCTATATATTTTATTTTTATTTAAAACAGATCTCAACAGTATTGCTGTATAAAATCATTCATTTCCAATTACTACTTTCTCTTTGACACTCAAACAAATCCCATTCCTTTCGTTTCAAATATTCAAACAAAGAAAGATAATATATATATATATATATATATATATATTAATTTCTTTCCATTCTTTTATAAACTTCCTAACATACATGTGGATGATCATTATTCATTATTAGGACTATAATAAGCTTGAGATTACTCCAATTTGATTTGGAGAAAATCTGTGTTTGTCCTTAATTCGTTGTGCTTTGCCTTTGTCTAGTTTAGTATTGTCACAACGTTTTTGTTGCTATGTATTGGTGTGGTCCAATCTTGAGGTTGATGTGGTGCATGTTTACATGACCTTGTAAGAGCAAGTCTCAACTGCACCTAGTAGTGCCGGGATTTCTGGGGTAGCGTGGTTCTAAAAGTAGTAATAACAAACAATGAATGAGATTTCTCTCATAGTGAATGCCTATAAGAGCAAGTCTCAAGTGTGCCATGTAGTGGTCGGCACACTAATTTGGTGGCTTCAATTTTATGCTGATAATAAAGGAATGACTCCATTTGTGTTACCAAATTTGACATTGGTTGAGACTCGAGAGAATTATTCTAGACTAAGTCAAGAATGTTCTTCCTATCAAATCTTATTAGTCTATTAGATGCAAAGTTTGTTTGCAATTTTATCTTGTGTTTGTTTTAAAATTTTTGTATATGGATTTTCCTTGGACGTAACTGAACGTGTGTATCTTCATGTATCTAAAGTACTATAGATCTTCTAAGTTCAATAGAATACATTAATCAAGTAAATGCCTACCATTTGTTGAAGAAAGAAATCCCACCTCTGTTGGGCATTGACTTGGTTATGGGCTTATGTATTAGACTATTAGTTAAGCCTCCTTCACCCTCTAGTTAAGTTTTTGGGCATGCTTTAACACTATGTAACGAGAACACTACAGTATCAGCATCTTACTGCAACCGTGGACATACCGTATGTATGTGACAATTTGATTCTGTTTTGAGCACAGCCATATCTTGTGCCTTGTCTTGTTTTTAGTTTATACAAGCAAGGACTGCCCATGTTAATAGTTTTCCTTGTAACCTAGCTTTGGGAGCTACTATATAGATTTAAGATTATATTAATTCTTCTGTGCAAGCAATTTAGTGTGAGTTAATTCCTTTTTAGACACTAGTTATATATGCTTGAGTTGTTGAATCTAATCTGAATAATCATTTTGTCCTCTTACATTGTTAAATTCTCATGATATCATTTGGAATGAAAAGTTGACCTTGACACCTATTCTATGTTTGATCTTGAAGTTCTGTCAGAAACCTTAATTGTCCATTTGTTACTTAAATACGAGACCACGAAAACAATTTTAATTCTGGGTGATTGAGATGAATTGAGCATTTGCATCTATCTTATTCTTTTTTTCTCAATGGGCTAAGCAAATAACAATGATTTCAAGCATGTCAGGATATAGCACTGGATCATTTATAGGATATTTAATTCCAGTTTTGACACACATTTGCAGTTAACGACCCCTTTGTGATGAAGGCATGGGCCAAATCTTACCCTGAGAACAAGCATGTCAAGTTTCTTGCCGATGGCTTAGCAAAATACACACATGCTCTTGGTCTTGAGCTTGACCTTGGAGACAAAGGACTTGGCACTCGTTCAAGGAGGTTTGCTCTCTTGCTTGATGATCTCAAAGTGAAGGTTGCAAATATTGAATCTGGGGGTGAATTTACTGTCTCCAGTGCAGAGGAAATCATCAACGCTCTTTGAATATTAATTAAGACTCATGGCTATCTTTTGTCGCTATGTCCTTTCTCCTCGCTAGGCTCTCGTTCTTGTCTTCAAATTAGAATGTGGCGGATATAAAAATAAAGTTGTTTTAACTATTGTTGTGGATCGTGGAACAATCAGTATGCTTATTATATGATCTTATTACTTTTGACCGTAGATTCTGCCTACATTTTACGAATGTGAAATTGAAAATGTTGCTTGTTACTTATTCTTTTGGTTGTGTAAATTGTGAAAGTGGGACCGTGACATGCTTTGAGTCAAGCCAAACCGACTATTGCATGATCAAACTATGCGTGACAAAAACTAGTAAGAGTTTCAAAACTTGGCTCGGAGCTTGTCATATATGTCTGAAGTCAGGCTTGTTAAAAATTCAGTTAGTCTAAGCTTGGCTCGGTTTTGCCTGATTGGCTTTGGTTTAATACTACTAGCAGCGATAGGGAGTGTGCAATAGCAAGTATGGAACAACGGAGCTAAAAGAAAAAGAAAGAGAGAGAGACACAATTTTTATTGCGTTGGCTCAAGTCACAAGTAATCCATAAATGTAGCATGGTAGTTGTGTTTGGCTGAGAGCGTTAGCAGTGGGCCTGCCAAATGCTAAATGTAAGGTATATTTGGCATTCAAGCACAAAATATGCTCAGCAACTGGAAGGCCAAAACTGGGAAAGGCCAAATTTTTTTTGGCATAGTGCTATAGTACCATCTTAAATGTGCGATGGTACTGTTGTGCTATGCCAAAACAAAATAGTATATTTAATCCGTTTATTTTTTCTCTCTCCTCTGTGATAGAATTTCTTTCCTTTTTAGCATCTCTCAGTTCTTCGGCTCCCTCTCTCTCTCTCTCTCTGACTTCTCTCATCTCTCTCTTTATGCTGGTGCTTGAGGTAGAAGACATTGGAGTCATCGGTGGCGGCGGAGGGGATGAGTCTAGTGTCAAGGAGCTTGAGGATTTCGTAAGATGTTGGAGAGCTCCAACTTGATCCGAGTCAAAATGCGCTACCAAAGTGGGTTGCGCTGCTGAAGTGGAGATTGACTAAAGGAAGTGGTATGGGTTTTTTTATTTTTATTTTTTATTTTTTATTTTTTTCCTTTGTTGTGACTGATGGCTAAAGGAAGAGGTGGGTATGGCTGAATTTGGTATGGGTTTGATATGGATGGTGGCTAAGTTTTATCTCTGCTCTTTCTTTCTTTGTGAGTATGGCTGAATTGGCAGTGAAGAGAAAAAAAAAAAAATCAAGGCTTTTTTCAAGTTGCAGGCATGTATTGGTGGGTGGTTGTTCTGGGTTTGGGTTGGTGGTGGGTGGATGAGAGAGGGACAAACATAGAGACAGAGAACAGAGATAAAGAGAGAAGAGAGAGAGATATTTTTTATATTATTTTATTGTGTAATTTATATTAATTTAATATGTAGTATGAAAAAATAAAATATGGGTTGTTAGATGTATTGTAAAATGATACGGTATAATTGATAAATTAGTTTTTTAGGATGGTAAAATAGGATGGAATGACATTTCTGGTTGTGGATGCTCTTGCTTGAAGATAAATGCTAAATCAGTAATCAATGTATCAGGGTGAGAAAAGTCTTGAGTAGCATATGGAACACGCGAGTTGGTCATGTCAGCTGAAAAACTAACCCGCAATCAACTAAAATATGTGTTGGACCCGCTGGGTCGGATCATTGGTTGAAATGGGTCGGATTTAATGGTTTGGCGGGTTGGACCACTTATTGGGCCTTTTTGGCCGAAATTGTTGGGCTTTTCCATGAATTAATAATTTTTGAATCTCAGATTGGGCCTGTTTTTACTTAATTTCTTTTAAAATGGGTCTCTGCACTTGAATTTGTCCAAAACTCCAAATTCATACTTCCCAGACATTGAGTATGAATTCATACTCCCTACAACTCTATATGAATTTGGCTAGAACCTACATATTGAGTACTGACATTTGGGAAAAAAAAAATACAAAGTAAAACCTAGGTACCAGCTAAAACATCAATAGCATGTAAAACCTAAGCATTAATCAAACAAATAAAAACACAATGCCATTTTGTTACCACCTGTTAAACCTACCAACCATTCCACACATCAACTAAATTTCCAGAACCACAGTAGCAAGCATTACTGAAAATACTACACCTCCATAATTCCATATATATATATAGTAAGCCATAGAGATAGTAGAGAAGGCAGTTACTGCACAAGGCTGTAAGGCATAAACTACCAAGGCGGTAGGCAATATTCCCAACAGTATATATAATTAGTTACAATTATGAAATACTATAAGTATTTCCAAAAAATAGCTTTCCTAAAGTAGTAAAGAACTACTCTATTATCTATAGTTAATGAGTCCATAACTTATAGAAAGGAAAGCTTACACAGATGCTAGTTTTCCTTCCTATAAGCAAGACAAGAGTTCATGTATAATTAGAAAAGCTACACATTTGTCCAAAAAAGCTTCAAAATATATCCAAAAAAATTGCCTCCTATACAAAATGTGACCTTCCTTCCTCCTACAATACAAGGGGAAAAATATATATATATATATATATATATATATATATCAATAATATATAAAGACAGAACAAAAGCTACAGAATAACCAAAAAGGAAGTAACCAATACGAACAAAAATTATAAGGGCAGAAACATACCTAGTCAGTGATCATTTATCAATATTAACTGTGGTACGAGTACCACTTTTGCTTGAGCAGGAACTAGAGCTTGCTGTTGTTGTTGCTTGATTTAAAACTAGAAAAGAAAAAATTGAGACAATAGATTAAATTTTGCTAAAGTGTATGACACATTTAATAACACTTAATAGACTAGGAAGTTTGGAAGTTAAACATATTACCTAATTCATGAAATTCATCCTTCAAGGCCTTCATCTTGTCCTTTGACTTGCGAAAAGAAATTGGGACATGGGCTTGCAGCCAGTTTTGAGCATAAACAAGATTTTGAACCGTGAGAGGGGATAGTGAACTTCAAAATGGATCAAGTATGCGTCCTCTGGTACTAAATGCCAATTCAGAGGCAATCGTAGAAATAGGTACAGCCAGCACATCCCTAGCCATTTTGGATAGCACTTGGTACCTATTTGAATTGGCTTTCCACCACCCCAAAATCTCAAATTTCACATCCTTTCTACTCTCACAATTTTCAGCCAAATATTTTTCAATCTCATTGCTACACCCTGTAGACTTCTCAGCCTCTAAAAAACGCTCATGTCGTGAATTAACCATCGCATATGGATCACTACAACCAATTGTATCACCTTCCATGTGTGTCCTTTCACTCTCACTTGGTACTACCACATTTGGTGAATCAGCCCTAGAGTAATCATCATACAACCTATCCATGGTATCCCTCACCAACTCAACCATCTCATTAGCCACTTCATCGCCATGAATTTCAGAAAAAGAAAACTTTAAAATCCTCATTTTCTCCCTTGGATCAAGAACCACAGACATACAAAAGTTGATTAATTTTATCCCTTTTTCCCTTGTACTTCTCTCAAATTTAGCTTCCATTTTAGTTGCAATGTTTTTCAAGAGATGATTTTGAGATTTAATTAAATTAGCAATATTCTCATGAATCACAAACATCTCATCAAAGAAGGTATTTGAAGTAACATACAAAGAACCAGAGAACTTTTTTGTTGCATTGTAAAAAAGTTTCAAGAAACCCACAAATGTCCTACAATTTTGAAAATCAACCCCACAAGGAGATCCCAAACCACCACTATTTTCCTTGTTAAAAAAGTATGAAGAATAGCTATCATCCTCAGAGTCCATTCTTAAGAACACTTTCTCAAAAGCAGTATCTAATATGAGATAGGTAGAGTTCCACCTAGTAGGTACATCTAGACTTAGTAAACTCTTGGATTCAATACCTAATCTCTCCACAACTCCTAAAAGTTTGATTTCTATTTGGTGAGGTCTTCACATACCTCACCGCTTCACGCACCCTAGCAATAGACGCATCAATTTCTTTCAAACAATCTCCCATAATCAGATTTAGGATATGTGCACAAAACCTCATGAGCAAGAACTCATGTTCCAAAACAGTCCCCTTCAAATCTTTAGTTACTATTTGTAAAAATTTAATGGTAGTACCATTAGAGGTAGCATTATCCACTGTCAAGGTGAATATGCCATCAACACTCCACTCACGTAAACACATCTCAATCTTTCTACCTATAGTCTCCTCCCTATGGTCTTCCACTTGACAAATTTTAGAATTCTCTTACGCAAGTTCCAATCATCATCAATAAAATGACTTGAGGGGGACATATAATTCAGATTTTGAATACTAATTCATGTGTTCGTAGTAAGGCACACCCTACGACCTTTCAAGGCTTCCTTTAGTTTTTCTCTCTCAACACCATAAATGCCAATCACATCCCTAGTCACAGTTTGACAAGATGGGATATCCATAATTTGCAACTTAGGTTGTAAGGTTGTTGAATATCTTTGAAACCCGTACCCTTCAACAAACTTAAAAGGCAACTCATCTATTATAATAATTTCAGCGAATGCCTTCCTAGAAGCCTCAACAGTAAAGGCTGTTGGTACAAGCTAAAACCCTTCCTCCCTATTCATTTTGGGTTCAAATGCTAAGGTTTGTTGCCTTTTAAGTGAAGCTCTATTAGGGTTCTTAACACAATTTGGTGTATGATTCAATAAATTGGTAGTACCGACCCTTATTATTAGCACAATAAGTTTTTTGACAATAATGGCAAATAGCCTTAAATTGATCCTCACTAATCTTTATTTTTTCAAAATGATCCCAAGCAGTATACTTTTTCCTATTATTACCACAATCAGCAGCTATCTCACTCACCTTGGTTTTATCATTAGGTTTAGGTGGAAGTGCCTTAGCATTAGTTGGAGTGGCAATAGGTTCAGCTTGGACAACGGGTTCAGCTTGGGCAGCGGATGTTGTTTGGGAAGGAGGTGCATCATTAGAGGTTTCCATAACCTAAAGACATCAAATTTAAGCATTAGCAAACAACCATAAAAAGCTAATCCTAAGAAAGATCATTGTAGTTGACCTCTTAAAGGGCAAAGTCACATACACTGGAGATTTGTAGAATAAGAAATATCATTATGCATAATAAGTATTGACTTCACAATTACTGATTTCATTTAACAGTCAGAGTACTGTAATAAGGTAAATTACATGGAACTTCATAGTTTCATTTAAATTATAAGTATGTATGTTTAAGAGTCAAGACAAAACTAAGAACTGAAAAAACTAAAGACATCAAATTTAAGCATTAGCAAACAACCATAAAAAAACTAATCCTAAGAAAGATCATTGTAGTTGACCTCTTAAAGGGCAAAGTCACATACATAGGAGCTTTGTAGAATAAGAAATATCATTATGCATAAGTATTGACTTCACAAGTACTGATTTCATTTAATAGTTAGAGTTCTATATCAAGGTAAATTACATGAAACTTCATGATTTCATTTAAATTACAAGTATGTATGTTTAAGAGTCAAGACAAAACTAAGAACTGACAAAACTAAAGACATCAAATTTAAGCATTAGCAAACAACCATAAAAAAAATAATCCTAAGAAAGATCATTGTAGTTGACCTCTTAAAGGGCAAAGTCACATACATTGGAGCTTTGTAGAATAAGAAATATCATTATGCATAAGTATTGACTTCACAAGTACTGATTTCATTTAATAGTCAGAGTTCTATATCAAGGTAAATTACATGGCACTTCATGATTTCATTTAAATTACAAGTATATGTGTTTAAGAGTCAAGACAACACTAAGAACTGATATAACTATATGTATTTGAAAGAAATTTTCCTTGCCAAAAGTTCTTATATCCATAAACAATAAAGATAAGAGGGACAGGATGTAACTAAAGATCGAAATTCCAATGAGCTCCTTTAGCACAATAACCGAGCAACCTCACTAAATTCTTATGCTGAACATGTTGTTAACACCCCATTTTGCAACCCGTATTTAACCACGCATGGAGGGTAAAAGGGTAATTTTGCCTTGGAAATATGCATCTTGATTCTAGCCATTAGATCCTTGGATTCATTTCACCAAAATGATTTTGATGTTGTAACGATCAAATCGACTGGTCATAAGCCCTAATCGGACCATCAGATTGAAAGTTATCATAAAATCATTTTTTAATGAATAAGATGTACTATCACAAATTGAGTTCGACTATATATGATTATGAACAATTGATTTCAATTGGTTATAGGAGTGATCAATTTGAGATCAATGATGTGTCATAATTTGATTGGTTAGGACTACATTTTATGGTGAGGTTGCATACACCTAATTAATTAGATAGTTAAACATTAATTATTCAATGAGTAATTTGTGTAATTATCTTTTAATTAGAGTAAATTTGGAACCAATTAATTCTGAAATGGGAGTGATTGGAGCCATTTAATGTTAATTGGGAACTAATTTAAGACCTATTAATGTTAATTGTGCTGAAACCATTTTCTAACAAATGACTTCTGCTCACCATTTAATCGATATCTCTTAGAATATTTTGAATCTGTGAATGAGGTTAATTTTCCCAGAAACTAGACATCCGGGGCTTCAATTTGAGTGCAAGAATGAGATAATTCCGATCAGAATTGAATTAGATATGATTTTTCGAAATTGGCTCTACAAGCTGTTACAGCAGCTACGGGAAAACCGAATTTTGGCTTGTTCCCCACTCCTACCAATCTCTCCACTTAATGCACCAGATTTTCCCCAAGGCTAAAATAAGGTCTAGATTCATAATCCTTGTCAACTCTCATTAAATGGCCTTCCATTCATATTCCCTCCGCTACTACTATATAAACCCTCCCTCTCCTTCATTCCAAGACACCAAAAAACCTCCTCTCTTCTCCCCTCTTGAGTTCTAGTGAAGTTGAGTAGTCTTGTCATATCTTGATCTTCCTGAGACTCAAGGTATTGAGTGAGACTCTCTCTCCCTCTCCTAGTTCTTCTTTTCTCCACTCTTAGGACCTCTACCAAGAGTCTCCTCCTCCACCGTATGGATCTTGCATGAATGTATATTCCCTTTCTCTAGCTTGTTTATTGTGTTGCCATGATGAGAATTTAGGATTAAAGCATGATAGTGAATATTTAAATTCTCTTGAATATGTTTGAATGTTCTTAAATGTTCTTATGTGTTCTTTACATGTTCTTGGTTGTTCATCACATGTTCATGCATATCACTAGTTTTGATCCTAAATTTACGTCAAAAATATGAGAAAAATGTTTGTTTCATAATTCTTTCAAATCCTTGAATCTAGGTTATCACCATCCACACACATTCACTAGAATTTTATTTTTCAATCCAAATGCAATGTTTAATAAATTGAGTTAGGGTTTATCACATGCACATACATTAAATTCAACATGTAAATTGATTGACATATTGGATGATATGATATGATTGTTGGCCACAATAGTCTAGAAGACCGGTTTTACCGGGCAAGGTGGGTGCCTAACACCTTCCCAGCTTGTAACATAGCCTCCGAACTTAGATCAAGGGTTAGTAGATCAAATGCTTATCCTTGTAATTTTCAATTTCTAGATTGTAACTAGGAAACAAAGTCATGTACTTTATCTTAGATTGTATCTAGGACCAAAGCCATGTAATTTCCTATGTTCAATGTAAATTCAATTTCAAATTAATAAAATGAGGAACTTTTTTAATTATGGTTTTCTTATTTTTCCAATAATTGAATAAGTGGCGACTCCATTGTAAAACCCTCAATCTAAAGGGGAAAATATAACTAGTCGAACCTCCATTTTGAGAGGCAATAACACGACTCCACCCATTCACGTGGGTTTGGCCCAACATTCATAAAAATGGGCCGGGGGCTCGGTTTCTCACAGTGGCGACTCCGCTGGGGATATTGAGGGCTAAGCTTCAATTAGATTATGGTGGCCAACCATGTCATTGTTTGTTTATTGCTTTTTTGTATATAACATGTCTAATATGTCATAATTTTTCATGTCATGCATCATTTGCTTGAATGAAATTTATTTTATTTGTGTGCTAGCCTGGAAGCCCGGTAATATTAACCGTGGATTGTGGTCTTCCTAAGACTCACATACCCAGCGGTGAACCTACCACCCACCATGACAAGGATCATCTTGGTTATGCCGTAGTGGTTCATAAGGACAAACTGTACCGTTTAGACCAACGCGGCGCTCCTGGCGTCACAAGTTGGGAGGTACGACGTCCTAGCTTGTGGGAACCTTTAACCTACCTTCTACCCATGTTATAATGACCCATAGAACCTACCTTTAGGTTGGTCCATGTAAATTGCATTTCATCATGCATTTGTTGGCCGTTGTTTGAACCATGATGACTCAAGTCCAACGCTTGATCCCATCATAATTGTTTGAACCTTGTATGCTATGAATGAGCTCAAGCCCAAAGGCTTGTGATTGAACTCTACTTGGTATGAAAATCGAAAACTGTTTCTTGAATCATTCTAAGCCCAATACTTGAGCCCATCAAAGGTGTATACGCATGATCAACATCAAAAGCCAAAAGCTCACAAGATGCATGCATTTCAAGTGCAAGCCCAAGCCATTTCAAGCAAATATCAAAAGATCATAATCAAGGTCTGAGCCTTCCAAGTGCAAGCCCAAGCCATTTCATCATAATCAAGGTTCAAGCACACTAAGCCTCAAGCATCCTAAATGGACCAAGAAGAAGCAAGTGGCCCTACTTTACCTCACTCCACATTTGGTTTGCAACATCATGGTTAAGATTAAAATTTGTTTGTTTATTCCATGTTTCTATGTTTCTTTGAATTCAAAATTTTCATGTAGCATTTAATGAGCTTTGTTCATGTATATATATTAAGAAAAAAAAACAAAAAAAAAATTTCAAAATTTTTTTTTTCAAGATTTCCAAATCTTTCCCAAAAAAAGAGAAAAATGTTCAAATGAAAACAATCCTTGGACTAGGGGCATTGAGCCCTTAAGTCATTTAAAAAAAAAAAAAAAATTTTGAACTAGGGGCATTGGACTTACTAGTGGTTTTTTCAAAAGGATCCATTTTTTTTTTCTTTCAAATATTTCAAGATTCTTTAAAAGTCCTTTTTTCAAAAGGGCACATGAAGATCTCTTGGACAAAACTTTTTCTAAATCTTGATGTTTAAAGACTTGAGCAATCAACTTGTACCAAGGAATGATTAATTTCATTTGATTCATGTAAAGACTTTTGCTACTTGACTTAGAATATAAGAAGAAATGGTCTTAAAAGGCAATAAAAAAGAATCCATCCATCGGAAAATCCCAAGAATCCATGCACTTGATCCAATCTTCAAAAGTCTTTTGTTTCACATCATTAGAGCATTCATACTTTTTCTTTTAAGAGGAATTTATTAAAAGAGCTCAAGTCACTGTGCCTACAAGCAAGCATTACTAGGGATATGAGGCCATCTTTGGTTAAACCAAATTATTTCATATTACCTAGAATGATCATTATCCATTGCTAGCCCATTTGAGCCTTTAAACACTTAGCCTCTTTTTTACATAAACCCACTAAAATCTAAACCTAGGGTGGGAAAATTCAAAGTATGCATGCTTAAATCTCATGTTGAGGAGGAGTCGACCTAGTAGGTTTGAAGCTAATTGATAAAGCTCTCCTAGAAGAGATGAAAGACAAGTAGAGAATTCATTAAACTAAATGAGTTTTCACTTAATCAAGGAAAGAGAAATGAAATTCCATCAAGGTGAGGGAAAGCAAAATGTGCATCAAGTTTGAAGAACCTAAGATTCATCATGCTAAGAAGAGTAAAAGGTTCTTTTTTTTTTTTAAAAAAAGGAAAAAATCATTAAGCATAGAAAGGTGCAAGTGCATTGAGGCAAGAAAGAAGTCTAGAAAATGCATCAAAATTACCAAAAATCATTAATTTGAGAAAAATAAGGAGGGCAAAATGTCCCCAAAAGTTCATTCAATCAAGAGATGAAAAAAAAAATAAATAAAGAAAAGAAAAGAAAAGAAGCTCGCTAGGCTGAAAATCCAAAAGGGTGGTCTAGGCAAAAGTTAGGGCCCAAAAAAAAAAAAAAAAAAAAAAAAGAAAGCCCGCTAGGCTGAAAACCCAAAAGGGTGGTCTAGGCAAAAGTTAGGGCCAAAGAAATGAAGAAGAAGAATAGAAAAAAATTGGAAGATTCTACCAAGTTGGAAACTTGAAGATGCAAAAGAGAATAATTTTACAAGATGAAAGTCTAGAGGTATGATTCAAGAGGAATGAGCATTAAAACGATTGTTGATACAAGTGACCAATGAAGACTAGTGAGAAGATGACAATGAAGAAATTGGAAAACTCCTCAAATACTTGATTTTTGAGTAATGCATACTTGCGGGAAACATCATTGGGAATTTTGAGCCTTTTATATTTTTCATTTTATAACCCAAACCCGGCCTACATTACAACCCATGAGTAAAGACCTTCTTGAAGTATTGCTAGTTGTAGGCACATCTTAAACTCTAATATTATTTTCTCTTGAATTAAAAAGGAAAAATGCTTAAGATTTTTGAACCCCACAGGATCATATGTCCGAGGACAAAATTTCTCAAATTCTCAAATCCTCAAAATGACTCAAAAGAACTTCTAAACCTGGAGCACTCTCCTTATTTGAACCCAACAATGTGATTCATAAATATTATCACATTTCATTTCTTGATTGTCTCTGGAGACTCAATCTGACGATGTTCAAAAGGATGAAGCAAATTCGATTATATGAGTTTAATGATCTTGATCCTTCCTAATCAAAGAGATTTGTTTGGTTCTTAAACACTATGATTTTCTAAAATGATTGTTCAACGGATCACATCTTGTTCCCAAAAAAAAAAAAAAAAATCGTTCTTTTTCAAAATCCAGTTCTCTTGAACTACGTCTTGACCTGATCCTTTACGAGAGAGGTACGTAGGCAGCCTTTCAAAGGCCCGGTCCCAATCATCCAAACAATCTTGTGAAGCAAAATCAAAACAATGTGACAAAATCGTTTGGGTGCATGTTAGGTTATGCCTATTTATTTGCATTAAGCATGTTTAAACTTGGAGTATTGGCCTATTTATATTATGTGCAAGTTTTCACAATAATTGGTTTCTAACAAGCTAGAGAAAGAAAGTCTTTCTCTAGGAACCAAGGATGGCGGACCATGATCTTCTTTCATGTACCCCAATGGTCACAACATCAAATAAATTCAGCTTCAATCTAAGCATGAAATATGCCCCAAACTAGGAGCATTGGGTAAGTACTTCCAATTCATTTCAATAAATAAATCCATTACTAATTGAAATTATCTTTTTGTAGGAATTAAGAAAGGACTTATCTAGCAATTTGCATCAACTTCCAGCCAAAGTTAATTCATTCAAAGGATAGGTTTTTCAAAAAAAAAAAAAAAAAAAAAAAAGGAGAAGAAAAGAAAAGAGAGAATTTTCAAAAAGCTTGGGGACTAGGGGCATTGGGCTCGTACTTCTTAGGTTGTTTAAAAAAAAAAAATGAAATGAAAAAAAAAAAATTTCATTAAATTCTTCTTCAGGAACAGAAAGTTATCCTCCTCTTCCATATTCTCCAGTGGTGCAACATCAAGTCAATTGTCCACCCTCAGCATGGAAGATGTCCCAAACTGGGGGTATTCACCAGGTATGCCAAAGTCTTTTCAATAAATAACTTCGTTACTAATTAAAAATATTTATTTTGCAGGTATTAGGGTAAAAAGCCCACAAGCATCGATATGCATAATGCCTTTCAAATCCACGAACCTCTGGGAAGCACGTCTAAAATTCAAACCATCGGTCCTCTGGGAAGCACGTCCAAACTTCAATCCATCGGACCTCTGGGAAGCACGTCTAAAATTCAATTCCATCTGACCTCTAGGAAGCACGTCCAAACTTCAAACCATCGGACCTTTGGGAAGCATGTCCAAATTCAAATCCACGGACCTCTGGGAAGCACGTCCAAAATTCAATTCCATCGGACCTCTGGGAAGCACGTCCAAACTTCAATCCACGGACCTTTGGGAAGCACGTCCAAATTCAATTTCAATGGACCTCTGGGAAGTATGTCCAAACATCAATCCATCGAACCTCTGGGAAGCCCGTCCAAAATTCAATTCCATCGGACCTCTGGGAAGCACGTCTAAACTTCAATCCACGGACCTCTGGGAAGCACGTCCAAATTCAATTTCAATGGACCTCTGGGAAGCACGTTCAAACATCAATCCATCGGACCTCTGGGAAGCACGTCCAAAATGCAATTCCATCGGACCTCTGGGAAGCACGTCCAAATTCAATTTCAATGGACCTCTGGGAAGCACGTCCAAATTTCCAAATCCATCGAACCTTTGGGAAGCACGTCCAAATTCAATTTCAATGGACCTCTGGGAAGCACGTCCAAAATTCAAACCATTGGACCTCTAGGAAGTACGTCCAAACTTCAATCCATCGGACCTCTGGGAAGCACATCCAAAATTCAATTCCATCAGACCTCTAGGAAGCACGTCCAAATTCAAATTCAATGGACCTCTGGGAAGCACGTCCAAATTTCCAAATCCATCGGACCTCTGAGAAGCACGTCCAAACTTCAAACCATCGGACCACTGGGAAGCACGTCCAAAATTCAAACCATTGGACCTCTGAGAAGCACGTCCAAATCCAATATCATCGGACCTCTGGGAAGCGCGTCCAAAATCCGATTCCATCGGACCTCTAGGAAGCACATCCAAACTTCAATCCATGGACCTCTGAGAAGCACGTCCAAACTTCAAATCCATCGAAGGAAGCATGTCCAAAATCCTCATTTCGTCATAACCACTGGTAAGCATGTCTTGTACTCATTTTTTTAAACCAAAAAAAAAAAAAAAAAAATTGCATGCATGAATTACGTTTGGACCTGATCCCCTCACCAAGAGGTACGTAGGCAATCTCCCTTGAGATTCGGTCCACATTTTGATCCATAACATGACCATCTACACTTTTATCTACATGCATCATACATTCACCACGGTTAAATACTAATTGCAAAGTTGGGTGTCTCTTTCATACATTGACATTCGCTTTGCAAGCTCTGCCAATGAGGGGCATTCTGTTGACACCCCATTTTGCAACCCGTATTTAACCACGCATGGAGGGTAAAAGGGTAATTTTGCCTTGGAAATATGCATCTTGATTCTAGCCATTAGATCCTTGGATTCATTTCACCAAAATGATCTTGATGTTGTAACGATCAAATCGACTGGTCATAAGCCCTAATCGGACCACCAGATTGAAAGTTATCATCAAATCAATTTTTAATGACTAAGATGTACTATCACAAATTGATTTCGACTATATATGATTATGAATAATTGATTTCAATTGGTTATAGGAGTGATCAATTTGAGATCAATGATGTGTCATAATTTGATTGATTAGGACTACATTTTATGGTGAGATTGCATACACCTAATTAACTAGATAGTTAAACATTAATTATTCAATGAGTAATTTGTGTAATTATCTTTTAATTAGAGTAAATTTGGAACCAATTAATTCTGAAATGGGAGTGATTGGAGCCATTTAATGTTAATTGGGAACTAATTTAGGACCTATTAATGTTAATTGTGCTGAAACAATTTTCTAACAAATGACTTCTGCTCACTATTTCATCGATATCTCTCAGAATATTTTGAATCTGTAAATGAGGTTAATGTTTCCAGAAACTAGACATCCAGGGCTTCAATTTGAGCACAAGAATGAGACAATTCCAATTAGAATTGAGTTAGATATGATTTTTCGAAATTGGCTTTACAAGCTGTTACAGCAGTTACGGGAAAACCGAATTTTGGCTTGTTCCCCACTCCTACCAATCTCTCCACTTAATGCACCAGATTTTCCCCAAGGCTAAAATAAGGTCTAGATTCATAATCCTTGTCAACCCTCATTAAATGACCTTCCATTCATATTCCCTCTACTACTACTATATAAACCCTCCCTCTCCTTCATTCTAAGACACCAAAAAACCTCCTCTCTTCTCCCCTCTTGAGTTCTAGTGAAGTTGAGTAGTCTTGTCATATCTTGGTATTCTTGAGACTCAAGGTATTGAGTGAGACTCACTCTCCCTCTCCTAGTTCTTCTTTTCTTCACCCTTAGAACCTCTACCAAGAGTCTCCTCCTCCACCGTATGGATCTTGCATGAAGGTATATTCCCTTTCTCTAGCTTGTTTATTGTGTTGCCATGATGAGAATTTAGGATTAAAGCATGATAGTGATTATTTAAATTCTCTTGAATATGTTTGAATGTTCTTAAATGTTCTTATGCGTTCTTTACATGTTCTTGGTTGTTCATCACATGTTCATGCATATCACTAGTTTTGATCTTAAATTTACATCAAAAATATGAAAAACATGTTTGTTTCATAATTCTTTCAAATCCTTGAATCTAGGTTATCACCATCCACACACATTCACTAGAATTTTATTTTTCAATCCAAATGCAATGTTTAATAAATTGAATTAGGGTTTATCACATGCACACATATTAAATTCAACATGTAAATTGATTGACATATTGGATGATATGATATGATTGTTGGCCACCATAGTCTAGAAGACCGGTTTTATCGGGCAAGGTGGGTGCCTAACACCTTCCTACCTTGTAACATAGCCTCCAAACTTAGATCAAGGGTTAGTAGATCAAATGTTTATCCTTGTAATTTTCAATTTCTAGATTGTAACTAGGAAACAAAGCCATGCACTTTATCTTAGATTGTATCTAGGACCAAAGCCATGTAACTTCCTATGTTTAATGTAAATTCAATTTCAAATTAATAAAGTGAGGAACTTTTTTAATTATGGTTTTCTTATTTTTCCAATAATTAAATAAGTGGTGACTCCATTGTAAAACTCTCAATCTAAAGGGGAAAATATAACTAGTCGAACCTCCATTTTGAGAGGTAATAACACGACTCCACCCATTCACGTGGGTTTGGCCCAACATTCATAAAAATGGGCCGGGGGCGCGGTCTCTCACAGTAGCGACTTCGCTGGGGATATTGAGGGCTAAGCTTCAATTAGATTATGGTGGCCAACCATGTCATTGTTTGTTTATTGCTTTTTTGTATATAACATGTCTAATATGTCATTATTTTTCATGTCATGCATCATTTGCTTGAATGAAATTTATTTTATTTGTGTGCTAGCCCGGAAGCCCGGTAGTATTAACCGTGGATTGTGGTCTTCCTGAGACTCACATACCCAGCGGTGAACCTACCACCCACCGCGACAAGGATCATCTTGGTTATGCGGTAGTGGTTCATAAGGACAAACTGTACCGTTTGGACCAACGCGGCGCTCCTGGTGTCACAAGTTGGGAGGTACGACGTCCTAGCTTGTGGGAACCTTTAACCTACCTTCTACCCATATTATAATGACCCATAGAACCTACCTTTAGGTCGGTCCATGTAAATTGCATTTCATCATGCATTTGTTTGGCTGTTGTTTGAACCATGATGACTCAAGTCCAACGCTTGATCCCATCATAATTGTTTGAACCTTGTATGCTATGAATGAGCTCAAGCCCAAAGGCTTGTGATTGAACTCTACTTGGTATGAAAACCGAAAATTGTTTCTTGAATCATTCTAAGCCCAATACTTGAGCCCATCAAAGGTGTATACGCATGATCAACATCAAAAGCCAAAAGCTCACATGATGCATGCATTTCAAATGCAAGCCCAAGCCATTTCAAGCAAATATCAAAAGATCATAATCAAGGTTCAAGCCTTCCAAGTGCAAGCCCAAGCCATTTCATCATAATCAAGGTTCAAGCACACTAAGCCTCAAGCATCCTAAATGGACCAAGGAGAAGCAAGTGGCCCAACTTTACCTCACTCCACATTTGGTTTGCAACATCGTGGTTAAGATTAAAATTTGTTTGTTTATTCCATGTTTCTATGTTTCTTTGAATTCAAAATTTTCATGTAGCATTTAATGAGCTTTGTTCATGTATATATATTAAGAAAAAAAACAAAAAAAAATTTCAAATTTTTTTTTTCAAGATTTCCAAATCTTTCCCAAAAAAAGAGAAAAATGTTCAAATGAAAACAATCCTTGGACTAGGGGCATTGAGCCCTTAAGTCATTTAAAAAAAAAAAAAAAATTGAACTAGGGGCATTGGACTTGCTAGTGGTTTTTTCAAAAAGATCCATTTTTTTTTTCTTTCAAAGATTTCATGATTCTTTAAATGTCTTTTTTTCAAAAGGGCACATGAAGATCTCTTGGACAAAACTTTTTCTAAATCTTGATGTTTAAAGGCTTGAGCAATCAACTTGTACCAAGGAATGATTAATTTCATTTGATTCATGTAAAGACTTTTGCTACTTGACTTAGAATATAAGAAGAAATGGTCTTAAAAGACAATAAAAAAGAATCCATCCATCGGAAAATCCCAAGAATCCATGCACTTGATCCAATCTTCAAAAGTCTTTTGTTTCACATCATTAGAGCATTCATACTTTTTCTTTTAAGAGGAATTTATTAAAAGAGCTTAAGTTACTGTGCCTACAAGCAAGCATTACTAGGGATAGGATGCCATCTTTGGTTAAACCAAATTATTTCCTATTACCTAGAATGATCATTATCCATTGCTAGCCCCATTTGAGCCTTTAAACACTTAGCCTCTTTTTTACATAAACCCATTAAATCTAAACCTAGGGTGGGAAAATTCAAAGTATGCATGCTTAAATCTCATTTTGTAGCGCTATGCCAAAACAAAATAGTATATTTTAATCCTTTTATTTTTTCTCTCTCCTCTGTGTCAGAATTTCTTTCTTTCTCAGCATCTCTCAGTATTTCAGCTCCCTCTCTCTCTCTCTCTGACTTCTCTCATCTCTCTCTTTGTGCTGGTGCTTGAGGTAAAAGACATTGGAGTTGCCGGTGGCGGCGGAGGGGATGAGTCTGGTGTCAATGAGCTTGAGGATTTCATCGCAGATGTTGGAGAGCTCCGACATGATCTGGGTCAAAAAGTGTCGCTGAAGTGGGTTACAATTTGGGTTGTGCCGTTGAAGTGGAGATTGACTAAAGAAAGAGGTCTGGGTTTTATTTTTTTTTTTTTTTTTTTTTTTTTTTTTTTTTTTTTCACTTTGTTGTGACTGATGGCTAAAGGAAGAGGTGGGTATGGCTGAATTGGGTATGGGTTTGATATGGATGGTGGCTGAATTTTATATTTGCTCTTTCTGTCTTTGTGAGTATGGTTGAATTGGCAGTGAAGAGGAAAAAAAAATCAAGGCTTTTTTCAAGTTGTAGGCGTGTATTGGTGGGTGGTTGTTTTGGGTTTGGGTCGGCGGTGGGTGGATGAGAGAGGGACAAACATAGAGATAGAGAACATAGATAAAGAGAGAAGAGAGAAGAGACAGAGAGATTTTTTTATAGTATTTTATTGTGTAGTTTATATTATTTTAATACGTAGTATGAAAAAATAAAATATGGGTTGTTGGATGTATTGTAAAATGATATGGTATAATTGATAAAATAGTTTTTTAGGATGGTAAAATATGATGGAATGACATTTCCGATTGTGGATGTTCTTGCTTGAAGATAAATGCTAAATCAGAAATCAATGTATCGGGGCGAGAAAAGTCTTTAGTAGGTTGGTACTTGGGAGCCGTGCATCAAAAGGGGAAATTATCACTACAGAACAAGTCCAATTGGGTATTGGGGTAAGGATTCAACTGTAGGTTGGTACAAGGTACTGGGATTCTTTTACTTGGAACTGCTTATTGTGATAATAGTGAAATTTCGGGAGTGGTGACCTGAAAATCACCCGGTGGGGTTTTTTGCCGTGTAGGTTTTCCTCATTCGTAAACAAATCACTGTGTCAAATTTATTTTTCGCTACACTTAGATTAATTGGTGATTTGTTTGTGCTACCACGCACTTTGTATGTTAATTAACTTAATTAATTCACTTGACTAAATTAATTGGTTAATTTATCACAAGAGGTCAATTCGTTTTTGGCTTATCAAAACATCTTCTCTTTAGAGGAGAAGTGTTAGTTTAAGAATCAACCACTAGACTATTCCTCACTTTTTTGTTATTATTGGAAGCTCAGATTATTTGATCTAAAAAACTTTAGATATTTCAAAAAAAAAAAAAGTATATATATATATATATATATTTGTTAAAGGATAATTTTGACAACGAGAAAAATGAATTTAAACTTTAAACATCTTAATTGGAAAAATTAGAAATTGCCAATTATCAAATATCAATAAAATTTTTTTTAATTTTTATTCTTATTGATATATTTATATATTTTTATTGCAATTAATCATCTTTAAAAATAATTTTTTAAAATTGAAATTATTTGTTTGTTTATGCAATTATGACATGGACTTATAGAATTAAATTTTTTATATATCTCTCATGTAATATGTTTGAAAATTATTTAAATTTTGGTGGATACTTTTTTAATAAAGGTTAATAACTTTTATAAATTGATTTCATTTTTTTTTTGTATTTATTAAATGTTAAATCTTGATTTGACGTCAAAACCTTGAACGTATCTATTTTACAGTTCTTTAAACAAGCTATTTTCTAAACCTTTCTTACCATTAGCATTCACAACCAATAAAATTATGAACGAATTGTATAATATTCTTTTTGAGAATAAATTTAGCATGACTTTATTCAACTTCTAATAAATTTGATATAGTTAAACGATAAATATCTAATGGAACAAACTTCATCCATACTAACAATGAAATAAAAAGTTTTTCTTTTCTAACTAAGACATGAGCTACAACATTACCAAGTCTGCCTATATGAGAGAGAATGATTCTGAAGAGAACCAACAATGAATCATATAATATGAATATAAAACTAACCTAACTTTTCTTTTCTTCCTTAAACTTTAAATACCAAAATCATCTAACTATACAGGAATTCCAATAATAAAAAAAAAAGATTTGAAAAAAAATAAAAGAAAGAAAGAGAATAAACTACATAGAAAATCTTAGATTATTAAAAATGAAATAAAAACATAGCAAATAAAAGATATTTACTGTATTCATTATCTTTCCTGAGAGAAGCCTTTGGATTTTCATTTAGTTCATTCTCTTTCTTTCTTTTTGTCACATCTTATAATTTTTATTGGAATTCTTGTATAGGTAGGTGATTTTGGTCTTTGAAGTTTATTGGGTAAAAGAAAAGTTGGATCAGTTTTGTATTCATATTATATGATTCATTGATAACTTTATTTGTTGTAAATACTAATTGTGAAAAAGGTTAAAAAGATAGCTCATTTAAAGAACTGTAAATCAAATATATTCAAGATTTTGAGGTCAAATCAAGATTTAATATTAAATAAATAAAAAAGCAAAACTCAGTAACCTTTACTAAAAAAAAAAAAAATTCACTAAAATTTAAATAATTTTCATACATATTACATGAGTTTTTTTTTTTTTTTTTTTCATAATATAGTTAGTCCTTTAAGTACATGGCATAATTGCATAAACGAACATGTGATTACAATTTTCAGAATATATATATATATATAGAAGACTAATTACAATAAAAATTTATAAATATATTAATTAGAATAAAAATTAAAACAAAATTTCATTTATTTTATTGATATATTCTAACTAGAACTTTCTAATATTTCTAATAGAGATGTTCAAAATTCAAATCCACCATCCACATTGTCATAACTATCCTTTTTTTTTTTTTTTTTTAATTATACTTATATATATATATATATATAACGTTTTTAAGAATTAATTATTTTATCTTACAATACTAATCATAAAGTGAGGAGTAGTCTAGTAGTTGGTTCTTATACTTACACTTTATAGGCTACTGTTTTCTCAAATGCTAGAAAATATTGCTCAAATCCACATTTTCGAAGCTACTTTTGAGGAAGATGCTGAGACAGTAACAAATGCTCTTAAGGATGGAGGTTCAAACCATCCTGAGTTTGGTCATGTCATTAATGATTCTCTTGTCTTAGCTAGTGATTTTTGTTTCTGCAGTTTTTCTCATGTAAAACGATCAGGAAATTCAATTGCCCATTTTCTGCTTGCCAGAAAATCTAAGTTTGGTAATGAGCCACAGGTATGGATTGAATCCATTCCTGATGATATAGCTCCCCTTGTATCTCATGACTCTTTGTAGTTCTCTTTCTATTCAATCAAGCTGGCCTTTGGGTTTGGATTCTCAAAAAAAAAAAAAAAAAAAAAAAAAAAAAAAAAGAAAAGAAAAGAAAAGAAAACTATTGCTTTCTCAAGTGCTAGAAAAATATATGGGCCATGTAATAATCTGAATCCTTATTATTATTATAAGATTAACTCTTTCACCGATGTTCATGAACATAAAAAATGTTAAACCTACAACTAATTTTTCACGAGTTTTGCCAAATAAATGGTTAAAAAAAAAACTTAGAAATTAATATGATAATAAATACGATTAGTTTACTTCAACAAATAATCAATGAATATTTGATTTACTTGTTTGTGGATGATAACACATTAGTTTGGTATTAAAATTACAAGGAAGAATCTCTTGAGGTGGCCCAAGATATTAGGTTTTATTTTTTAATTTTTTTAATTATTATTATTATTATTTTTTATAATTTAATAGTTTGAGAATGAAGATTTAAATTTTAGACATCTCCATTGTAAACACAAGGAGGTATATCAATTAAGCTACAAAGTTCTTGGCAACCAAAATATTGGTTAAAGGTTTCAAACACAAAATCTCAATGAAGACTTAATAAGTTAATAACCACTAGGTCCTTAGGACTCATTGCAAACGTATTGATCTTATAATATCCCCCTTAGATAAAACTCATTTCCATCAAATTTATCAAATTCCACCCATTAAACAAGAGGACTTGCTCCTTTGCCCAACATCTGTCATCCATAGTGAAAGGGAATGACGTACCAAAATGCATCCAACAATACATCCAGCAACCTATTTTATCTATTCTAACACATCACTTTACAATACATGCAAAAACAAACATTCTATTTTTTTTTTTTTACCACTTCATTTAAGTATGCTTTCTTTATTATTTCTTTATTTTTTTTTTTTATTCTTATTCTCTCCTCTTTCTCTATCTTCGTCTCCATCTCTTTCTCTTCTCTGCCACCCACATCTATTGCTACCATATCTTTCTCTTCTCTGATACTCATCCATTGCCACCAACCACCACAACCAATTAAAAAAATATCAAACAAGAACTTGTAACCCATTGCTAGCCACCACCACCATTACCACTAGAAAAATAAATGAATAAATGAATACACCATAAAACTTCAACCACAAACAAGCAACCAGCAACTTGCAACCCATGGCCAACCACCACTACCATTGGGGGAAAAAAATAAACTGCAAAACTCATCACAATCACACCCACAATCGTCCACAAAACCCACCACCAAAAATAAAAAAATAAAAAAAAATAAAACACAACCCAAACAAAACCACATTCACAACCATAGCTAGCACCACCAACAGCACCACTGTCCCCACCAAAAGACCCCTAAAACCCAGTAAGCCACAACGCATAAAACCCACAACCCACCAAACAATAATCTCCACCACAAACTCTACAACCTGCCAAATGGTAACCACTAGACCCACCGAATGGCAACCACAACCCACATCAGACCACCTATGGCCATAACCAGAACCACCATAACCCACAACACAACCAAGAGAGTGAGAGAAGAGAGAAAATCTAAAATTGAGAGAAGAAAGAAAATCTGAGAATGAGGAGAGATTAAAGAGAGACGTTGGGGAGAGAGAAGGAAATGAATTTTTAATTGAAGAAAGAGAGATAGTAGAATAAAAAATTGAGTTTTATTTTTAACTTGATGCTACAATGAGTTGCTATAGATATCAGCTTAGAGCATTCACAAAAAAAGGAGTTAAAATAGCTAAAAAGCTATTTTAACACCTCGAACCATAAAAATTAAGCTACATCAAAATTGCCATATCTAAAAAGATTTAGCTTTTGCTATAGTAAGCTACTATCTATAGCAGCTCACTGTGGCATCAAATTAAAAAAAAAAAAAAAAATTTCAAAATTTTTTCTACTATCTCTCTTTCTTGAATTAAAAATTTAATTTCTTCTCTCTCCCCAGTGTCTCTCTCTTTAATCTCTCCTCACTCTCAGATTTTCTCTCTTCTCCACTCTCTCGGTTGTGTTGTGGGTTATGGTGGTTCTGGTTGTGGCTGTGGGTGGTCTGATGTAGGTTGTGGGTTGTCATTTGGTGGGTTGTGGTGGTGATTATTATTTAATGGGTTGTGGGTTTTGTGAGTTGTGGCTTGCTGGGTTTTAGAGGTCTTTTAATGGGGACGATGGTGGTGTTAGTGGTGGTGATTGTGGTTGTGACTATGGTTTTGTTAGGGTTTTGTGTGTGTGTGTGTGTGTGGTTTTTATTTATTTATTTATTTTTTATTTTTTTCCTAATGGTGGTGATGGTGGCTGATTGGCTGGCAGTAGGTAGCAAGTTGTTGGGTTCTTGTTTATGGTTGAAGCTTTATGGTTTTTTTTTTTTTTTTTTTTTTTTTTTTTTTTTTTGTGGTGGTGGTGGCGGCGGCTGGTAGTGGGTTGTAGGCTCTAGTTTGATGTTTATTTTTTAATCGGTGGTGGTGGTGGTTGGTGGCAGTGGGTGGGCGGCAGAGAAGAGAAAAAGATGGTGAAAGTAGGTATGGGTGGTAGAGAAAAGAAAGAGATGGAGTAGAAGATAGAAAAAGAAGAGAGAATAAGAATAAAAGAATAAAGTAAGTATATTTAAATGAAGTGTAAAAAAAATAGAATTTTTGATATTGGATGTATTGTAAAGTGATTAGATAAAGTATTTTTTTAAGGTGTTAAAAGCTAAATTTTTTAACTTCTTTGCTATGAATGCTCTTATTGTAGCTAAAAGTTAAAAAATTTTAGATATAGCAATTTTTGATGTAGCTTGATTTTTATGGTTTGAGGTATTTACATAGCTTTTTATTTTTTTACCTTTGTTGTGAATGCTCTAAATGGAGTTAAGATGGACAAAGTTTTTCATTTCAAAACCAGTTTGATTTGCTATAGGCCCTTTTAACGTCTTTGTTGTGAATGCTCTAAATAGATAAAGCATGTTTTTAAGGGCTTACTGCGGCGGTTCAAAGCGCCGTTATAGGTCCTCAATTAAATTTATTTTATTTTATTTTACTTTTTCGGGTCGGGCTTATTGTGACAGTTTCAAGTGCCGCTATAAGTCTTGTATCCAACACACACACACACACACACACACACATATATAGATATATATTTTGGTTGGGCTATTGTGGTGCTTGTGAAGTGTCACTATAGGCCCTTGTAAGACTAGGACCTGTAGTAGCGTTTCTAAACACCGCTATTGGTCACTTATTATTATTATTATTATTTTATTTTTTGTAAGGTTTGGCCTATTGTGGTGCTTGTGAAGCGCCACCATAGGTCCTTGTAAGACTAGGATCTGTATGGGTGTTTATAAAATGCTGCTATAGGTCCCTCAATTTATTTATTTATTTTTTTGGGTTGGGCTATAGCAAAATTTTAAAACGCCACTATAGGTCCTAGTAAGACCAGGGCCTGTAGTGGTGTTTTTAAAATGCTACTAAGAATGGCAACAACTCAAGTTTGGGGCGGGTTTCTTTATAGTCGAACCCGCCCAGCCACTTGTAACCCAAACCCACCTTGTTAACTAAACAAGTTTTTTTTACCCCCATACTTGCCCCTACGGGCCCCCGCGGGCCTCGCTTGCCATGCCCCTTCGGGGCCCAATCTAAAGTCCCTAAACCGTATTCCAATTTATATATATATATATATATATGTATGTATGTATGTATGTATGTATGTATGTAAATCAATATCATTTGACAACAAAATCACACAAATCTACAGTAATTTAATTTCACACAAATCTACAATAGTTTAATTTCAGATTTCTCATTTTCCCTTTTAAAATCACAAACCTAAATACAGAAATCCTATATACGTAACCTTCAAAATACATTTGTCAATGAAATAATACATAAAATCACAAACCCAAATATAGAAATCCTTAATACATAACCTTCAAAATAAATTTCACAATGAAATAATACATAAAAATCAAAAACCCAAATACATATAAAAAAAAAAAAACCTTCATTTGTCCTTTTACACCAACACAAAACAGCACTGATCTGTCCTTTACAACCCAAAAGCTACCACTGTTTCAACCCCTCAAAAACTCCAAAAACAAAACCACAACACACCTGGAAAACCCAACAAAAATCCCTAATTTTTCCAATCAAGGTGAGGTGAGGGAGGCAGGGAAGAGAGAGTGGCATTTGTGGCGTGGTGAAGGAGTGAGTGGCACAGTGAAGGGGGTAGCGAGAATGGATCAGTAAAGTGGAGGAGGGATGGCGATAAAGAGGTGGAGGGGGCGGCTGTAGCAAGTGAGAGTGAGAGTGAGGGAGAGGGAGATAGCTAAAACTTAAGAGTGAGTGATGAAAATAAGAGATTAGGATTAGGGTTAGAGATAGTTTAGTATTTATAGTTAGGGTTTTAAATTTTTTTAATATAATATATGTATAGAGGTCAGGTTCAGGGCAGGTATGCATAATACTCGTACCCAACCCAAACTCGCTACTGGTTGGGTTTTCAAAACCCAAACCCACCCCATTTACTTTGTGGGTCGGGTATTCACGGGTCAAGCAATTTTTACTATCCCTAAATGCTGCTATATACCCTTCTAAATGCTGCTATAGGCCCAATGTTTTAAAACGCCACTAGAGACCCTTGAAAATGTAGCTATAGATTTTATATTACAGCATTTGCCATAAACGCCACTATAGGTACCTATAGTGGACCCTTTTTATAAACGCCACTATAGCCCTTGTTTTTTGCAGTGTGAAGAAATCTCATCCAATCTATTTCGTAGTTGTTGTGTAGATAGCACCATAGGACTCAAATCAATAACAGTAAATAAGTGGAAATTAAATAACAAGCACACACAAAGAACACAAGAATTACGTGGTTTAGCAAATTACCTACTTCCACGGCGACGATGGAGAAATTTCACTATAAAAAATAGAAGATACAATAGAGCACAGGAACACTCTCAAGAAACCCAAATTCCAATTACACCTTAGCACTCTCTCATAGAAACAATAAGAATAGAAGCTGGCTGCCTCTCTTTTCTCTACTTTCTCTCATGCGGCTACTGCTCACTAGGTTAATTGGAATAATCTCTATCACCCCTTCAACACAAACCTAATATATATATATATATATATATATATGTCATTGATCGGCTGTTACTAGGAATTGTATTCCTAGTTGTATTCGGTCATACTTGACCGACATACAAATAGTGGGCTTGGGGTTCAGTGGCAATTCAAGCTACCCACATCAACAAATCTCCACCTTGGCTTGAATTGATCAAGCTACATGAGCAAACTCCTCCATTGCCTCCACCTTAGCCCTTTAAGGGCTTACAAGTTGCAAACATCAACCAAGTCCAAATAGCCTTTGAACTTGTCTGTTGGAACTGGTTTTGTCAACATACTAGAGGATTCCCAAATCTTATTTTTCTGTAGTGACCCCATCCCTGCAAGACAATGGATATCCACTGCTAGTTATGAGAGCAAAGCTAACCATTTCTTTAAAGCCATATCTCTGTGGTGCTTTGTGAACCCACTTCTCTCTACCTTTAGCAATTGATTAAGGCTCTTCTTGTTGCTATTGTGGATCAATTGAGCATCACCTTTATCACTAAGTGAATTATTCTCATCAAACTCCACCTTAACAGTTAATTTCTCTTGTGAACTATCATCACATGTCTCTGCTTCATTCTGTTTCAACATAAAGGTTTCATCAAATATGACATCTCTCCTAGTCATTGTTTTCTTTGAGATTGGATCCCAAAGCCTATGGCCTTTAATATCTTTTTCAAAACCAAGAAATACGCATTTTCTTGACTTCGAATCCAATTTAGAACGCTCTCCACTCTGCACATGCAAATAAGCTGGACAACCAAAGATTTTTAGACTCGAATAATCAACTAGTCTACCTGACCAAACCTTTTCTGGAATCTTGAAATCTATGGTCAATGATGGAGATCTATTAATAATGAAGCTTGCTGTGTTAACTGTCTTTGCCTAGAACACCTTAGGCAACCCTGCATTCAATCTCATGCATCTGGCTCTTTCTACTAAGGTTTTGTTTATTCTCTCTGCAACCCCATTCTACTGTGGAGTTCCTTTAACTGTGAAGTGATGAGTAATGCCTTCTAATTCACAAAATCTTATGAATTCTTTATTTCTATACTCTAGTCCATTATCTGTTCTAAGGTATTTTATTTTCCTACTAGTCTGATTCTCAACCTATGCTTTCCACTTTTTAAATATGCCAAACATATCAAACTTACGCTTCATAAAATAAATCCATACCTTTCTAGAGTAGTCATCAATGAAATTGATGAAATACTGAGCACTACTATGAGAAGAAACTGATATTGGACCCCAAACATCTGAATGAATGTAGTCAATAACACCCTTACTTGTATAAGAGCCTGTCTTGAAACTGACTCTATGCTGCTTCCCATACACACAATACTTGCAGAAGTCTAGCTTGCATGTCTTCACACCCTTCAGTAAATTTCTTTTGTGCAACTCTAACACACCACATTCACCAATATGGCCAAGTTGCATATGTCATAATTTTGTGTCGTCAATGTTGGACTCCACTAGAGTGGTGACTGCAACTCTTCCTACAACTGTGTTCCCAATCAATCTGTAAAGCGTGCTTACTTTCTGTACCTTTATCATTGTCAAAGCACCTTTGGTAATCTTCATGATTCCACCCTTTGATGAGTATGTATAGCCCAAATCATCCAATACTCCTAAAGAAATTAAATTCTTTCTAAGATCTGGAACATGTCTGACATTACTAAGAACTCTCACAACTCCATCAAACATCTTGATCTTTACGGTACCAATTCCAATAACTGGGCATGTAGCATCATTACCCATTTGGACCATACCACTGTTGTAAGGCTTATACGTGTCAAACCAATCTTTCTTTGGAGTCATATGATATGAACATGCTAAATCTAAAACCCAAGATTCCGATAGAAAATTGTTACTTGATGAAATTGAAAGTAAATTTGCACCAACTTCACTGTCATTTGATGTTTCTTCAGCAACACTAGCTAATTCTAGGGGCTTCTTTTCATTCTTCTTCTCCTGTAAATGCTCTTTTAACTCTTTACACTGATTATTGAAGTGCCCTTTCTTATAACAATAAAAGCACTCTACATCTTTCTTCGCACGTGATTTAGATTGTGATCTATTCTTGTTGGAGTTCCGTCCTCTTAATCTGCTTCTACCCCTATTGCTTGACTCAGACTTTACAATAAGTCCATCATCCTGAGAACCATCACCATCTTGCTTCATCTTTATGTGTGACAAGAGAGTACTAGTCACCTCCTCGAGTAATATAGTCTCTTTCCCGTACATCAACGTAGTCACTAGATGATCAAAAGAAGTAGGAAGCAACACTAATAAGAGTAACGCTTTATCTTCATTGTTATAATTCACCCCAAAACTTGACAATTGGGTATTCAACATGTTAAACGTGTTGAGATGCTCCAACAAATCTAAACCTTCCTTCATATGTAAACTATACAGTTGCTTCTTCACGTACAACTTGTTCGTCAGATTCTTTCTCATATAAAGACCTTCTAGTTTTTCCCAAACCTCCTTTGCAGTCTTTGCTTCTAGGATGTTGTGAATGACCTCATCACCTAGATTGAGATGAATAGTGCTAGCTGCTTTCTCATTTATCTCTACCCATTCTACATCCTTCATTGTTTCCGGTTTCTTGTCCTTCCCAAGCAAGGCCTTGTGAACTCCTTGTTGAATTAGGAGATCCTTCATCCGCCTGTGCTAAAGTGAAAAATTTCCCTTTCCACAAAACTTCTCTACATCATACTTTGTGCTTGACATCTTTACTGTATTTAAAGGATTGAATCATAAACCTGGCTCTGATACCACTTGTTGTGCAAATAGCACCCCAAGACTCAAATCAATAACAGTAAATAAGCGGAAATTAAATAACAAGCACACACAAAGAACACAAGAATTTACGTGGTTCAGTAAACTGCCTACCTCCACGGTGACGACGGAGAAATTTCACTATAAAAAATAGTGAGATACAATAGAGCACAAGAACACTCTCAAAAAACCCAAATCCCAATTACACCCTAGCACTTTCTCACAGAAACAATAAGAATAGAAGTTGGCTACCTCTCTTTTCTCTATTTTCTCTCATGTGGCTGCTGCTCACTAGGTTAATTGGAATAATCTCTATCACCCCTTCAACACAAACCTAATATATATGTATATATATATATATATATGTCATTGGTCGGCTGTTACTAGGAGTTGTATTCCTACAAATAGTGGGCTTGGGCTTCAGTGGCAATTCAAGCCACCCACGTCAATAGTAGTGATGCATATAATCAACAATGTACTATTTAAACAATTCATGTGACTAAAACTAAATGTACATGTAAATAGTTTTATCAATTCTCATGTAATGGGTTAGAAAATTTTTTTCAAACCAGTTTGGAGGTAAACCTTTTCCATTCCCAATTAAAATAATTTCATGCCATTCTACTTTTATCCTTAAATTCCAGACAATGTCTTTCTAATTTGCCTTTATTTATGTAATTATTTATTACAAATTATTATCTTATCTAAAAAACTATAATTATTTATCTGTTTATTACGGACATATGTCCGCATCCTAACGTGTCTAGTGCAATTGGACACTGGACACAAGCTCACTTATTATATAATCTTAGAAATTTAAAGGACTTAAACTGTATTCTATCCCTTGATGCAATTTTTAACTACCTTGCTTTCCAGTTTCCACAACTGCAATTTTAACTTTTAAGACTTGGATTTTAGCTGTAAACGAACTTACATGGTACGTTCTCTTATGCTTCCATGTGTCGGCATGATCGTGAATTTTCATACTAATTCATTAACTAAATTGATCCATTGGTTTGGCTGCTTATATTTATATTAATATATTCTAAAACTTATTATACTTGACCCATCATTTGTATTTATTGGATATATCTTTCTGATCATACTTAAATTATGTATAAAAGAAATAATAATAGTAATAATCTGTATTAGTTTACGAATTACTTTTTGGTTTCATCTGTGATGAGTTCAACTAACGTCTAAATTTATGGAGGGACGGATAGTAGATCAGCCTAAACCAAAAGAATTGCCCGAATTATCTAATTCCAAGCTGTAAAGTTGTAATTTACAACTATGTTTTATGTTCACTTTATTCCATGACAAAAAGTGTTGTAATTTGCTTTAATTTTGTTCCTTGTATTTTGTAGGATTTTATTGTATTGGTTTTAGTATTAAGTTGGTGAAGACTCAAACTTAATTGAAGATCAATGCATTTCGTAACTAGCTCACGAGAAGTTCGTGAGAAGGGTTCCTAAGAAAAGGGCATGTGAGAAGCACATGACTGGAAGCTGAAGAGTTGTGCTAGGCTGTTAGTTTCGCGAGTATTTCGTGAGTAAGGCCTTCCCGCGAGACACCCACGAGACTTTCTACCTGAAGGAATTTTGAGTGTGACTTTCTTACCTTTCACCCATACTATATATACCATCATTACCCACAAAAGTGTAAGGAGACCATTCAGAGAGAAAAACCCTAGATAGGTTTTCTACAACACACACACACACACACACACACCCATCTTTTAGAGAGAGAGAGAGCTACTCACCCTTAGTGAGAAATCATTCTAGTTTCTTATCCTTCCCTCTCCCATTGTCATACCTTCAGAGGAGAAATGTACCCAAACACAACCCACACCTATTCAGAGTGTAGAGAGTGTTTTAGAGCTTGGGAAGCTTTAAGAATTTGCCAAAAGAAGCTAGTGAGGCTTGGTGGATGCAATAGGGTGTATTGCGGGATCCGAAACGCTAGACAAGACACGGTTCTGAGAAGCCTTGTTGGAGTAGGAGCTTGGAGGGCTTAGGTACATTAGGTAGATTAGGCTCGAAAGGTCTCTTGCTATTCGTGTATCTCAACTTATTGTCTAGTAGATCGATTTACCGCTTAGAGGGCGGCGGACAGGTTTTTCACCAAGTTCTTTGGTTTCCTCTTCAATAACACATCGTCGTATTATCTTGTGTTTGCCTCTCTCTTTCCTAACTCTTGTGCTTTACTTTTATTGTTTGTTGTTCTATTTATGCACTAGAGTAGTATCGATTGATTGCGCTTCATTTACTTTTGTTTCCGCACTTAGATAAGTTAGAGCAAAAGCAATCTAGCAGTAATTTTTTAATTGGGGGTCTAAACAGCTCTTGTGTTTTAACACATAATCGAGCTTTCAAAAACCAAGCCATAAAATATGTCTTCCAAATTTGTCATCATCATGTTCTTCTTAGTTTGAATGACATATTTATATTTTTACCATTTCTGAATTCTCATCTTTTATTAGGTCATTAGGAATCTACTTGAAGTGATTTGGACCATTTCACCAACATAACAAAATTAGATGATAATATTGATTTTAAAATGAGTGATACTAAGAGTATTGCATAAGTCTCATAAACTTGACTTTAAATACAACATAAAATAGTAATTAAAAATTTATATATTATGTTGTTGATTTGACACTAAGCACATTACTATCTTCATTTACAAGCATTTTATAATAAAATTAATAATTCTATATTTTATATTTTCCTTATAGCTTGTTTGGATGGATGGAGAGTAGAGGGGAGTAGAGTAGAGGGAGGGGAGTAAGTTAAATTACCTTGTTTGGATGTTTTTTAAGGGGAGAAGGGGGAAGGATTTGGAGGGGTTTTAACTACTTCTTACCACTCATTTTTAATTCTCCCAAATTGGAGAGATTTGGGGAGAGAGTAGAGTATAAAAATGATTTACCAAATGAATTACCGAATTTATTCTTACCATATTAACAAAATTACAAACTATGGAAAGACTAATTATTTCTCTCCCCCTTACTTAATTTTAAAAACATCCAATAAAGGTGGAGGATAACCATCCCCTCTACTCTCCTCTCCCTCCAAACTTCCAAACATAGCTTTAGGTGTCTGCCAACTTCATTCATTACTGAAATTCTCATATAACTCATGGGCGGCTAACATGCCACCCAACCGAAGGGATTTGTCCCTCAAGTTTTAAGTCTCTCTTTCCCCGCTATAATGATTTTCAACAAATCAAAAAACAATATATGTTTTTGCAAATCATGCATCATTTTTTTCCATTTTCTTTTAATACGGACCTTTCTTTTTCATCAAAATTTGCATGGTACCATCTTCTTTTTTCTTTATTTTTTAGCAGATCTGTATTCATCATGTAAAGCAATTAAATCAAAATCAAATGCTATGTTTATAACAGTTAATTGACTATGAATAATGGGAGCAGCAAAATCAGATATTTAATTTTTGAAAACCATTTTGCAGGAATAAGTATGTTAATTAGACAAAACTTATTAGTATCAAAAAGAATAATCTTTTGACCAGTATTAGCCCCATCGTTGTGCTCACCATCTTGTTCATTATCAGAATTATTGTTTGAGTTGTTTTGATCAAATTGTTTATCAATTCCCGAAAGTAATATTTCTTGTTTCAAACTAGTTTGATCAAATTTTATATCTTTTAATTCATTTTAAAAATATTATTATCAAAATAAACACTTACAGGAAATAGTAGTAGAAACAAGTATTTCTAAGCAAGAAAGAAGCAAGATTACAAGAGTAGATAGCTGAGAAAGTAAGGGAAAATATGAAAGCTAAAAATTAAGCTCTAATTACAAATGAAGAGAAACAATCCTTTTATAGGTAGAAACAAGCACTATTTGAATAGTGGGGAGTAGCAGGAATCACAAATGAATAGTAAACAATAAATTTGACTTTTTTACTATTCATTTCACCAGGGTAGATCCATCAAAAGCAGGGGGAATAACATAAATGAATAGTCATTTCTAGTGGATTTAGCTAAGGTTTGATTCCCTACTTCAACCCCATGATTGCAAGATTGCTATTGTTGGCACATACTGACAAAATTGCTGAAGTTATTACTACTATCACCAGGCATGACACTATTCATCTACAGTATTCCCCTTGCTTTCAGTGGATCTACCTTGGTGAAATGAATGTAAAAAAAAAAAAAAGAAGAAGAAATTTACTGTTGACTTTTCATATGTGATTCTTGCTGCTCCCCGCTTTTCAAATAGTGCATATTTTCGCTTATAAAAGGACCGCTTCTCTTCATTTGTAGCTTTCATATTCCTAATGGACCCACAGAATGCTGATGATTTCCCCATTGCTGAACCTATTGCTTAAACATCTATTTATCTAGTTACTCATGCAACTATGCCTCAACTTGTTTCCTCTTCTAGTAAGTCTGCTAAGTCCAAAAAGAAGTTTGTTTACAACGGACTTAAGAAAAAAAAATATTTGATTTCCCTATTAAAGCAATCCCTCCAGGATGATGAAGATGATTCAGATAATGAGTCCAAGGCATTCCCTAAAGCATCTATTGCTAATGATGATAATCCTTACAATCCTTATGATGAATCTTTGTTTAGACATGACCCAATTGTTACTCCAGATTTAGCTGAGGTTTGATTCCCTGCTTCAACCCTGTGATTGCAAGATTACTGTCGGTACATAGCTAGGGAAGTAAGAAGCAAAGATTACAAGAGTAGATAGTGGGGAAGTAAGGGGGAGGAAGGGAAAATATGAAAGCTAAAAATTAAGCTTTGATTACAAATGAAGAGAAGCAGGGCTTTTATAAGTAGAAACAAGCACTCTTTGAGTAGTGGGGAGCACTAGGAATCAAGGATTACTAGTAAACAGTAAGTTGACTTTTTTACTATTCATTTCACCAATGTAGATCCACTGAAAGTAGGGGGAATACTATAGTGTAATGTCTGGTGACAACAGTAATGACTTCAGCAATTTTGTCGGTATGTGCTGGCGGTAGCAATCTTGCAATCATTGGAAATCAGGAAATCAAACCCTAGCTAAATTCAGAGTAACAATTAGGTCATGTAATAATTCGAAAATCACATGCACTCCGCATATGCAATAAGGCTCTTTTATTTTATTTTATATTTTAATGTTATTTTTAAATTTGAATTTATCTATAGTTATTAGTGAGGTTACACAGAAGAAGATTTTTAAGAAACTAAAATTTAGGATTTAAAAATGAGTAAACTACTGGATTTAGTGTGTGCTAGTTTTTAGGGGGAAAAAAAAAAACGTATGAAACGTGCGTAAAATATATTTATAGAGTGCTAATTTTTAGAAAAAAAATTTCTCTAGTATTTTTTTTTTTGGAATTTTTTTGAATTAAAATTTTAACCATATTTTTTTTTATTTTTTAAGAATAAGAATTATCTAATTAGATTAAGGTTATTTTTAACATTTTATAAAGCCATAACTAACTTTCTGAATCTTCTTAATATATATAGCCTCATCACACACGTTCCGCATGTGCGATAAGGCTCTTTTTTATTTTTTTATTTTTTAATTTTAATGTAATTTTTTAATTTGAATTTATCTATTGTTAGTGAGATTACACAAGAAAGAATTTTTAAGAAACTTAAAATTTATGATTTGAAATAAAGTAAACTGCAGGTTTAGTGTGTTCTAGTTTTTAGAAAAAAATGTATCAAATGTGCATGAAATATATTTGATAGGCCAAGAATGTATTGACCTTTTAGGGTAAATTAACCAATTAATTAGGTCAATTAACATGCAATACGCATGGTAGCACAAACAAACCACCAACTAAGTTAAATGTAGCGAAAAAATTAATTTGACACGGGGATTTGTTTACAAATGGGGAAAACCTCCAAGGCAAAAAATCCCACCGGGTGAATTTAAGGTCACCACTCTCGAGAATCCACTATTATAAAAAACAAGCAATTACAAGTAAATAATTTTCAGTACCTTATACAAAACCTATAGTTGAACCCTTATCTCAATATGCAATTGGACTTGTAATGTAGTGACACTCTCTCCTTTCAATGAACATCTCCCAATACGTGACTAATCAATCGATGCATGGATTCACGTACGTGACTAACAGTCTAACTTGAGAAGGATGTTAGCTACAAAGTTCTTCAGTTCATCCACACGATGAAGATCAAGAAGCTCCTTGGTCATAAAACCTTACGGTGTACAAACATAGCAGCTTTTTCAAGAGAAATATGAACTAGGGCAAATTGTCTTTGGTCATAGTATGCTTGCAACAACAAGTGCAACCCTTCATGACGGCCCTTAAAATAATCCTTATATAGGGTTGTAAGAAAAGAAAACCTAAACACATAGCTTGGATATGCGTGAAAAATAGTTCTGAAAAACTGATTTTCGTAATTCTCAATAGATATAGTTGTCGAGATTCACATTTGATTTATAGATACATCTGTCAAGCTATCTGTTAAGCTTTAAAACACAACACTTCGCTTGATTCTTGAACAAATTTGCATGGCTTCAATACTTGAACTTGAACTTTTGTTCCTTGAAGTATTAAACACATCCTAAATCTACCCAATTATAAGTAAAGTGTGTTTTGTCAAAGGATTAGCTAATTTTAAATGACATATGTTTTTAACATGATCCGCATATGTCCTAACAATATTTAAATAGAGTGCTAATTTTTAGGAAAAAATTTTCTCTGATAGTTTTTTTTTTTTTTTTTTTTAATTTAAATTTTGTTGAATTACAATTTTAACCCCATTTTTTACTTTTTAATAATAAGGATTATCTAATTAGATTATGGGTATTTTTGACATTTTTTGAAACCATAACTAGCTTTTTGAATCCTCTTTATGTGTGTGTGTGTGGTGGATGACCTTCAAAGAAGAAATTCAAATTCTCATTCTCACATTTCTTTGAAATTACATTATGGGTCCGTTTGATTTCCTACCTTTTCAAGTTACACTTTATAGCTATAGATAGTTTTGCTCGATTTCCCATGAAACTATCAAACACACGTTCGTTCAGACGATGTATCTGAACTTTACACTTTACAACCCATAAGCACTTGGGAACATGTAAATGATCATGAAATGCGGAAAAGTCTGTATAGTCTATTAATCGAATATAAGCAACAAATTAGACTTAATTAGATAACACAATTTTTTGGGTTGCAAAACGGTTTGCTAGGAGCTTCGATTTGTAAGAGAGCTATTGATCTTGACCTTTTTTGAAACATTTTGTTTCGAAAGACCAAAAAAAAATACGCATGTTATCTAAATAATTCCTCAATTTCATTTTCAATTATGGTGATACTTTAGTTATGATCAAATCTTAAAAAAAAAAAAAAAAAACAAAAACAAGAAAAAAACAATTGAAGCACACATTCAAACCTTGTTTTAATAAATTGTTAGTGTATTTAGCACTGCTCTTCTAAATTGGGTTAAGTAATGTGTTTGAGTTTGGTGAGAAAGTGTTATTCAGTGTGTGTATTTTAAAAATTAGTTTGTTTATTAAAAAAAAAAAACACTTTTCTTCTATTACCAAATGGCAATAAATAACCAGACTCACAAGATTCATTTAACAACAGCTATGTTGTTGTAACTTGTAAGTGGAATTAAGCCACTAATTAGACATGTTTTCCTAGAAAGTTAATAGAATTAGAGAGAGAAATCAAGAAAGAGATTTGGAAAATATCTGAATTGTATTGAACATCTTAATCTAACCTCTAACTTTGTTTATATACACACTAATTCCAGAACTAACAAACTAAATTATGTTGGTTACATCACGTGTGAACACAAGTGTACTACACATATGTGAAGATTTCTGTTGTTTTACTAACACTTATGTCGTTTAACTCTTGACTTAATTTTCTTGACTTGCATTACCTTCTAATTTTCTTGCTTCTGAACTTCTTTTCCTTTACTGCTCTGAATTTTGTAACTTTGACACTCCCCCTTAAGATGAGAACTAGAATTGTGTATGTTAATGATGCTCATCTTGGAAAGTAAAGAGAATAGTTGTTAAGAACTAAGGGCTTTAGTAAACAGGTCTGCTATTTGAGAATGAGTTGGTGTGAAACAATCTGATGGTGTTATCTGGTACTCTATCTCTGACCACATGACAATCTACTTCAATATGTTTAGTTTTCTCATGAAACACAAGATTCTCACCTATGTGCATTGCTGCTTGATTATCATAGAATAGCAACCCTGGTTGTGAATGATACACTTCCAAATTCATGAGTAAAGCCATCAACCAAACTACTTCACATACAATGATTGCCATGGCCCTATATTCTGCTTCTGTGGATGACGTTGACACTATAGACTACTTCTTGGACTTCCATGATTAAAAAATCTCCCAAGAAAATACAATAACCAGTAGTAAACCTTTTGGTATCAACACATGTTGCCCAATCTGCATCTGTGAATGCTTTCAAGTGTAAGTCTAATTTGGAAGATAAGAAAATCCATTTTATGTATTGTAATACTTTATAGGCTGCATATAGATGTGTTTTCTAGGTTTATCCATATATTGGCTAAGATTATGAACTGTATATGTTATATCAGGCCTAATAATGGTGAGATACAACAATCTTCCAACCACTCTTCTATACACATCAGGATTAGACAGGAGCTTACCTTGGAACTTACTCAACTCCAAATTCTACTCCATGGGAACCTTAAAAGGTTTGCAACCTATGAGTCCAGCATCTTGTAATACTTCCAAAGCATATTTCCTTTGACACAAGTTTATCCATTAATCTAATATGGCCACTTTTAAACCAAGAAGGAATTTCAGATTCCCAAGGTCTTTTAGCTTGAACTGTTGATCTAAGAAAACCTTCAAATCATCAACTGCTTGAACATCAATGCTTGCTATAAGTATATCATCTACATAAACAAGTAATGCTATGAAAGAGCCTTTGTCACTCTGAATGAAGAGTGAATAGTCTAATTTGGACTGTCTGAAGCCACACTACAAAATGGCAGCAAAAAACTTAGAGTGCCATTCTTGATGCTTGCTTGAGTCCATACAAAGACTTGTTGAGCTTGCATACTGTAAGGTTGAATTTAATCAACCATTGTGTTGACTTTATTCCGTACCAAATTTGCTTGTAATTTAGCAATTAGTAACCCTGTATTTAGGTGGAAATCATGTAAGGGTAGTGAGTGAAAGAGTGTGAAGGAATGCTCAAGATTGTGCAAGGATGCAGAGACTCGCGGCTGGGACTCGTGGGTGACTCGCGACTGGCAAGCTACCAATTGCAGCACACGAGTGAAGCGTGCAGAGAAGATGAACAGTTACGCCAGCTGGAGCACTATAGGACAAAAAGTCCAGCCTGGCCGTTCTGTTATCTCGTGGCTTGAACTTGCTACTCAGTTAAGTCGCGAGGCTAAGCCCCCAGCCAGCTCTGTTTTGAAAAATCTGACTCTTCGCATTCCACTCTCACCCTAGTATGAATACCCCTTATGCCTACGAAATGTAGAGAGCTTCCAAAGAGAATTTTGAGAGAGAAACCCTAGAGAAAAACAAGATTGATTCATCCACAGTCTTTACATAGAGACTCTTCAAATTCCTTTACTCTCATCCTCTCCATTGTTACATCCTTGAGAGGTTCTTACCCAAATCCTTTTTTCACCATACCCACATCTGTGAGAAGACTATTTGGTGCTTTGGGAAGCAGTTAGGAAAGGACCAATGGTTATTGGTTGATGCTATGGACTATAGCGAAATCCGGTAAGCTAAAGAAGACAAAGGTTCGGCGCAACCTCGTTGGAGCAAGAAACTTGGAGGGCTTAGGGACATTGGGTAGATTAGGCTTGGAGGGTCTTTTGCTGTTCATGTATCCCAACTTTATTTTTTAGTGGATTATTGACTGCTTGGAAGGTGGCAAAGAGGTTTTATGCTGAGGGTTTCGGTTTCCTCTTCGATAACATATCGTTTTGTTGTCCTTGTTTTTGCATCTCTCTTCTCTTAATCTTTGCCATTTAATTTCTGTTGTGGATGTGATTTTATTTGGTTTAGATTGTTTATCAATTCTGATATAAGCTTATAATCATTTTTCCCACATACATTGTTTGATATTATACTTGAATTGATAATTTGTAAACTGGGGGTCTAAACGTTTATATTGGTTTATACACTATTTGAACATTCAATTGGTATAAGAATGGGTGCACTCTTTATGGTTTAAATACCTTAGTGCGATCCTTAACCCCTTATTAAGATGGATCGGTCTCAATCTTTAAATGCTCCACTATATTTTGATGGTAGTAACTATGCCTTTTGGAAAGTCAGGATGAGGGCATTTTTGTGTTCTATGGATGAAACCGTTTAGGATGTGGTGGATACTGGATGGACTAGGCCGGAGGCTACCAAATCCACATGGGATAAGGCAACCCTCATGGCGTTTAATGCAAATAGCAAATCACTTAATGCTATTTTTTGTGGTGTGTCTCCAGAAGAGTTCCACATGATATCTCACATTTCTATTGCCAAGGAGGCATGACAGATATTGGAGACCACGTATGAGGGAACAAAGAAAGTGAAAGATACCAAGCTACAGATGCTGACCACTTGTTTCGAGGAGCTGAAAATGAGTGAGGACGAGTCCTTTGACTCTTTCTATAGCAAGCTGAATGAAATAGTCATTGGCAAGTTCAACTTAGGGGAGAAAACGGAGGACTCTAAAGTTGTGAGGAAAATCCTTCGTTCGTTGCTGGAGAGCTTCCGTGCCAAGGTGACAGCGATTGAAGAGGGCAAGGACCTTGATGATATCAAAGTTAAAGAACTGATTGGCTCACTTCAGACCTATGAACTATCATTGCCCACACAAAGGAAGAGCAAATCACTTGCTCTTAAGACCATTAATGAAAGAGTGGAGGTTCATGACTCATCGGATGAGGATGTTGTCGATAAAGATGTTGCATAGGTGTGAAAAATTTTCGAAAATTCTTGAAGTTCAAGAACAATGGAAAATTTGGTGATAAAGGGAAATTCCAAAGTTCAGGAAGGGAGAAAAAGGAATTCAAAAAGAAAGATGGAAAGGAATCCCAATCTATACAAGGAATCACTTGTTTCAAGTGCAACGGGCATGGACACTTCAAGAAAGAATGTCCCAATTATTTGAAATCAAAGGGCAAGGCATATGCCACAATTCTTAGTGACTCAGTTTCTTCATCCAATTCTGATTTTGAGGAAAGCTGTGATGGAGAAGGGAATTACTTCGCTTTTATGACCATTGCTCATGTTGAGTCTTCGGAGGACTTGAATTTGCTTGTACAGGAGCTTGGGGAGCATAGTAATGAGGAATCAATGGGAATTGTCGAAGAATCAGATGGTGAAGAAGATGAGAAAGTACAGGGGGTCTTCAAGAAAATTTCAATTCACTCCTTGAAAAATTAGGAGAATATGCACGTGAGGCCAAGGCAGCTATGAAAAAGATGAACAAGGTAAAAAAGGACTATAGAAGTCTTCTGGTGCGACATAAGGAGCAAAGTGTGAGATAGATACGCTGAATGGAGAGTTGACTGAAGCCCATTCAAAGATAAAGTTTCTTGAGCTTGAGGTAGTTCAAGCAAATGACAAGGTAGAGAGGGTCTCTGAAAGTTAAAAATGTGTGTAAAAACACCCTTGACCGTTTAGACCCCCAAACAACAAATTACCAATTCAAGCTTTATATCAAACAATATATGTGCGGAAGATGATAACAAACTTATACCAAAATTGATAAACAATCTAAACCATAAATAATCACAATCACAGCAGTAATTAATAGGTAAAGATAAAGGGAAGAGAGATACAAAAACAAGGACAACACACGATGTGTTATCGAAGAAGAAACCGAACCCTCGGCGTAAAACCTCTTGGCCGCCTTCCAAACGGTGAATAATCTACTAGAAAATGTAGTTAGGATACATGAACAGTAATAGACCCTCCAAGCCTAATCTACCCAGGTACCTAAGCCCTTTAAGCTTCTTGCTCCAACGAGGTTGCGCTGAACCTTTTTCTTTTCTAGCTTACCAGATTCCACTATAAACCATAGCATCAACCAATAGTCATTGGTCCCTTCTAAACTGCTTCCCTTAGTACCAAATGGACTTTCTCGTAGACGTGGGTGTGATGAGAAAAGTATTTAGTCAAGAACCTCTCAAGGATGTATCAATGGAGAGGAAGAGAGTAGAGGAATTTGAGGAGTCTTTTAGTGAAGATTAGTGATGAGGCAATCCTATTTTTCTCTAGGGTTTCTCTCACAAAATTCTCTAAAGAAAATCTCTACATTTCTTAGGTATAAGGGTCTATATATAGTGGTGTGTGTTTGGAATACGAAGAGTCAGTTTTTGCCAAACAGGGCTAGTTGGCGGCTTGGCCTCGCGGCTTGTTCAAGTCATGAGGTAACAGCCTGACCAGCCTAGGACTTTTGTCCTGTAGTGCGACAGCTGGCATGACCCTTCACCTTCCCACATGCTTCTCACGTGCACAGCATTTGGCGGCTTGCAAGTCGCGAGTTAATCATGAATCCTAGCCATGAGTCCCTGCTTCTTTCCACAAAGGTGAGCAATTCTTCACACTCTCTTCACACACTACCCTTACATGAATCCCATCTAAATACAGGGTTACTAAGTGCTAACTTACAAGCAAATTGGCACGGAATAAAGCCAGTAAGATGGTTGATAAATTCCAACCTTACAATCTCCCCCTTTGGCTATTCCGTGATAAAATCCTATAACAAACTCTAGACTTAATGCGTGAGTTGGGAACAGTTGGAAAACTCACTCACACCTAACTCTAGAATCTGTGAAGCTTTTGAACCATAAGAACAAGAATTCCTGAAACACAATAACACAATAAGTTCATTGTATGTAGAAAACTTGTAATGCATATGGAGCAAGCGCAATGTGATCAAGCACTATGGAATAAAGTAATAGACCATGGCAAGACCAAAACAAGCAATCACTATAAACAAGTGATCATAATGCTCATTTACACTTGGAATGAACATCTGGACATTCAAGCTGACAAACACAAGGTAAATCACTTGAATGACCAACACTCAACCAATGCACAGTACATGAAGTATGTGCATCTAGGAATAAAGCCTTACAAGGGCACAAGAGTGACAGTACTTAGAAGGAAATGCATAACATTTAGTTATAAGTACTGATTTAGCAAAGCACACAGGCTGCATAAAACAAGTTATAAACTATAAAGCCTACAAAGTGCATAGAAACAAACCCTAAAAGCTTACAAAAGCAATATGGATACAAAAATAACAGAAACCTTAAAAACCTACAAAGGTAGCAGGTACAAAATATAAAGTATTTTAAATAAACTAAAAGTGCTTAAAGAAACAAAAATAAACAGAAACCTTAAAAACCTACAATGGTAGCAGGTACAAAATATAAAGTATTTTAAATAAACTAAAAGTGCTTAAAGTTTCTCCCCTTCAAAATGATGAGAAGCTGTGATGCACTTGGAACATATATACCTGTAACCTAAAACACTTGCACAAAACACATTAGACCCTCAAGGTAAAGCAAGTTATAAAAGGACAAGTATAATGTAATAGGTAAATTGCGATCAAGTAATTATGATGTGAAACATGTGAGCAACTTGATCAAACACCAAACATCAAAATAAAGTTTTCTTATTAGCTTAATGTCTTCTCCCCCTTGGTATATATGTCTCCCCTATGGAATATCTGTCCCCCTACAAATGTGCACGAGTAATAGAATTTCTCCCTCTAAGAATGTGCATAAGGGTCATAAAGAAATGACAAAAACTCTTCGGTGTACTCCCTGGAGTATACTTTTCCCATTTTTGTTAGGAATAGACAAAGGGCAAGAGATGAAGGTATGAACAATGATAATGATGCATGAGGAGTGCAAGATGAATGAGAAAATGAAGCTCAATCCTAAGACATGACATGCTAGGACGAAGAAATAATATATGAACCAATGCATGACAAAGGTAGCAAGGTGTGTGTAAAAGGTGGCTATGTGCAATCCAGGACCAATGCATGAAAAATGCACATGTGGGGTAAGGTGTGTTAAAAACATAACTAATGAACCACATATGTTCCTAATGAGGAAACATGACAAACCCCAAAGTTTGGTACTCATCGGAGTCCAAACAAGCAAGAAAATGCCTAAGAGACATTTTATCAAACACCTAACATGCACACTATGAACAACAATGTGAAACAATGCATGAACATCATGAAAACCACCTTTAAAACATGTTCTTTTTGCCACAAGAGGCCAACATTCAAAGCAAGTCATCAAAAGAAACCAATCCCATACAGAATTTTGTTAAAAATTAAGTTTTTCCAACCCCTATGATGAAAATCCCAACCAAGAGCACAAAACTCACCAAAACATAATCCAATAATTCAAATTAAAGAAAAGAGTTTAAAATTACCTTAGAGATGTTCAAGGAATGAAAAACCATTCAAATTGGTTGGGTTTTGATGTAAAAATAGTAAGAGAGGGGTTTATGATAGGATGTGAGATGTTTAAAACAGGTTTCCCACGAAAAGACCTTTAAAAAGTTGTTTATGGGTGTTTAGCGACTGGGCGAGTCGCGAACGAGTCGCCAGTGAGCCGCGAGACCATTCTATGTGAACTCGCGACAGGGCTCGCGATTGGGCAAGTCGGCAAAACGAGTTGACAAAACTTGCAACTTGGTTTAGCGGGTTGCAAGTTGCCAAAATGAGTTGCCAAAAATTCTGACACTTGTTTTTCAACCCAGAACATGTTTAAACACTGAAAAACAATGTAAGCACTAAGCATGAACACAAAGAGTGATAAAAATAACTTCCAAAAACATATATAATGATCAAAAACCTTTTTGGATTGATCTATATAAAGATGAGCACACACACATCACATTTAAACAAATACAATCGAACAAATGAATAAGGCATTCATTGAACATTAGGCATGTGTGTTGTATGTGTGTATCAAGTGTGGAATAGTCCTTAGTCTAGAATGAAGTTTCAATGATCAATTCAATTAAGTCATACACAACTAGTACTAAGTCAAATGGTCTATCTCAATTATAGAAATGAATATATATGACTTCCTACAAGAAAATGATTACATATCTTTTAAACTTTTCATTTCGCTTCTTTACAAATCATAATATTTGATCATTTTGAATCAATACATCTCATTTTGAGATCGATGCTTGAAATTTTTTATATTTCAAATTGATGAACAAGCCTTTGGCTTTTTGGGCATCATACATATTCATAAAAGTCGCTTTCCCTTTTTTCTAGTCAAATACTAGTATGTGCGACGGTTTTTGCAACTCAATATCTCTTTTCATTTTGAGATTTACATTTGTTGAGCTTTTTAAACAAAAAAAAAAAAAAAAAAGAGTGGGAAGATATATAGGCACAAGTCTATGCAAGTATCAAAACTAACATAACTATTGATTAATTATACATGATAAGCTTGAAGATCGATTTACAACAATCACACAAAGATGTTAAGATTTTTCCCATAAAGATAGAAGTGCATAAAGAACAAGCTAAGCTCGTAAATGCACAAAGTCATAAGTACAAAGGTACAAGACAAAACTCATATGTGATATGTGCTCAAACATATATAATCAAACTTTTTGAATTTTTCACTTTTTTTTTGGTTTTGGAATTTTTTTACTTACACAAAATTGAAACATAAAAGTAATATCAAAAACAAAAAAAATGCATACAAAAAAAAAAAAAAAAAAAATGCAAGATGCACAAATGCATGAAGATATGGCATCTAATGCATGAAGAGTCTTACAAAGATCGAAAGAATTAGATCAAGGACCAAAAGAGCAAAAGCTCAACCATAGGAACCCTTCTTTATCCAAACGTAATGATTGTTTGGAATGAGTGTCTCAAGAGAAGTGAGACGAGGGTTGGAAGAATGAGAATAAAAAATGCACATAGTCAAGGAGTTAAGAGCATTAAACATTTTCTTTAACAACATGCTATTTTCACTCAAAACCGGTTTACTCTTTTTAGCACAACTTCCAAGAAGCTCAGGGTTCTCTTTTCTTTTAATTCTTTTAAGAGCATGAAACTTAGAGCAGTGAGGTTTTAGATAACCAAAAGCACCACAATGGTGACAGACAATGTGTTTAGGTCCACTATGTTTTTTAGGAAGGGATCTAGAAATATGTTTTTGTTATCTCTTCAACTTAGAACATTGAGGTCTTATGTGACTGATCACACCGCAATGGTGGTAAGTTGGAACAAACTTAGATCCATCTGAAGCCTTAGGTTGAGGCCTAAACAGAGGCTTTGACTTAACAGCCTTTCTCTCCACCTTTTGATTTCTTTTACGTCGAGGAATGTACACCGATTTGTCCTTTAAGGTAGAATACACAATAGGCACAAAATTGGGTACCACAACATGATTGCAACAAATATTTTTATCATTTTTAACAATAGGTTTAGTAATTAAACACTTGGCATGCATCTTGAGAGATTCATTTTCACATTTTAGCTCACCAACAAGCTTGTTAGATAAAACAAGTTTAGCATCCAAGTTCATATTCAAACATTCAAACTCTTTAAGCTTTTGAAGAGAAATTTCAGCAAGTTTCTTATATTTTTCAACCAATTTGTTGGATTCTTTGAGCTTAGCAATCAAATCATCATTTTCACAAAATAACTTGCTCAAATTCTTTTGAAACTTCTTAGCATTTTTCTTCAAGGGTTTGATGTTAGGAATATCAACAACATCCAAAGGTTCATGTAACATAGCATCATGGTCACGATGAATATCACTCATAGAAGCATTTTCACAAACACGTGGTATGTTACATTCATTACCAACCAAATCATACAAAGAGGCCTACAAAGCACAATCCATGGCAAAAAACACAAGGGGTCAAGGATCACACTTAAGTATTTAAACCACAACAAGTGCACCCGCTTTGATACTAATTGAAAGTTTAAAATGTGTGTAAAACACCCTTGAATGTTTAGATCCACAAACAACAAATTATCAATTCAAGCTTTATATCAAACAATATATGTGCGGCAGATGATAACAAGCTTATACCAGAATTGATAAACAATCTAAACCATAAATAATCAAAATCACAGCAGTAATTAATAGGTAAAGATAAAGGGAAGAGAGATGTAAACACAAGGACAACACACGATTTGTTATCGAAGAGGAAACCGAAGCCTTTGGTGTAAAATCTCTCTACCACCCTCCAAGCGGTGAATAATCCACTAGAAAATGTAATTGGGATACATGAACATCAATAGACCCTCCAAGCCTAATCTACCCAAGTACCTAAACCCTCCAAGCTTCTTGCTCCAACGAGGTTGCGCCGAACCTTTTTCTTTTCTAGCTTACCAGATTCCGCTATAAACCATAGCATCAACCAATAGTCATTGGTCCCTTCCAAACTGCTTCCCTTAGCACCAAATGAATCTTCTCACAGACGTGGGTGTGATGAGAAAAGAATTTGATTAAGAACTTCTCAAGGATGTATCAATGGAGAGGAAGAGAGTAGAGGAATTTGAGGAGTCTCTTAGTGAAGATTGGGGATGAGGTAATCTTGTTTTTCTCTAGGGTTTCTCTCACAAAATTTTCTCTAGAAACTCTCTACATTTCGTGGGTATAAGGGTCTATATATAGTGGTGTGTGTTTGAAATATGAAGAGTCAGTTTTTGCCAAGCAGGGCTGATTGGTGGCTTGGCCTCGCGGTTTGTTTAAGTCACGAGTTCAAGTTGCAAGGTAATGGCCTGGCCAGTCGGGACTTTTGTCCTGTAGTGCGATAGTTGGCATGACCCTTCACTTTCCCGCATGCTTCTCAGGTACACAGCATTTGGGGGCTTGCAAGTCGCGAGTCCTAGCCGCGAGTCCCTACTTCTTTGCACAAAGGTGAGCAATTTTTCACACTCTCTTCACACACTACCCTTACGTGAATCCCACCTAAATATAGGATTACTAAGTGCTAAATTACAAGTAAATTGGCATGGAATAAAGCCAACAAAATAGTTGATAAATTTCAACCTTGCAGTCTTCAGCAAGAAACTAGATGATGTCATTTCCTCTCAAAAACAATTCTCAGACAAATTTGGATTAGGATATATCGGAGAAAGTAGTTCAGCTGTCAAAATCATTAAAGAAGTGAAGTTTGTGCAAGCCAAAGAACCTGTAGTGGCTGCCTTTAAACCTAAGATAGTAGGGGATGAAAAGAGGAAGAATGTGGCCGACCAAAGGGTGTTGAACAAGCCCCATAATCAATCAGTGATCAAACCTGAAACTAGAGGAAAATCTCTTCCAAGATCACAAAGAGGTTTGAGAACGAATCACTTTTGCCATCATTGTGGACTTCAAGGACATACCAAACCAAACTGTCATAAGCTTAAAGCATTGAAGAATGCAACTGATCAAAGGTCAAGAGGACCAAGAAATGATAAGAGGACTTAGGCTGTTGAGTCATCAAGAGGTCAAAATGGTGATCTTGGTGTGATGGACGTGATGAAGATGATTGGTGCATTCACCACCTACTTGGAAAGCTTCAATAGAAGGTTTGAAAATCCTAACTCTTATACCCAATCCTATAGGGATATCACCCCAAACACACGTGACGTGTGGGTGAAGAGGGGTACTCATGCATAACCATTACAACATGTCTATGCATTAATTCTTCCTATGCTTTGTGAATATGCTTAGTTGTGTACTTTTTGCTTGTTTGTGTTGAATTGTTTGGTTGTTTACTTGTTTCTTTTTAAATTTTTTTACGTTGTTGCTTTTGATCAATTTGTTCTTGTTTTTATGTCAAAAATCCAAAAACACATAAAAAGTAGAAAATTCAAAAAGTTTGATCGACTTTGTTGAGTTTTGTCTCAAAACATGTTTTGCCTTATACCTTTGTACTAATGGCTTTATGCATCTACGAGCTTAACTTGTATCCTATGCACTCATATCATTGTGGGAGAAATCTTGAAATCTATGTGACTGTTGTAAATAGATCTTCAACCTTGTCATGAATGATTAGTGAATGGTTTTGTTGATCTTGAGACATGCATAGACTTGTGTCTATATATCTTCCTACTATTTTATTTTGTTGCTTTTGCTTAAAGAGCTTACCAAATGGAAATATCCAAATGAAAAGAGATATTGAGCTGCAAAAGCCTGTTGCATATACTAGTATTTGATTAGGAAAAAGAGAAAGTGACCAAAATAAAATGCATGATGCCCAAAAAGGCCAAAGGCTGTCTCATCAAATTAAAATATAAAAAATTTTAGGCATCAATCTCACAATGAGATGTATTAATTCCAAAAGATCAAATGATATGATGTTCATGGAGTCAAATGAAAAGCTTCAAAGAAATGTAATCAAGTTCATGTGGGAGGTCATATATGCATATTTCTATAATTGAGATGGGTCACATTATCTAGTGCTAATTGTGTATGTCTTGGTTGAATTGATCATTGAAGCTTCACATTAGACTAAGGACTATCTCATTTCTGATATCCACACACATCACACATGTCTATGTTCAATGAATGCCATATTCATTTGTGTGATTGTACTTGTTTAAATGTGTTTTCACATGCTCAATCTTTGTTGATCAAACACAAAAAGTTTTTTGAGTCTTTTAGTTTGTTTTTGGAAAGTATTTTGTTTTTACAAAAATTTTCAAAAGTTCAAAAACAGTGGTGTCCTGTTTTGGCGATTCAGTTGCGAGTTGGTTTAGTCGCATATCCTAGTCGCGAGCCCATATAGAGATTTTTCGCAGCTCACTGGCGGGTCAATGTCCCAGTTGCGAAAAATACTTAGAATATTTTTCAAAATTTGGGTTTTTATGTTTCTCGCGGCTCATTGTGGTGACTTGTTCGCGGGTGGAAGGTTCAGTCGCGAGAGTTACACAGAGATTTTCGCAGCTTATCTCGCGACTTTCTTGCGGGTAGACCTTCCAGTCGCGAAAAACACTTAGAAAATTTTTTCAAAATTTTTGTTTTAAGTGTTCTGGCGGCTAGCCCTGGCGACTTGCACGTGGCTTGACCCAGTCTCGAAAAACACGTGTTTTGCGTTTTAAGAGCAGTTTTTAATTTTATTTTATTTTTTTAGTTTTTCCTCAAATTTTTGTGACTGTTCATTGTCTTCTCCATTTCAACCCTCTCCCAAACACACAGTGCACTCAACCCAAACCTCCATTGTTGATCATATCTCCAACCTCATTCTCCAAGAAAAAGGTATGGGTTTCTATTTTCTCACTCTATTTTACATGTTTATAAGTGTATTTCTTCATTTTGTGAGTTTTTGTTGAGTTTGTGTGTTTTGCAATGTTCGAACATGGGTTTTGCTTAAAATGTTGGGTTTGGTTGGTTGGGGTTGGTTGTTTTTATTGCTAGACTGTTGAATATGTTTGCTATCATGATAAGTTTCATTGAGCTAGTTTGTTTTACTAATCTTTTTTGTTTGAAATATTTCATACCCATAAGATATATGTGTTGGGGGTTCTCTATGATTTACTCTGAGTGTGAGTATGGTTGTTTCAGATTGACTGAGGTTTTGATTGTTTGGCTTATAATGCTTTGATTTTGTGTTGTCATATTATGTGTGTGCTTCTGTCTTGAGGGTTTGTCTTGAACATTTTATATTTATTAAGTTATGTCTCATTGACATATGCTTTCTTTTGACTGAGTGTGGTTTACACTGTCCAAATAGAGCTGATTATTGCTTGTTGCAGTCTACATCAATACATACTGTACTTGATTGAGTTGTTGGGTTTTGATTTGAGCTATTTTTCTTTGGTTCTCAATTGTGTTTGGTTTATATGTTGTCTTGACACTCTATTACTTCCTATGTAACTAACTTGTTGCTAATACGTGCGTATTTCCACCTATTGTGTTATGTTCTTGTTGTGGCCTCTTCTGCTTGTTTACAGATGGCTCCCACACCTACAAAGAAGAAGACTCCTGCTAAGAAGGCTGACAAAAGGCTAAAAATGGACCATAACCTGTTTAGGTCTGTTTAACACCTTGAGAGATACAAAGATTCTTTCTTGAAGGGGACCATTATTCAGGAAAGGTTTGTAGACTTAGGGGACTTGAAGGACACCTTCATTCCAGATTGTTTTGAGAGCAAAGGATGGGATAAGTTGCTGAGTGACCTACCTACAGTTTGTGAGCCTTTAATAAGGGAATTCTATGCAAATGCTGTTGTAAGGGAGGATAAGTTGAATTGCTAGATCAGAGGACATGAGTTTACCCTAGATGCATATGATATTGATGAGGTTCTAGGGCTTGAGGGTTTAGAGGATCATGATTTCACCAATTACAAGGATAGGATGCTATTTATAGAAACTGTCCAGAATCGGATTGGTGGTGTTAAAGAGGGGAGATGCCTCAACACTAATGCCTTTCCTGCTAACATGAGATGTCTGGCCACCATCATGATGTTCAACTTGTATCTGAACGGTTTTAGACCCCTTAAACCAACCAGATTGACCTAGTTAATTAGCTAAGTGATTAACTTAGTCAAATTATGCAAATCTAGGTTATCACAATTAAACAATCATATCAAATATATAAAGCAGCGGAAAAGTAAATAACACAATGATATGATGACCCAAGAAACCACACGGTAAAAACCTGGAGAAGATTTGACCTAGCTATCCTCAAGGTAAACTTGAATCCACTATCTTGAAAAAATCAAAGTTCATACAAAAGGACTTACAAGCTCCTCGCTTGACTTCCTAATGCTACCCACTAGTAGAACTTACTGACACGACCACATGCAAGCTCTAAATTCACGGACTCCTTCTTTCTTGGATTCTCTATAAGATACAAGCACCCACGCTTGTTATTCTTTAAGCTCCAATGGCAGCAACTGAGTTAATCATCAAAATATTGAAATAATCTCTACCTTGAAAACCCTAAGTTTATGTGAAGGAAAACTCCTCAATGATCTCACAAGAGATTCACACAAACAGAAAGTATTAGCAACAATACAACAAGAGCAACTCTAAAAAACGTGGCTAGGGTTTTGCCTTTTATACCTAGGGTAAAAATATAAAACCCAAAACGTTTAATGAGGTAGGGTTGAGTTGGAAAATTCTACAGAAAAACATTCAGGCCAACTTTCAATCGATCGAGTCTAACTTTCGATCGATCGAGCCAGGCCGAAATGCACCAATGCATCGCAGCCTCTCGATTCTAACTTTACATAAAATATATAACTTTGAGCAAGTCTAAACAAGACTAAACATATTGTTTTGATCATAGTTTGCCAACATTACATATTAGAGTTCTAAATACATTAAATCCTAAATCTTTAGAATCTAACAAACTCCCTCTTTCACAATCCGTGACAAAACACAACTTAAAAGCTCAAAGTTTACAAGTAAAAACCCTTTACAAAAAAATGTTTATAACACAAATTCAATCCTAACTACTATCCATCAATTGCAAGTGTAGATAGCAGCTCAATTGAATCAACCTGTATATTCCTGGAACACTCAACAAACGCATAAACGCATGTGTGACAGAAAAACAGTAAATCAACAAATATGCAAACTAACTCTCCCCCTAAGTTAGATACATCAAAACGATAATTTCAACTCCCTCTAAACAGAACATTCTTGTATTTTCCACACATAAATGTCCCCCCTTTTGTCACGTATTGACAAAGACTACCTAATTAGAAGGTAGACAGAAAACATACGCAATAGAGTAAGAGAAAATAGAGACAACTCCCCATATGAAGAGCAACAACTCCCCCTAAGAACTACAAAGGTTAAAAAAAAAATTTCCCCCTATAAAAATAGGAAAAACAAAACAAATTTTGAGAAAAAGCAGTTTTGGGGAAAAATAGGAGGGGGGAATAAATAAAAAGACATAAACCAAGTTAAAAAAAAAAAAAAAAAAAAAAAAAATAAAAAGAAAATAACACTAAGTTGAGGATACACATGAAGAAAAAATATTCTCTCTTTTAATAAAATGCAAACATGGCACTATGTGACCCATAAACAATTGCATGAGTAGAGAAAATATTTGCACATTGATTATCCATTATATCTCTTAAGAAAAATATTTTCTACAGTTCACACATAAAAAAGGCATATACTAGAAAGTACATAGCTCAAAAATTAATTAATCAATTTTTTTATTAAGTTGAGTACCCAATGTAGCAAAGTGTATGCATGTTATGTGTGAAAACAATAAGAGGTATGACTGCAAAACTGCAAGATGGATACAAAAACAATGCAATGCATGTGAATCCTAAACACAAATGATGCTTGCAAAAATATGTCATGATGCATGCTCTAATGCAGTGAAACTAAGTTCAATATAAGTTTAAATTCACAAAATTGGCTTGAGCATAGAGTTTCTAACAAAACCCCCCAAAAAAATTTAAACCACTTGAATGTTTTGAAATAAATTGACGAATTGACCATTATACATGAGAGAGAACAGATAAGAATGATCAATTACATCAAAACAACAGGCCAATTTTATCAATTTTAACCCAATTGAACAAAATCCCCAATTCGAGTACATTTAAACTCTAGAATTCCAATTTCTCAAACTTTAAACGCATTTTGTATTAAGATCAAGGAACTTTTAATCTTGGATGGCCACAACAAGATCACACACAATAAAATGTACCAAGTTTAGCAAAGAGTAACTTGTATAGTGTGTGCAACTAGTAAAAGCTTGAGATACATGTGAGATGATATGTGAATAGCAATCAATCACAAAGTCTACAAAATTCATCACATAGAATTTTAAAAGAGACTAGCACCTAAAGAGTTACATCATATAACTCACACATCTCCTAGAACATAAGCTTGCAATCATGTAAGTTTCTTGAATTTGCCTCATATTGTACCCACCAATTTTAGTTGTTTGAGGTGGCATCAAGCCTAATAGTACACACTAATTTTAAGCATTAAGCAATTAACCAAGGCGACACCTTATGTTCTTTTTGTGCATGTGTTACAAGAGCACAAAATCTTATGATATGCACTAAGGTGGTTATGATTGGTTAGTGAACAGTGGTGAGATGGTTATTTATGCCTTTCTCAAAATGATCAAGTCCGACAGTCAAATAACATGTGACTTCAAGATTAAGACAAAGTGATAAACACCATAAACATCTTTCTCACATAACATGCACTACAAAGTTTGAACTAGTAAAGTGCGATAAATAAGCTCATCAAAGCTAAACAAGGTACATAAACTTGTTATGTAAAAATAAAATGGCCAATCCTTGTTTATAAATCCAAGATGTGAAATACAAAACACAAAAATCTTTTTGGTTTTAAAAAAATTTATGACCAAAAACAAAAAGCGCACATTATGCTAAATGAACAATGCAAATGCAATGCATGACAGTGCTTAACTAAGCTATAAAGGGTACACAAACAAGAAATATTAATTTCTTAATTAACCCATGAGTACATGCACAAACTAGTACATACTCACACAAAATCAAAACTAACTTAGTACTTATATAACACATGCTATTTAAGTTTCTCCACAATGTCAAGCATATTCTAAATCAAGAGAGAGATATCATAATTCATGTAATCCTCAAAACAAATAAAACAAGACTCAAAATAAAATATTTTTGTCTTTTTGAATTTTTTCAATGTTTTTGGATTTTTTTTAATAAAAAACAACCTAAAAATCTAAACAACCAAAAACCGAAACAAAACATGTCCACAAACAATTAAAAGAATTAAATCAGGGACAAGTCAGCGACACTCACCATAGAGAATCTTTTCTCACCCATCTAGCACGAGTCTTCGGCTTTGTAGGTGAAAAACCATGTGAAGCAGAGTGTATTTGAGGGATTACACCAATTTTCTAAGAAAGACTGAAATCCTGCGAATTCCTTTCACAAGCTAACAAGCTTAAATTTTTCAAAAGCATATGAAAAAATTTATTTGGACTTATGGCAGGAGAAATATCATCAAATATCCTAGATTAAAATACAGAATGCTTAAATTTCAATTTATGATAATTAGGACGAATGTGACTAGATACACTACAAAAGTGACAAACAAAAACAAATTTAGGAACATCAGTATTCCTAACAACAAATCTAGTCTTAGATTTTGGTTTTTGCCTCAACAAAGAACAATTTGGTCTTATATGACCAACAACACCACAAAGGTGACAGGTAGGCACAAAAACAAATTTATTATGCTCTCTAACAGTAAGTTTAGACTTAGGTTTAGAAACTTCAATGTCTACATCAAAACTTTTACCTTTGTCTAACCTAGCAAAATAGGGCTTTTCTTTATTATTCCTTTTAAAAGGAGGGACATAAACTTTCTCAGTTTTAGGCTTAAGAGAAATATAACACTTCTGTTATCAAAAGCAGGCTTGGTACTAGTCAAATTTTCAATTTTAGCTTTAGATTCAACTAACTCTTGTTCCAAGCTTTTCATCTTCTCATCTTGAGAGGAAATTTGATTTCTCAAAAATTCATTCTTTTTATTAGACTCATCTAATCTAACAACCAATTCCTCCTTTTCAAGATTAGCCAATTTTAACTCTTATATAAATTTCTTAGAAATTTTCAAAGATTTAGATAATTCCTTACGAAGAGTTTCACAGACATCAATAAAATCATCAGAAGCATGAGTAGAAACAATAGTGTCATTTTTATTCAAATCATCATAAACATGAGTAGAAAGACACCACTTGAACGGATCAACTCTTAAATCAAAGGATCTAAAACAAAAGAGCTACCTGCTCTGATACCACTTGAACGGTTTTAGACCCTTTAAACCAACTAGATTAACCTAGTTAATTAGTCAAGTGATTAACTTAGTCAAATTATGCAAATCTGGGTTATCACAATCAAACAATAATATCAAGTATATAAAGTAGCGAAAAAGTAAATAACACAATGATATGATGACCCAGGAAACAATACGGTAAAAACCTGAGGAGGATTTGACCTAGCTATCCTCAACGTAAACTTAAATCCACTATCTTGAAAGAATCAAAGTTCATACAAAAGGACTTACAAGCGCCCTGCTTGACTTCTTAATGCTACCCACCAGTAGAACTTACTGACACGACCACGTGTAAGCTCCGAATCCACGAACTCCTTCTTTCTTGGATTCTTCACAAGATATAAGCACCCACGCTTGTTATTCTTTAAGCTCCAATGGCAGCAACTAAGTTGATCATTAAGATGTTGAAATAATCTCTACCTTGAAAACCCTAAGTTTATGTGAAGGAAAGCTCCTCAATGATCTCATAAGAGATTCACACAAACAGCAAAGTATTAGTAACAATACAACAAGAGCAACTCTAAAAAAATGTGGCTAGGGTTTTGCCTTTTATACTTAGGGTAAAAATATAAAACCCAAAACGTTTAATAAGGTAGGGCTGAGTTGGAAAATTCTACAAAAAAATATTTTGACCAACTTTCGATCGATCGAGTCTAACTTTCGATCGATTGAGTCTAACTTTCGATCGATCGAACCAGGCCGAAATGCACCAATGCATCTGCAGCCTCTCGATTCCAACTTTACATAAAATATATAACTTTGAGCAAGTCTAAACAAGACTAAACATATTGTTTTGATCATGGTTTACCAACATTATACATTAGAGTTCTAAATATATTAAATCCTAAATCTTTAGAACTTAGCAGTATCCAGTGAGGAAGCTGACTACAATTAATAATGCTAGAGCTATCTTTCTCATGGAGCTAAAGGAGAAAACCTTCATTGACATTAGCTCCCACATATTTGACACAATTGTGGGTGAGATTAGAACCACCTTTAGGCCCAAGCTAATCTTTCCTAGCCTTCTCATAAGACTTTTCAGAGCAAAAGGTGTTGCAATCCCTCAAGATATCAGTCCTATGACTCCACTCCCAGCCATTAACAAACAAACCATCACAAGGATACAAGTTCGTCTTCCAGGTGATGAAGAGGAGGGTAACCAAGGAGAAGGTGATCCAATGGAAACTGAAACAGAGGTTGCAGGACAGACATCCACATCCAGAAGCAGAGGCAAGAGGAGCAGGGCTTCAACCTCATCATCTGTACCTCCAAATGCATTTCAGATCATCTTGGAAAGGATTGATGGACTCAAAGAGGTCTACAATGAGCATACTGACAAGATGGTAGCAATTTGGGATCAGCTCAACATACTTTCAGCCAAGTTTGACAGCATTAACACCCAGCAGTGACCCTTTGGCCATTCCGGTCAAAAAGTGAGAGAATTTTTTGAGAAGCAGCTCTTGAGGGGGAGTGCCATTTTGAGGGGGAGCAGCCAAAAACAGTGTTTATCTAGTTTATTGTTTAGTTTTATTTTATGTTGATGATTATGGTGTTGGTTATGGTATTATGTTTTTGAATAATGTTTTCATTATGGGTTTGATACAATGTGTGAAACTTTGGTTTATTAATACTTAAGATGTTATTCATCCATCATCAAATGATACTCCATGCACAAAACTGGCTCTAATCAACATGCGTACTTTCAACGCTAGCATTGGTTATAGTTGGAAGGGAATCAAATCAGAAACTTTAGCATCTCACAGTGTTTTGCGCTCTAGCTCATCCTTATTTGACGAGAAACTAGACAACATTGTGGCATTTGTCCACGAGTTGAGCACCAAGATGTCCGGACTCACATCTATCTTACACCATCTCAACATTCAATGGGATATGAAGTTCACTTCTATCCAAACTCAATTGGATCAAATTCAAAGAAAGCTAGAAGAAGATGAGGACTAGCTATTCCATGACAAAAAGGGGGAGATGATCAATGATAGGGGGAGAAAAAGCTGAATCAAAGGGGGAGATTTCAGCAAGCAAACCTATGTTTAATATTTTGTTTCATATTAGCATATTTCAGTCTTTATGTTTTGTTATTCAGTTTTAATTAAGGGTTTGTACTTGTTGCTTTCGTAAGCTTTTAAGGTTTTTTTGTACCCTTACTTTGTAGCTTAAGTACTTGTTGTTAAATGTCAGTACATCACTCTTGTGCCCTTTGTTGGATTTTATATCCTTAATGCAATTTCCAAGCGTTGTTGCATTTGAAAACTCGAAAATGTGTTGAAAACACAAGAGCTATTTAGACCCCCAATTAAAATTACGGCTCGATAGATTTTACACAAACTTAATACAAAGTGCGGAATAGTGTAAATGCGAGCGGATGAACAAGTAAGCTACTCTAATCCATAAACTAAGCAACACAGCAGTATAATGGAATATAAAAGAGTAGGGAAGAAGGATGCAAACACAGAAAACACCAAGACGTGTTCTCGAAGAGGAAACCGAAGAACTCAGCGAAAAACCTCTCCGCCGCCCTCCAAGCGGAAATTGATCCACTAGACAATCAGTTGGGATACATGGGTTAGCAATAGAACCTCCAAGCCTAATCTACCCGATGTACCTAAGCCCTCCAAGCTTCTACTCCAACAAGGCTTCTCGGAACCGTGTCTTGTCTTAGTTCTCCGGATCCCGCAACAAGCTCCATGTTGCATCTGCCATCCTTGGCTTCTTCCAATGCTTCCCAGCAACTCCAAAGCACTCTCTACACTCTGAATAGGTGTGGGTTGTGTTTGGGTACAAATCTCCTCTCAAGTTATGATAATGGGAGAGGGATGGAGAAGAGACTACAATGATTTCTCACTAAGGAGGAGTAGCTCTCTCTCAAAAGATGGGTGTGTGTGTTGTAGAAAACCTATCTAGGGTTTTTTTATCTGAATAGCCTCTCCTATATTTGTGGGTAATGAGGGTATATATAGTATGGGTGAAGGGTAAGAAAGTCACTCTTAAAAAAACCTCCAGGCAGAATGTTTCGCGACTGTCTCGCGGGAAGGCCTTACCCGCGAGACACTCGCGAAAATGATAGCCTGGCATAACTCTTCAGCTTCCAGTCATGTGCTTCTCACATGGCTCTTTCGCGGCTTAGCTTCCAGCGACACACCCGCGAGATCCACTGATCTTCAATAAAGCTTGAGTCTTCACCAACTTGATACTAAACCCAATTAAATCCCACAAAATACAAGGAAATGAAATAAAGTATTTACAACACATTTTGTCATGGAATAAAGCCAATATAAAACATAGTTGTAAATCACAACTTTACAATCTCTCCCTTTGGCTATTCCGTGACAAAACACCCTATAACAGACTCTAGACTTAAACATGAGTTTGGGAACAATGGCAAAACTCACTCACACCTAAATCTAGAAGCTGTGATGAACTTGGAACATGTATACCTGTAACCTGAAACACTTGCACAAAACACATTAGACCCTCAAGGTAAATCAGGTGATAAAAAGACAAGTATAATGCAACAAGTAAAATGCGATCAAGCAAAATGGAATAAAGCAATAGACCATGGCTAGATCAAACACGCAATCACTTATACAATAGTGATCACACTGCTCATTCACACTTGGAATGAACATCCGGACATGCAAGATGATAAGCTCATTTAAAGAGTATCATTTGCAAATCCAACACTCAACCAATGCGAAATACACGAAGTATTTGCATCTAGGAACAATCCTACACGGGCACAAGAGTGATGTAGTGAAGTAAATGTATGACATTAAACTTCAAAAGCACAAGCATAAAGGCTGCATAAGCAAAGAATTGCAAAAACATGGCACAAACCATAAAAGCCTACAAATATGCAATGAAACAAACCCTTAAAGCTTACAAAAGTAACACGGGTACATGAGTGTTCAACACTAGAACATGATGCAAAGCATAGATACTAAAAGTAACACAAAGCATCGGGAAAACAAGCATGAAGTAAATCAAGGTTTTCTCAAAAACAATGTCTTCTCCCCTTTGGTATATGCATCTCCCCTATGGCTTTCTCCCCCTACGAATGTGCACAAGGTAGAATTTCTCCCCCTAAGAGTGTGCACATGAGTCACATAGAAATGACGAAACACACCGGTATACTCTCCAGAATATTCTCCCCCTTTTTGTTACGAATAGACAAATGAATCAAGAAGAAGGAGGGAAAGAAGAAAATATGAAGACGATGCATGAGGGGTGCAAGATGAATGAGAAAATGAAACCCAAACATTAGACAAAAACATTTTAAAACAATGCTACAAAGCATAAAGAACATGACATGTTAAGGATAATGGAACATGATGTGGACCTAGGCATGACATAGACACAAGAACATGTTAAATGTGTTAGAAGGTCTAAAAAGACTTAACAAGCATAAGTGAATGCAAAAACATGTCAAGTGTTCAAGTGTGTGCAGCAAAGGTGCAACTAGTGTGCATCTAGTATGCATGTGAGATGCATGACCAATGCATGAGCAAGGCACTCAAGGGGCAAAGTGTACAAAACACACCACCAATGATCAAAACATGATAAACATGAACAATTATGGTGATCCCCAAAATTTGGTACTCATCGGAGTCCAAAACAACGAGAAAATGCCATTTGGGCATTTTATCAAACACTTGAAGTGCACACACTACTCATGTATGATGAACAATTCAAGAACATATGAAAATCTTGCCTAAATACATGTTATTTTTGCCACAAGGGGGCAACATCCAAAGCAAATTATCATTTAAAACAAAGCCCAATCAAAAAGATTGATAGAAATTAAGTTTTCCAACTCCCATTTGAGAAAATCCCAACTATGAACATAAAACCCCCAAAACGTAATCTAAGGATCAAAATCAATGAAATGAGTTAAAAATTACCTTAGAGATGTTTATGGAATGAAAAACACTTGAATTTAGTTGAGTTTTGATGTAGAAACATTAAAATAGGGGTTTGGGAGAAGATGGGAGACGTTTAAAACAAATGACCCACGAAATGCTCTTTAAAAAGCTGATTTGGAAATTTTCGCGGGAAGCTGACTCGCGAAAGTACTCGCGAAAATTTTCGCGGGTAAGCCTTACTCGCGAGATACTCGCGAAATAGTCGCGAAACTCTCTGTCCAAAGTTGAAAAAGCTTTAAAATTGGACCATTTAACTCCCAGTTGAGCCTATACATGAAATAGGTCACAAAAACACCCAAAAAACATGTTTTTCACACAAAAACACTTTAAAAACTTTGAAAAACATGGGTGATACAAATCACTTCCAAAAGCAAACAAAAAGAACAAAAATCTTTTTGGTTTGAACCACATATAATTGAGCACACACACATCACATTTGAACATGTACAAACACACAAATGAAATAAGCATTCATTGAACATTAAACTTGTGTGCTGTGTGTGGGAATCAAGTGTAGAATAGTCCTTAGACTAGAGTGAAGCTTCAATGATCAATTCAATCGAGTCATACACAACTGATACAAAATCAAGTGGATTATCTCCATTATAGAAATGAGTATATATGACCTCCCACACATTGAATACATAACTTCAGAAGCTTTTCATTTGGCTTCTATATAAGGCATACCAATTGGTCCATTTTATTTTATTTGGACAAAAACATCTCATTTTGAGATTGGTGCTTGAAATTTATGATATTTCAACATTGATGATTAGCCTTTGGCTTTTTGAGCACCATACAAAACATATTAAAAAGAGTCGCTTTCCCTTTTTCCTAGTCAAATACTAGTATGTGCGACAGGCTTTTGCAGCTCAATATCTCTTTTCATTTGGAGATTTACATTTGGTGAGCTCTATTTGCAAAAAAAATAAAGTGGGAAGAGATATAGACACAAGTCTATGCAAGTATCAAGACCAACAAGACTATTGACCAATCATTCATGACAAGCTTAAAGATCTATTTACAATAGTCACACATAGTATTCAAGATTTCTCCCACAAAGAACTAGGTGCATACAAAACAAGCTAAGCTCGTAAATGCACAATGCCATTAGTACGAAGGTACTAGGCCAGACTCACATGTGAAATGTGCTCAAACATATACGATCAAACTTTTTGAATTTTTCACTTTTTATGTGGTTTTGGATTGTTTACACACACAAAACAAAGACAAAAAAGTAAGATCAAAGACAAAAACAAAACACTGCATATGAAGAGATGCATGATGCACAAATGCATGAAGATGAAGCATCTAATGCATGAAAGGTCCTACAAAGATCGAAAGAATTAGATCAAAGACCAAAAGAGCAAAAGCTCAACCATAAGAACCCTTCCTCATCCAAACGGAATGATTGCTTGGAATGAGTGTCTCAAGAGAAGTGAAACGAGGGTTGGGAGAATGAGAACCGGAGATGCACATAGTCAAGGAGTTAAGAGCATTAAACACTTTCTTTAACAACATGCTATTTTCACTCAAATCCGGTTTATCATTTTTGGCACAACTTGCAAGAAGCTCCAGTTTCTCTTTTCTTTTGATTCTTTTAAAAGCTTGAAACTGAGAGCAATGAGGTCTAAGATGACCAAGGGCACCACAATGGTGACAAACAATGTATTTAGGTCCATTAGGCTTTTTGGGAATGGATCTAGCAACTTGGGTTTGTTCTCTCTTCAACTTAGAACATTGAGGCCTTATATGACCAATCACACCGCAATGGTGGCAAGTTGGAACAAACTTGGATCCACTCAATTCCCTAGGATTGGACCTAACCAAAGGCTTAGGCTTAAGAGCCTTTCTCTCCACTTTTTGATTTCTTTTATGTGGAGGAATGTACACCGATTTGTTCTTTGAGGCAAAACACACATTAGGCACAAAATCAGGTACCACAACATGATTGCAACATACATTTTCATCATTTTTAACAGTAGGTTCAGCAATCAAACACTTGGCATGCATCTTAAGAGATTCATTTTCAGATTTAAGATCATCCACAAGTTTGTTAGACAAAACAAGTTTAGCATCCAAGTCCGTATTCAAACACTCAAACTCTTTCAGCTTTTCAAGAGAATTTTCAGCAAGCTTTTTATATTTTTCAACCAATTTATTGGATTTATTGAGCTTAGCAATCAAATCATCCTTTTCACAAATGAACTTGCTCAAATTCTTTTGAAACTTCTTAGCTTCTTTCTTCAAGAGTTTGTCAACAACACCCATGGATTCATATAACATGGCATCACAATCATGAGGATAAACACTCATAGAGGCATTTTCACAAACACATGGCATGTTGCAATCAACAACATCCATACAAGCATGTAAAGCATTATCCATGGCAAAACACACAAAGGGTCAAGGATCACACTTAGGTAATGAAACCAAAACAAGTGTACCCGCTTTGATACCAATTGAAAGCTCGAAAATGTGTTGAAAACACAAGAGCTATTTAGACCCCCAATTAAAATTACGGCTCGATAGATTTTACACAAACTTAATACAAAGTGCGGAATAGTGTAAATGCGAGCGGATGAACAAGTAATCTACTCTAATCCATAAACTAAGCAACACAGCAGTATAATGGAATATAAAAGAGTAGGGACGAAGGATGCAAACACAGAAAACACCAAGACGTGTTCTCGAAGAGGAAACCGAAGAACTCGGCGAAAAACCTCTCCGCCGCCCTCCAAGCGGAAATTGATCCACTAGACAATCAGTTGGGATACATGGGTTAGCAAGAGACCCTCCAAGCCTAATCTACCCGATGTACCTAAGCCCTCCAAGCTCTTACTCCAACAAGGCTTCTCGGAACCGTGTCTTGTCTTAGTTCTCCGGATCCCGCAACAAGCTCTATGTTGCATCTGCCATCCTTGGCTTCTTCCAATACTTCCCAGCAACTCCAAAGCACTCTCTACACTCTGAATAGGTGTGGGTTGTATTTGGGTACAAATCTCCTCTCAAGGTATGATAATGGGAGAGGGATGGAGAAGAGACTACAATGATTTCTCACTAAGGAGGAGTAGCTCTCTCTCAAAAGATGGGTGTGTGTGTTGTAGAAAACCTATCTAGGGTTTTTCTATCTGAATAGCCTCTCCTACATTTGTGGGTAATGAGGGTATATATAGTATGGGTGAAGGGTAAGAAAGTCACTCTTAAAAGAACCTCCAGGTAGAATGTTTCGCAACTGTCTCGTGGGAAGGCCTTACACGCGAGACACTCGCGAAAATGATAGCTTGGCATGACTCTTCAGCTTCCAGTCATGTGCTTCTCACATGGCTCTTTCGCGGCTTAGCTTCCAGCGACACACCCGCGAGATCCACTGATTTTCAATAAAGCTTAAGTCTTCACCAACTTGATACTAAACCCAATTAAATCCCACAAAATACAAGGAAATGAAATAAAGTAATTACAACACATTTTGTCATGGAATAAAGTCAATATAAAACATAGTTGTAAATCACAACTTTACAGCATTGGTTGAGTGTTGGACATGCAAATGATACTTTGCAATTGAGCTCTTTATCTTACATGTCCAGATATTCATTCCATGTGTGAATGAGCATTGTGATCACTTTTTATAGTGATTGTTCATTTTTGGTCAAACCTTGGTTTATTACTTATTTCCATTCTGCTTGATCGCATTGTGCTTACTCCATATGCATTACAAGTTTTCTACATACAATGACCATATTGTGTTGTTGTGTTTCAGGAGATACTTGTTCTTATGGTTCAAGAGCTTCACAGATTCTAGAGTTAGGTATGAGTGAGTTTTGATCAACTGTTCCCAACTCACGCGTTAAATCTAGATTTTGTTATAGGGTTTTGTCATGGAATAGTCAAAGGGGGAGATTGTAAGGTTGAATTTAATTAACTATTGAGTTGGCTTTATTTCATACCAAATTTGCTTATAATTTAGCAATTAGTAATCTTGTATTTAGGTGGGAATCATTTAAGGGTAGTGAGTGAGAGAGTGTGAAGGAATGCTCAAGATTATGCAAGGATGCAGACACTCACGGCTGGGACTCATGGGTGACTCGCGACTAGCAAGCTGCCAACTGTAGCACACAAGTAAAGCATGCAGAGAAGATGAACAGTCATGCCAGTTGGAGCACTACAGGACAAAAAGTCTAGCCTGGCCGTTCTGTTATCTCGCGGCTTGAACTCGCAACTCAGTCAAGTCGCGAGGCTAAGTTGCCAATCAGCCCTATTTTGAAAAACCTGACTCTTTGCATTCTACTCTCACCCCAATATAAATATCCCTTATACTCATGAAATGTAGAGAGCTTCCAGAGAGAATTTTGAGAGAGAAACCCTAGAGAAAAACAAGATTGATTCATCCACAATCTTTACATAAAGACTCTTCAATTTTTTCTACTCTAATTCTCTCTATTATTATATCCTTTAAAGGACTTACCCAAATCCTTTTCTCACCATACCCACATCTGTGAGAAGGCTATTTAGTGCTTTGGAAAGTAGTTAGGAAGGGACTAATGATTACTGGTTCATGCTATAGGCTATAGCGGAATCCGGTAAGTTAAAGAAAACAAAGGTTCAGCACAACCTTGTTGGAGTAAGAAGCTTGGATGGCTTAGGTACACTGGGTAGATTAGGCTTGGAGGATCTTCTGCTATTCATGTATCCCAACTTCATTCTTTAGTGGATTATTGACTGCTTGAAGGGCAGCGGAGAGATTTTATGCCGAGGGCTTCGATTTCCTCTTCAATAACACATCATTATGTTGTCCTTGTGTTTGCATCTCTTTTCCCTTAATCTTTGCCATTTAATTTCAGTTGTGGATGTGATTTTATTTGGTTTATCAATTTTGGTATAAGCTTATAATCATTTTCTACATATACATTGTTTGATATTATGCTTGAATTGGTAATTTGTAAATTGGGGGTCTAAACGTTCATAGTGGTTTATACACTATTTGAACATTCACATACCAACTCCCCCTTGCTGTGAAACCCCTGAGGCAATTACATATAGACATCTTCAAAAAGCTTCCTAAGCAAGAAAGCATTATTGACATCTAATTGTGTCAAATGCCAACCTCTCACAGCAGAAATGGCAAGCAAAACTTTGACAGTAGCCATCTTAGCCACATGAGAAAAAGTTTTCGTGAAATCCAATCCCTCTTTTTGAGTGAATCCCAAAGCAACTAATCTTGCTTTGTACCTTTCTATGGTCCCATCTAATTTGTGTTTAATTTTGTAAACCCACTTGCAACCGATGGCCTTCTTGTTGGGAGGCAAAGTAGTGAAAGTCCAAGTATTGTTAGATTCTAAGGCTTTGATTGCAACATCCATGGCCTCTTGCCATTTAGGATCCTGAACGGCCTCATAATATGAAGTGGGCTCAATAGCATTGGTAATGAGGGAACAAAAATGTGTATAGGAAGGGGACAATTTTGAAGTACCAAGATAAAGAGATAAAGGATAAGGAGTAACTATCTTGTTGGATTGAGTGGACAAAGTAAACTTGTCACAAGAAGTACTGCACTTATGATCTTCTTGTAGGAAGAGGATGAGTGGGCAAAGGAACAATAGGTGGTGAAGTAGAAGGTGGCAAGACAGATTCAAGTTTTGCAAAATCATGAGTACCTGCAAAATCAAGAGTAGTAGGTTTACTAGTGTCTACTACAAATTCAATAAAGAGAGATGGGGAATTTGTAGTGTGATAAGAAGTGAAAGGTAAGTGAAAATCAAAAGAGGTTGAAGGTGTTGTGATAGAGGGAAAAAGGTGAGAAAAAGTAAGAGTAAAATGAGGTGACATATGATTGGAAGAGATGAAAGGAAAGGTGGTTTCATGAAATACAACATCTCTGGATATGAAAACCCTTTTGGTAATTAGATTGAGTAACTTGCAACCTTTGACACCAAAAGGGTACTAAATGAAAACACAGGGGTCAGACCAATTTAGACCTATTATGACTTAGAGTAGAAGTTAAACTAAAATCTAAGTGCCATGGCTATACTCAAGATATGTTGATGTTTCCTCTTGACAATTGTTGTAGAGTGGCAACACGAGAATGTTGCTGAGTGATGCCATTTGCAGCAAAGAAGTCTTTCATGAAAAATTCATGAGCATTATTAGTTCTAAAATTGTTTATTCTCTTATTGAACTATGTGTAAATCATATTATAGAAAGATTGAAGAAAAGGTCTAGTTTCAGTTTTAGATTTCATCAAATATAACCAAGAAGATCTAGTTGCATCATTTACAATGATAAGAAAGTATCTAAAACCTTCTTGAGTAGACTAAACAAAAGGCCCCCATACATCACAATGAATGAGATTAAATGCATTTTGAGCTAAATGGTTAAACGAAGGAAAAGGAAGTCTCTTTTGCTTAGCAATAGTACAAACAATACAGTCTTTATTACTATGAAATTGATGTACATCTAGAATGACAGATTGTAAAGCTAACAATTTATTATCGTAAACATGTCCAAGCCTAAGATGCCATAAAAATGGCTTAGAAAAAAAAAGAACATTGGAAACAGAATTAACAAGGGAAGTAAGAACATATTGATAAGAATTAACAAGCATTCAAGGATTCATTGAATGTTCCAGTTGGGCCTATTACTAAAGCAAGATCCAAGAAGATCAAAGAAGCACTTAATGGGCTAATTCAAGAGATTTGGGCTGATTCTAACGGAGGACATTCCAAGCTTGGCCCAAAGGAAGATAAAGGCGTAATAAATTTAGTCCAAGCTATTGAGGGCTAATCTGGCTTAATTGGGCGTGATTTATGGCGTGGATTAATGGCTGATTTATTTTCTAACTTCATATCAGTTAATAGATATTTTTCC